>VYZV01002892.1:41034-67904 GCA_013401275.1 Pandion haliaetus | reverse complement strand
AGTAATGTTAGGCACTAGAAAAATAACAAGTTTGATATTGACTTGCTTTGTCATGAAGGGAATCCGAGCACTTAAATTTACTTTTGGCATTTGAATAATAGGAAGAATGGCTAGGTCCTTTAATACTCATTCAGGTGGCCTCCTTTACCCACAGGTTCATGAATTTCTAAGCAGCTGTTATTTTCCCAGCTCTCGCTTTCTTCTCAGCAGTTTTTGGTTCACTGGTGTCTACACCAAGGGAGGAAATCAACACTAATATGGATTTGTTGCCTACCCACTTATGGGAAGGGTTAATGCAAATTAAAAATGGTGTCTATTAGTGTCTGTTAATGACTCTAGTAGTAGTCCATAGAGAAGACTAGAAGATAAGCATCGTCTTCTCAAGGCTTAGGCTTCAGTCTGTACCACCATTATTTGCAAAAAAAGTTGTGCTTGTAGGTCTGTCTCCCATATTATTCTCAACTGCTTCTATCTAGATTTATCAATTAATTTTTAAGAAGGCATTTACAGAAAGTCATTCACAGTAGCACATTTGCCATGAAAATACCCACAGGAGATTTACATTTTCCCAGAACAGAAGGTTTCAGTTAGAAGGGGAAGCTGTGGCTTACATACATGTCTTGCATTTCCTTGTCCCTATAAACACCAGTAATTGAAATGGCTGTGCAAATAGCAGTTAGCTAGCAATTAAAAATTACAGAAGTTCAGTGTATTGTTCAATTATTTGGCGAGTTCCCAAAGCTCAGATACAGTAAAACAGCCAGCCATTCAACACAGCTGTTTAAGCTGAAGCTGGTTATTAGCATCCAAATGGCTATGACAGACCCACTTTTCTTCTGAAATTCTTTTATCCTGCACTGCTCCAATGAGTAGATATTTTATTGATTGATTTATTTATAACCACATAAATAATTTAACTAATAATTATGTCTCCATTTTCCTTTCTAAACCTCAAATACAATAAGTGTCATGGTTAATGTCCAATTCTTAGATAATTCATCTATCTTAGAGAATATAATTATTATTCTTTTTTATTATTCCTATTATTTAATCAGATTCTAAGCATTCCCAAAAAATAAGAGAGAGAATAAAAATTCAAATTAATATAATGGCATAGTTCACAGCAAAATTATATTGATATAGAGGGAAATCTATTTGTACATCACTGAGTACAATTGGTTTGACTAGTGTTTGTTTAGAAAAAGGGTAAGGATTACATGACAGGAAAAACAAGGGTATTCAACATTCTTTTTTTTTTTTTCTGTATGGTATGAATCAGTCTATAGAAGATATTACAAAAAGGTCAAAACAAAAAAGAACAAAAAAGGCAATATGCCATTCTAAACATCTCTAGATGTCTAGGCAACCTATTTACAAGATTATTTTGTTTGCAACAAGCTTTTTTGCATTACCATCACAAAACCATTTTCTTTTCAAATCTTGTTTCAGATGCCCAGAACTCCACAATGAAACATCAACTTTACTTCAAGAATTTTCCCAGCTTAGCCTTTCCCTAAAAAAATAATCCTTAAAAGCACATGTGTGCTTTAAGTCTGCATCCAGTTTTCTAACCTTTGAAGTTGTAAATGGCAAATACATGCATGCCATTATTCTTAGTGGAGAAATGTGGTTGCGCACTAAAATATCGAGAAAAGAAAGAGTGAAATGTGAAATTCAGTGCTCAGTCTGACCCCAGCATACGCAAGCCAACGGGGCAGGAGGGTCGGAAGAGCAGGCAGCCTGACCTGTCCAGGGCACATCCCTGCAGCTCCAGTGCCAAGGTTAGATACAGTGAGCAGGTTAGCATGAGGCTCAACCATCCCACCTAGCCTCACTCCTGCGTCACAGATTTTTCTTGCAAAAAGAAGTAGGCGGTCCTCAACTACTCCTTGCAGAGGCCAGTTCCAAAAAATCAGGACCCAAAAAACATTTGTGCAGGCTGGGAAAGAAATGTGTACCCTGATAATTGCTGATTGTGAAAAGGAGATTTCCAAAGTCAGAAACTATAGTCATCGTGAAGGAGGTGGACAACCAGTGACCTGTAACCCAAGCTGGTAGGCTGGGGTCAGCTGCAAGAGAGGGAACACTGTATTACCACTGTCCCACAGAGACAAGCAACATACATTAGAAGAGCTCTCATTATGACAGGCTGTGGAAAAAGTCACTCATCAAATGCAAACCTATGAATCCGTAAGATAAACACAGGATTTCAAACCAGGCTCCTAACCATTACACATACTGTGCTGTTTTATCTCCAAAGTGTGGACAAAGAAAAGTTTTAAAATCACCTGTGGCATGGGAGTGGCAGACCCCCAAAATACAATTTCTTGAGGTAAGTAAGCCTTGTGCTGACACCCAGTATGGCAACTAAAGACATAACAAGTGACAATGGATAGGAATCACTAGTTGCAGAAATTAAAGAACTGTTAGTTTGTGCTCTATACCCAAACTGTAGAGCTGAAAGTACTCTTTCCTCTCATTAAAAAAAAAAGAGTATTGCAGAATTTAACAGATACCAAAATGTGCAGTCATATGAACCACAGTTGTACTATTTCCCCAATCTGGTCATCTGTGCAAAATGCCAGGAAGCACTGAGCAGTTAAAATGAAGTAAAAATGTAAATGAAAATAAATAATTAAGAACAAGAAAAAGAAGCAACACAAAATTCACAGTACACAGAAGATTACCCAGAGATTTTTCCTGTGAATCGAAGAACAGATTCAAGATACCATCAGAGCAGGGAAATGTAAAACACCGAGTGGAAGTGAAGAAAAATGGAGAGTGTTCAGAGCCAGTGTGACTCAGACTGCTGCAGTCACAGCTGGACACCAACAGAGGCAGAGCAAGAATTAGATAAGCCGGGAGACCTCACTGGGAAGCAGATGTGGTGACAGGACGAATCCCCATGCTGAGACCAGGCAAGTATCAGACAAAACAGAAGACAAATATAAGCAAGCAGGAAATTCAAGGAGTCAGTAGAAGAAGGGATAAACAGAGTTACACTGGAAACAGAAATTCAAGCGAACACTGCTATGATAGGAAAGCATAGTATTGTGGGAAGAGTGAAACTCCAGGTGAAAATTGTAAAAGAAGAAATGGACCAGTCAAAAGCAGTGAAGTAAAAATGCTTACAAATAGGTACAACTGAAAAGCCTCAAACCTCACCCTGTCAAAAAAGCAGATAAGGCAGAGCATGTTGGAGAAGCCCTCGACAGACACCACTCAGCATCAGATTCCAAGGAAATAAGGGACAGCCACTCTATAATTAAGTTAATGATAACATATATCCAGGAAAGAAATCAAAGTACAGACTGCAAATGAACTGTTGAAAACAGAAAAGCAATAGAAACCAATGCATCAACAGCAGACATAGAAGAAAGCAGTTTCTGTACCACTTTACTCACCCTGAAAGAGCTGTTCAGAGAAGTAAGGGAAAAGAAATCCCTCCCAACTGGCACTAGCTTTGAATTATTTATCAGAATATTCTAACAAGGGCTTTGCAATTCCTGCAGGAACTGCAAAGGTGGCTCTGTCTTGTAGGGAAAAAGTCTTTTGTAAAGCAAAACCATATGGAAAAGAGGAAAAGGTAGATGCAAAACTGAGAGTGGAAGAGGCTAGAGTATATAAAGATCACAGGTAGGCCAGTTATTCACTCTAAAGAGTATAGCAGAACTGCAGAAGACAGATGTCTCTTCACATCTTCAAGGATAATGACATCCAAGCAGCATTTGATAGCCTTCCTCAAAACTCCTTTTTGGAATATTAAATATCACAAAGACAGAAAATTCCCAAAGTTAAATATTTCAATTATCATACGAATGAAATATATTCTATATACAGAACAAATACAAAATAAGTGCCGGAAATTTAAAATTGTAATTTGTGCAATATAACAAAGGCATGTGAGGAGAAGCATCTCTCTGACTTCTCTCTGAAAGTCTTTCACCAGGCTTAGAACTCTTTCCTTCCATCCTGCATGGTGAACATGTTAAAGCAGCTGCAAAAAATTTTTCTCAGGCAGCTCAGAAACTGTGATGGGAAGGGTACAAATGAGACCTTGCTCCCAGTTTTCCTATGTCATTTGATTTTGCTAGTCTAGTTCACATCCAGTTTGTCGTGACACTCATTCTCAGCCTGCCAACTAAGCTAGGATTTTGTTAGTGTGTAGTTACCTTCTTTATCACCAGGGGAAAAAGAAAAAAAAAAGTAATATAAAGCCACTAGCCAAAGGTTGGATATTGCATGAATTAAAGTTAATGGCAAAGCTCTGAGGATTCAGCAGTTAAATTACTCTGACCTCTCACAAGTTCTACCAGGGGCTGTTAGGATTAGGGTGGGCCTTAAAAATGAGTACAGACTGCAACATATAGAAAACTAATGTGTGTGTAATTCCACTAATACCCAGCTACAACAGCACTTAGTGCATTTTTACATTTTTGTAAGACATAGAATGATACAAAAAGACAAGTGAATTATTTGGCTGAAAACTGTTTATGACTTCTGGGCCACAACTAAATCACTGAAAACTTCCCTCCAGTCCCCAAACATTTTATATTTCCCTCTAATTGTATTCATTATTAAGGGAAAGTTGTAAATAAAAACCAATGTAAAATAACCTGATCCTATCTTTTCAAGAACATAGGCACCTGTTTTGTGTTTGTCAACCCGATGCTGTAGAAAGGTCTTGGAAAGCAAGGTCTTCTCTTCCCTTTCTTAAGTATAATAACCACATGTGTAATTTCCTTCTGACCTGGGAAAAATGTCTCTCATCTAGCAGGATGAGATACTCACAATAGGTATTACAGCAGCTTGGACCAAAAAAACACCAGTCAGCGAATCCTTTTCAAGCAAAGAAGCATTAATATGGGCAAGCTGTAAGTCAGGAACTGAAGCAAAGAAATATAAAACCACTTCTCCCCAGTCAGCTGAAGAAGGCATGATACAGAAAGGAACTACATCCAGCTCCTTCAAGCATAAGACTAGCAGCCTAGCTTCTAACTCCCCAAGTGTTCCCCTTTCTCTGAGGCTTTCTGCCAGGAAATTGCTGGCCACTGCCAGTTGTTTTGCTGTTCTCTGCCACCCTGACATCTGCATCCAAAACTTAATTTAGGCCAACTTAATTCACAGAGACCACATAAATGGCCAGCAGCTGCCAATAGTTCTCAGCCAGTACCAAAGAGGGACGGATTTGACACAATGTTGGACAATGGCAAGTCCCTATATTACATTAGTAGTTCTCTTAATCAGCTCTTACTTTCACCGAAGTACCATACTCTGCAATACCACTGCACATTTTTCCCTAGCCGCATTACTCCTTCATGCAAGCATACCTGGGAACTTCTTTAGCCCAGTATTCAAAAGCACTAAAACACTTTTAGAGACCATAGATAAGAACATTTGTAATTAACAGCATACTTTGCACACACTAGTATCTCTAAATAAGGTCCAGCAAATTGTAGATGAATTAAAGCTCAGGATAATTTTTCCCTCACTCTGTATTCACTTGGTGCTGTAGCTATTCCAGTTAAATTATCCTTTCAGGTGTTTTTAATTTGAATCTGACAGGGTTCTGAGCTTTTGCCTCTGTGTGTGCATGAATTATGTCTATGATAAGTGTTTCTTTTCCTTACAAAATTGGGAGGGTGAATTAATAATCATTAGAAGATAATAGGAACAAATGGCACAAAATATTTTAGGATGATGATTTAATACACAGTTCCATATATGCCACAAGTTGTAGCCACTGATTGGTCGTTTGTTTTCAATTTCTAGAGTCCTTGGAATAGAACAACAAAGTTCCACAGAAGTAGTAATATTCTCTTTGCCTATTGCAAGACCTTAATTAGTATGTGCAATCCTGTCAGCACAGAGCCTATTGAAAGAAATACAACACAGTAGGCCTTGATGGGAGCTCAGGAGGGACTTTGTCATTATCTATCAGGGTAAAAAGAGCAAATGTACCATAATCTCTGACTTTTATTATTATTATTTTCTTGTGATTAATAGCCCGTCTTTTCAAAGGCAATGAATTTTCCTGGGACTTCATGTGTTATATAAAGTAAGATTCAGCAGGGGATCCGTAGCTTAGAGAAAGATGAGAAAAAAGGGGCAAAGCAGCTTTATTTTATAGTAGCACGTACACATACATACATACACATCAGTTTCATGACCTGTTTTTATTTTCGTGAAAATCCACTTGGTAGGCATCATAATAGAGAGAAAATAAAAGTGATAGCAGCCCAAGGTTTTTCTTTTAAGACAAAAAGCCAAAATTTTTCAAAACAGCTGCCATTTATAGCCTTTCTTTCCTTTTTTATTTTATAGGTAACTGATGCTTGGGTTATCATTTTTAGTGTAGAGCTGAAACAGGCAGTCATGCACACTAGTCAGAACGAAGAGAGCTTTGACTGGGCACAGGCATCCTCAGTGTGATTTTGGTGCATATCGGGGAGAAATGAGCTACCAATGCCATCTGCTGGAGGAAGGGTTTGCCAGGCCAAGAAGCAATGCCTCACAACAGCTTTGGGCTGGGTAACAAATATACCTGTCAACAAGACCTTGCAAATCATAACAATTTTCCCTGAGTAGCCAGCCAGATTTGTTAGCAGAAGCAGCAGTCAATGCTCATTTTGAGGGTAGAGTTCTGTTCCCCTTCATTTTCCTGCTCTTGTCTTTGAATTCAGTATTGCCCAATGAAGGTTCAATATCTTTGCTGCTATATGATGGGAACAGACTAGACTAATAAGTAAAGAAAGGAAAATCAAAAAAACAGGAAACATAATATTCTTTTGATTGTGGCTAGGAGATCAAGACATGAACAACTTCTCTTTTCATGCCAGTACCTTTCTGGTGACATAGGTCTGTCATCACACCAAGGTGATAACTCTGAGGAGAACCAGCCTCTCTGGATTTACTGAATTACAGCTGGCCCAGGATGTGATGGGTTGTTAAGGTGGCCAGTAAAGCTTTATTCTGTAAAGGCCACTTTAAGACTTGCTGCTTTCTTTAGGAGCTGGACTGAAGTGCATCGTGCTGGAAATTTCTAGGAGTTATGTATTACTTTGATCTTGTCAGACAGGGTCCTTTTAAATCAGTAGAGAAATCAGGCTTTTACAGAGAAAGATAAATTGAAACAACTATCATAGGATGGGACAAACAGCCCTGTAGGGTATTGACTAAAGATAGTCAGCAGGACTAGGGGGAGCTGAATTTAAGTCACATAGTTTTGTTCAATTAGTGTAAAAGCTACGGTTAACCCATTCTTACTGGAAAAATGTTTTTGTTAATTTCATCTTTATAAAGATGTTTTGCTGTCTCAAAGGATGATGACAAGGGCCTCAGCAGCCAGTTCTCCATGGGGTAGTTATGGCCATCACAGCTAATGTGGGAATTTGAGGTCCCTACTCATCCTAACTGCCTTAGTCACCGAACAGTAGATTTGGGGATTGATCCATTCTGTAGCAGTAAATCCATGTTCATTCAGTGGGAGGAAAAAGAGATGAAATCCAGGCACTCTGCTGTGTTTAAGAAAGATTCAGGATTAAAGCTCATTTCTGAACTTGCCAGACCTGGGACTTAATACTTCTGAGCTTTACAATACAGGGGACCTCCCTCTCCCTCCCCGCTTTTCTGCACTTCGCATCCCTCCACTCCAAATCCAGTCTGGATCACAGTCTTCCCAACTAACTAATATCACTCAACTAAAAAGTCATTGAAACGTTCCTCTTTACCTTCATGTAACTATGGACAAAATGCTAACTAGCCCAAAGTAGCAAAGCTTTGGTGATTTCAGCATTGGTCCAGTGGCTCCTAAGCAGGGATTTCAAAACATGAATATAAAGGACTCTCTAAGTCTGAGCACACAATGAGAAAAAAAGAGGAAGGAGCGATCAGTACATTTCAGCGGTTTTCTTAAGAGCAGCAGAGGGCTGAATCTCCTCCTGATGTGCTGTAGTGATTGCTTGCTCAGCAGGAGGTCTAAAGAGCTGTATAAGATACCATGAAGCCCAGAGATACAGGTGAAAGTCAGACTCTCTTGAATTAAAGGTGGAAANAAAAAAAAAAAAAAAAAAAAAAAAAAAAAAAAAAAAAAAAAAAAAAAAAAAAAAAAAAAAAAAAGGGAAACAAAGCTCTAAAGGATTAAGAAGATAGATGAAAAGTGAGAGGAAAGGTGAGACTATCTGTCCTGGGGATATGAAACAGTATATTAATCTTACCTATGCTAAGTCAGCACAGACAACCTGTTCAACCTACAAATTAGGCTCAGGTTTGGTCTGATGATTGATGCAGCTCTGCTGCTATCCAAATCAACTATCCAACGTCTGCCTCTCAGCTCCTATTTGGGCTTTTTGCTCCAAATACTGTTATGCAGTAAGACTGTCCTAAAATGAACCTGTCCAAAGACAAAGTGAGCTTACTGAATGTACTGGGTTTTTTCAGACATTGAGATTCACTGAAAGAAACCAGTTATGCTCGTTTACATATTTAAGAGAGCTACAAACAGAGAAACTGCCTAAGGCTGATAGCAGATCAGAGCTAGGTCATACAGAGGTTGAAGTATTTCATTGATTGTAAGTAGACAGGCCAAGTTCTGAATTTTATGGCATGTGTATTTGAGCTAAGAAAAAGTATGAAGCAAGAGTTGCAAATCCAGTTCTTGAAGGCAGAGTTTACTGCCTTCTGGACAGCTATTTGGATTAAAGGGCAAGGATGTTATTTGCTTCTGCTGTGTTGAAAAAAACGTTTCATATATAATTTAGTAATTACACAGAAATACAAAGAAAATCTGTAGACAATTTATACGTGATCCTCATTCTAGTAGAAACAAATAACTATGTGAGGTCTCTTATAATAACTATCTCCTTTTGTTACCAAAAATTGCATTAAGAATTTAAAAAATTATGGGAGAGACCAAATGCACACTATGCAAACAATGTCATTCGTTAAGAGCAGTTCTTGTTACACAGAGTCCAGACTTTTATTATCTTTACAACTGAGTGAAAAACAGACATATTGTTGAAGTATAACCATAAGTCAGTGCTTTTCTTATAAACAGTTTAAAATATGAGCAATTTTTACAAAAACTGTTCTTTCTGATGCAGAAATAGGGAAAAGACTTCCAAAAGTTTACAAGAGCTTAGTGATAACACTTCTGATGAGATTCTTGATGTTGTTATACTGTGCATATGATAGAGTTGTGAACATTCTCCACCAGCCACTGGTTATGAGCTAATCTATAGTTAGTAAATGAAGTCACTAAGTTTCTAATTAACTACTGCAGCACTTTGAATCAGTACATATGTGTATGCACACATATTCACACTTCACTGTTTGTCCCACATGCTTATTTTATTATTGGCTATTTAATGGTTGTGACTCTCAATACAGTTCTTTCCACTCCTTTCCCATAAAAGATGTGTATAAACACAATATTTAAATTCTTCTTTCTCTATTACTACCTTCATTTAGACATCTCCCAGTGAGATATTTCCATCAGTGTGCCATGAATTTCATCAGAGGATACACATAAAGTTTGGCTGTAAAACTTGGCAATGAGATGTGGCTGAATTACATGAAGGTTTTCATATCTGCTATGAGAAACCAAGGTGTCTAAAAACTCCTCTTCTTTTGTTCTGTGATAAGCTGGCCAGCAAGATCAAATTCAGCTACATAACTGTAAAGCTGGACTGCCTCTGCTTCAGCATATAAAACAAATTTAAAATTAAGCTGCCTAGCATCTCCGTTTTTGGGGGTTCAGGTACAAAGTGGTACCAGGCAGATGGTGACATGTAAATCCACACTGAACAGTGTGTCAAGATCAAAAGTTAAAGACTACACATGAAAAAAGCTTTGGATGAAAAAGAGATGAGACAAAACCTCATGTTGACACACCACATCAAAAGATTCATCATTCAGATGAGAGCCACATTCACCCGTTCTGCCTCTCATTTTGGTCTCTGTATAAACACCCTGGTAGCTGTGGTTATCAGTTTGCTGTCTCATCCAAAATGGCTCCAGTTCATTATCCAACAGTACACACTTCACAGCTCCTCTCTTTTCTTGGCCTTTATGGATTTAAAGGGGATGTGCAAAATCCAAACAGTAGAGGCTAAAGCAGAATATAAGTATGAGTTTGCACGTGCTTATCTGAGACTGCTGTTGCTAATGGTACACTTTCTTTTTTGGCCAGAGGTGGGTTTTTTCTAGCTGTATACATAACATTAAAAGTACCCAAGAACAAGGCAAAAGCATGCATTCAAATGAGCATTGTATACAGATTTACTTATTATTTCCAGTGTAAGTAATATTAAAAGAAGATTCTCAATGCAGCAAGTTAGGAGTCCTAACACTGTAATCCCAAGAACATCCAGCAGAAAGGAAATCATGGGCAGCCAGCCTGTACCAAATGGAGCTCTACTTCTCATTCAAGTAACTCTCCCAAACCTCTCTTCCCTGTCATTAGCCCATCTTTGTTCTCTTTATAAATCACAAATTGTAAATCTTTAAAAATATTTTAAAGCTTTTAAAAGTCCTTAGAAGTATTTAAAATTAATTCTCATTTGTTAAAACAAAAGACCTTAAAAGCAGAAAAAAAACTGACTGAAGCATTTAACACAGGTACCAAAAGTTTTATATTTGTGGAAGAATTTTAACTCAGAGGGAGCGTAACTGAGACTGTAAGGAGTGTAAGGAAGTGTGCAAAGACAGAGCAGGTCGTCTCCCAGCTAACACAAATAAGCAAAAGCCAAATGAAGGCAGCAGAGCCACTTTACATCCCACCAACTGAGTTTCCCTCTCTAGGCACTGTTATGAAAGTCCACAGAGCAATCATCATTACAGCAGTTGTTGCAAGAGTCCCTGGAATAACATAGCATCTGATCTTGAATAAAATGCTGCAAAATGCTGCCTGAGGAACAAGAAATTATTTGGGTTTCATTTGTGTGTTGCCTTGCATGACAGCTAACATTCATTCCCAAATGCATCATTAGCTGAAGTTTGCCCATGGCAAAAAGACATCTTCATTTTAAGAGCAGCACAAGTCTTTTAAACAGTGACACAAAGGCTTGGTCTTCCTTTGCCAAGCATTAGGTCATGCTTGTCCCTGACTGTGGAAGCCAAGTGGGAGATACCATATGTGACAATCTGACAAATTATAGTCAATGTCTCAAACATTCATTACAGAACTTTGGGGGAAAAGATGCCTCTGTAAAAACGCTGAGTTGTGTGAACAGGACAATGTGCCCAGAGGAGAGGACCCCACGGAGGGTGGGACTGCACTTCTCCAAAGCCGCAGTTCTTTATCTTAAATGACTATGAGAAGGAGCACAGCGTATGTGCCTGGAAAAGAGGGCCCCACAGGGGATGGGACTGTGCTTCTATCTTAAGCTGTCATGCCAGCAGGGAAAGAGAGGCAACTCCCCAATGAACCCCCCCAAGCTCACTGACCAATTCCAGAGAACCCCAGGAATGTGAACTGCGCATGTTGAGACCACTGACTAACACACTGTAAAAGAAGGAAGAACGAGTGCTCATCATGCACCCTCCAGAACTGAATCTCTACACTGGCTGCACCAACGCTGGACCCAGGACTGGTGAAACCCTTTTCCTCTCTCTTTTTCTTTTTCTTTCTGCCTTTCTTTCTGTCTTTCTTTCTTTCTCGCTCTTTTTCCTCTCTCTTTTCCACAGTCCCTACACCCCATCCTTTGAAACATAAACCGTTGACCAAGTCTGAGACTAGGAGTGGATCTAGCCGCCCCTGGGCTCCTCTTTGAGAAGGAGTCCAGAAAGCGAGGGGGTCTGCTCCAAACCTCGTGACTCAACAGGAGGGATCCCCTTCCAACACAGTTTCATGTTCCTTTTTCAACTTCTTTTTCTACACCTCTCTTCTCTTTTCAAACAGTGGCTTAATGACATGATGCAAGGTTCATACTGATAAATTCACTTGTACTTGGGCAAGGTTAGCTAGGTTGAATAAATGTTAATTGTTGTTTGAACTCCCCTGGTGTCCTTTCACCTTAATTCTGACAAAGGAAATCCACGAACCTGAGTCGCTCCAACTTTGGGATGTGACACCATAGCAAAGGTGGACCTCATCAGAAGATGATTGCTCTGTAAGACATATCTGATCCCCCAGAGTGATCCCCCATTTAGCCCCAGGAGCTGCTGAAAGACAACATCCTTTCCAACAGCTCTTTGCAGCCAAGGCACTGCACCCCACAGCTAAATCAGAGGATGCAGTGCAACCAATGCCAAGTGATTAAGATATTTATTGATTAATGAGAAAACCATGAGGAAATTGGTAGAGCAGCAAAAGAATAAATGATCTCAGCAATTATAACAATTATATAATAATTCAGACTATTATACTTACTACAAAGCTGCTAGTTACAGCTTTTAACTCTAATGAAACACATACCTGAGCACTACTGAATTACAGTTCTGTAAGAATGGAGGTGCAAATCTATTTCCCTCTATGCCAAGTTTGGACAGCATGTTCATATAACAGGACTTTTCTCCTTTCCCTCAAAAGAGTTCACCAAATCAGTCTTTATTCCACCAGCTATCTCAATTTTGCCCTGGATCAGTAGCTCACCAATGAATTATTATTCTTTATAGTCTTCCTTTAAAATTAGGATGGTCAGGCTCTGCTTTGTTTAGGTTGTTTGGTTTGGTTTTGGTTTTTTTTCTTCTGAATTTATCTTTCTTAAGCACACAGGCTTCATTTTTAAAATAAGATTTTAAAGTGCTCATTTTCCTAAAGCATCAGTAAATAACACTGTATTATTTCATGGTCTGGTTTGCTCAGATAGAGTTTTGCAGTTGGAAACTGCCTTATGTCTATACGCTCCCTGAATTACACTTTAAAAGGCTATTAAAGTTATTTGATAAACACATAGAAGAAAAACATTGTTTCTTTTTTTAAAAAATAACCTACCCTCTGGCACAGTTTTTCTTTAAATTCAAGATAACTTCTTGGTGGACAGAGCAAAACAATATAACTAAAATGATCCCCTTTCTTGTGCATCCTCTTTGTTTCATACTAGAAGAAAACATTCAGCTTGGCAACATGCATTATGTATTACACATACTAACTCACCAGATTTCTTCTTTTGTCCTAGGAAGTTACCTCACCCATGTAATCTCTGGCAAAATTCTGGGTTGTGTGTTTGTTAACTTTACTATAGAAGTAAGATGTACCACAGGTTTTGTCTTGCAGAAATGTTGCCTCCCCTCATCCCCAAAATCCCAAATAATGCAGAAGTGTTTTCTCTTGCCATGACAGAGAAGAGAATTTGTGCCCATATTGCGAAGTGCCCTGTGTGCGCAACCCAGTATGCATCTTTGTTCAAGCTGGAGATGTTTCTGATGGCACTGGCTGTATCAAAACAAGTGGATGCAGGAGTGTTTCCCAGAGCCCAAATCCAGAAGTGTGCCTCACCTGTATCCCACACATGAGGTGGAAACACTCTGGTGCTGCATGTTATTGGTTTCCATGGAAAGGATACACAGGCTGCATGGGAGCCCGTACGTGCTTTAACAAGTCTTCGGTCTGAGTCACTGGCAAAACTAGACCTGAAGGTGCATTACAACATACCGTAAAAAGTTAGTACAAACTCTGAGTTTCTGGTTCTTGTCTATCAATGAGGATCATGTTAGGATACCAGGTCAGCCAGGACTTTGAGACTTCTTCCTGGCAATGACCTTTTCCACATCCAGGCATTCTTCCTAGAGGAGCATAATGTATAACTAAGGCTGTAAAAAGGGATTACCATCAGCCCCAATGTTTCTGTATTCGTAGTCTGCCAGGGCTACTGAGAGGGTGTTAATCTCTCCTGAACCTATCTCAAACGGTGACCACTTGCAGCTCAGCTGCAGTGCATGGTTGTGTAACCAGTACTGAGAGGAAATGTTTGTGACCTTCTTGGCCTTTCTTATTCCTCTATTGCTATATGCCACATCTGCAGTGCAAAAGGGAATCTTTTTCTGGAGTTCAGAAACTGAGAGTTAGATCAACTATGTTCATGGAAAATCAGACCTTCACAAAAAACTTGGTAACACACAGCCTGTGCAGGGCCATGTTCTCCTGCTCTTGTCACTCTGCATGAAGTGCCACCACAGTTTATAGTGACCCAGACTGGTGCCGGCAGTCACGCCCTTCACTTTCCCATTGTTGCCTGTACATTCTTATCCTCCCCTTGTTTCTGAGTTTGGCCCACAGGTGAGTTGCTTGCACAAGATAAACCATTGGACAAAATAAAACCTTCCAAAACAAAAGTGAACAGGCAGGACAACAGCACTAACATAAACAGAACTAAGGAGTCACAGGTCTGCAGGAAGCACCACGAAGCCAAACATTCAAACCTTTGTCCAGTTGTCCCTCTCCTGCCTGTGTCTTTCCAGTCCTCGTCTTTCCTGTTATCCCTGTTGCCTTTATTTCCTGCAGGTCTGAAAATTTTACTTTCTTTTTATTCTTCAATGTTTGTTTCCTCCGTGGAAACAGTCTGGGATGATTGTTTCGTAACTGGATGAGCAATCAGTTCCACCACCAAAATAATCACTGTAAACTAATCTCAGATGAGGAGTTGGGTAGCGCACTGCTGACAAAGAAACAGGCAGTATAAAGATCTCACTAAGGAGTGGAAGTGGTACAACTGTAAAACTTTTCTGGCTAGCCAGCACTAGAAATATTTGCTGTCTACAGGGTCTGGTTTCCAGAAAGAAAAGATGGCAAGAGCATTGATGACTAGCAATTCCTTCTGTAATAAACAATAAATTTTATTTTTGTTTAACAGCAGACCTACTCTGTTTTGCAAGAATTACCAAAAGGATTTTGGTATTTTATCTCAGTAGGTGAAAGTACGAACATGTCATTTCACACAATAAGAACTCAGGAGGACTAACCAGGCTAATGGTAATCTTTACTAGCTTCACACAGCTGGAGATGATGGAGTGTTTTTTTCCATTATATATATATATACTGAACATAAGAGTATTTGGTAGGGAAGGAATGAATTGCAGCGGAGTTCCTCTTAGGTCTTTATTCAATTGCATACAGTAATTAAGTTGAAAATGAGACAGAGCAGCCAAGAAGCAGACTTGACATGCCACTGTTCAGACAGGAATGTGTTTCAGAAATGCTACTGCATGCAAGCATGCATTGCACTCTGTCATTTCCAAAAGGATTTCGTAAAAAACTGTATGCTTCCAAAGTAAGAACTGCAGTGAAGATTAGGTTCAAAGTGAAAAAAAAGCATAAGTAACTTAAGTGAGCTAATTTATGAAGACCTTTACATTATCCCAGCAATTTCAGTGATCTGCCCCTCATAAACATGTATGTGCTCCACAAGGATTTCTTTCATCATCCAGGGACGGCACAGACCTTGTAACTACTAACGTGCACTGTCTTTTTTTTCCTTAGCCAGTTCGCATTCACAGCATCACAGAATGGCTGAGCAAACAGAAAGCTTGTTCCCTGGAGGAACAATTCCATGGAGGAAGTACAAGAAAGCGTTTGCATGCAGATTTACCTTCTTTTATGCACTGGGGAGTCATAATCCACTTGTAGATATCCCAAGACTTAAGCCTACTCAAAGCCAGAGATTAGAAAAAATAAATGTGTAGCTTCTGGCCTAATACAGTTGAGCTATGAAAGGCAAAACAGGTACAAAATCAATGGATAAAAAACATATACTTCAAGGATTTATTACAGAGTTTAGTAGATACTGCAAGAGCTTCCAGATAAGGAACAGGAGGACCCTGATTCGTGTCTTTAATGTAAGTAAGAGTAAGAATAGCTCTCTTGCAAACACTGAAGCGAGAGAATTTGCTGAGCTTTTCTCAGACATGCCACAAAAAAATTATTCTCTGAAAAGCAATAAATTTAGAATTTTAAAGCTTGGGATTTTTTTTCCAGAGCTATAAGAAAACACACAAGACTGAGAAGAAAAGGAGATGCATAGCATCAGATATTCTGTTTGCAGAAATAGCTGTTTTTCCTTTGACTTTGGAGAAGCTACCTGAGTCCATAGCAGCTATGAACCTACAGCATATTTTTCAACTGTCTTATGTTCTTATTTATGGTCAGAGTTTGATTTATTTACTGGCCCCACTGCAGAAGCAAGGAGCAGATATGAAGGGACAGTGTAGCCTCAGGGTACCACAGTGGACTTCAGACGGATGGGGACGTAACTTCTCAAGGTGTACCCTAACACCTGCTCCACTTTCCAGCAGAGCTGGAATAATTGGCCAGTCAGGAATTCAAGAGAACTGACATTACAGTGAACAAAAAGCCAGCACTGTTCTTCCATCCCCAAAGCTGCCTATAAAATGTCATTCTTATTAAAATATTTTCTATACCCATCATAACACATTGCAACTGACATGAGAAGAAAGTGGTCTAGGGTAATACAAAATACCACAATCACCAGATGTAATAACGCCTGTAATAGCACCATTTTGAAGAAGAACAATTGTATAGAATGGTATTATATTTCCCTCTAATGTTGGCTTTCCTCTTCAGACAATATATACCTTCTGCATGTTAAGTATGAATAGAGGAGCTATTGAGAAAAATAAAGGTAGGTGCCATGAATTTTTAATACCTGCATTTATTCACCTGCCAGGAAGAAATCTAATCTCTAAAAGTTTGAGAAAAGGCCCTAGGAGTTAGTAATGGCTAGTCCAGCACATACTTTTTGGGGGAAAAAAGTATTTATATATATATATATATTCCTTTGGTTCTGTATGAAATCTGTAAAATAATAAGAATATGATCCCTTGCATACTTATTAGTTGTCTTCAGCACAAGTGTAATTTTCAGTAGGAGTTTCAGCTGATTAAAGAGAAATATAGTTGGCTACTATTAGCCCAAGCAAACCAAATATGACATCATTAACAGTTACACTTTACCTGTGAAGACTGCATTTTTATGGTTGCACCAAAAATAATGATTGCACTGACAGTATTCTCCAGTGTCGGAAAAAACACTTAAACTGCGCTGTTTTAATATTTCTGAAACCCCAGTTTTAGAATTGCTTCTCAGTCAGGACAAATTCCCAGTATCCTCTATGAGCTTTAGGGCACGTATTGCAAAAAGGAATTGTAAAACAATAAAAAAGTTAGAAAACAGTTGGTATATAAGTTTGAAGACAAGCATTTGCATTCCTATCACAGTTGGTGATCAAAACATGATTGCATTCACAGGTACAGCACAAAAATGAAAGCTCAGTTCCTGAAAGACCAGATGGTGCACTAGAAATGTTGACATACTAGGATACAAAAAAAACCAGCCTAGTGGATCCAATCTGGTTGATCCATATAGTCTGTTCAGTTTAGACTTTCTCCTTCCTTTTCTTCTGTGAAAAAAAGCAACGTCATGGACTGGATGATGTTCAGGTAATTAAACTTTCAGTTCCTCTTCAATACAGCTGTTCTGGAAATGTTTGGCATACTTTTCTTAGAAAATGCAGATAAAAAATGCAGTGTGTTCAACCAAATTTTACCTAGAAATACAAAATTTTGATTAAATGTCTGTGAGGATGGAATGTATGAGAGCAAGTGAGCCATTTGCTTGCTACATGAGAAGCATCAACACAATCCAAGAGAAGAGAACATCACCTGCATGTCCTTTGCTGAAGGAGACCACTCTAATCTTTGAATCTCTGCGGTTAAGCACCAGCAGAGATTCAGAAAGGAAAATCAAAAAAAAACAAGTCTTGGAAGGTTTTGATATTCCTCCAGTGAAAAGCTGTGGAAAAGTCTCTTTGGGATTGTAATGTGCAGGTCTGTTTGTGAGAAGTTCTGCAGTCTGAACCAACTCTCTTCAGGAGAAAACACTGAAGTATAAAATTACCAAGCATAAAACCAAAAATGAAGCTTACTCCTTTTCCACAGAATATGTTCTTATCCCACTGATCTGTTTTTCCTGATTTCGCCTGTGCCCCAATTTCCTCTTCCTTCTTCTGCTCTGCCAACTAGTCTCTCTTGTCACTTACCAGAGGAGTAGGGACAGTATAACTCAGCTTTGTGTCTCTCATGCTTTCTCCAGAAATAAAAAGACTCGGCTTTACCATCTGATCTCTCAGTTCCCTATGGGGCTAGATTTGTCATTCTGGGAGACAGTGGAGAGAGAAGATTTTAGCATTTGCTTTCAGCCTTCACAGATCTCAACACAATCCATAAATAATGGATAAATTAATTAATATTGGTGAAGTATTCACATAGTGTGGTGATAAATGCTTGCAGAAAAGCTCATTCATTAGGATGTATTCAGAGCCATTAATCCAACTTTGGAGAGCAAAATCTGCCTTGAAAGACAAACAGGAAATAACACACATTTCCACTGGGGTAACATAAGGAGATGAAACCTCATATTTGCCTACTGAAATTAAGTTAAATTTTTTTTATGCATTAAGCTCATCTCAAAAGAAATAGGTCAAGTATTGAAAATTATTATGGTTTATTATTCATAGATTCTTAATATAATTGGTACAAAAATTGTAATTTTATCAGCAGTGGAATTATGAGGGTTAAAAAAAAAAATGAAGTGAGGTGTGCTTCCAGTAGAAAATTTTCAGCAATTTCTAGTTACCTGATAATGTACCATTTAAGTGACTGGATAGAATGCTGGTCAGATTCATTGCACTTTAGGTCTCAGGATAACATAATTCATTCTGGGGATGCAGAAAATATGTAAAATACAATTGAAAGATTTATAGTGAAATTTTCTCCACACTCTCAACTGCTAACTTTACAGGGAAAATTCTGAAATGTCTTTAGAATCTGTGGAGAAAGCAGTTACTTTTGAAATATATGGTCAAGATTCAATTAGGAGGCAAAGATTAACCACCTATAGAAGCTATGAATCAGCACATGGACTTATATTTCTGAAGAAAGAACAGTCTGGACATAATTAATGACCAAGCAAGTAGTATGCCAAAAATGATTACAGGCCTAGATTTAGAACTTTGTGAGTTTTGCATTCTTCTGTGTTACTCTATGCTTCTTCTAGCTCCACTTTTTTAAGGTTAAAATATTTCACTTGCAGCTAGTATAAGAGAAATTATTTTACAATAATATAGATGTATTTACACATACTACTAGACTACTAATATGACTGCTCAGAGAAGTGTAGATGGTGACACAAAGTTATGCTCAAATCATCAAGAGCTGACTCAAAACATCAACAGACAAGGAAATTTCTGAATAGAACCAGCCTAATCTTACAGAACTACAGCATACCCTCAGTTTTACCTAAGGTGGCAAAAGTTGTAAGAACTCAAAATCAAGAAAGGGTTATTTGAATGCTTTTAGGTAGACAAAATTATCTTTGCCTCATCAACACAGGAAACAGACCCACTTAAATGGACAGAGAACTCGATTATAAGCAATCCACATTTTTTCATGGAGAACCTTGTAGTAATACATGAAAACTTAAAGAAATAAGAAACTAATAACTCTACCTGACTATGTATGACTTATTGAAACAGGAGTGCATCTTGATATGAGGTACTACAGAAGTATTTACCTTGTATAGGTTTTCCTCACAGACCATAATTTACTGTTAAGTAATACTATACTTTCTAGGTATCTCCACAGAGTACAGCCAGACAACTGTAAAATGCTTCTCAAAAAGGTAGTTATCTGGCAGTGTGAGTGGAAATGGTGATTCCAACCTCACATTTTACTTTTTTACCAGGCAAACCCACACAGAATAAAGCATTCTTAAAGAAAAACTGCTTTACAATTCTACGTACTGTTATTGATCTCCTTCAAAATAAACTGTGAGCTAATTTTCTCCCAAAAGTTTGTCTGTCTTCCTAAAAAGTGATTTCCTAACCACTGAAACACAGAAGCCCAGGAATCAGGAAAAAATCCCAGCTGAGTACAGGATGAGCATTTTGGGAAATACAGGGACAGCTCCTAACAAGTACCTATCTGGACCCTATCCAAGGAAAATTAGGTTTTTAAAATGGTACGTGAATGTACACTTCTGGTACATAGAGATGCTAGCATATTTGGAGTTTGTACGTTGCCAGCAGATCAGTGAGAGATGCTTTCTCCTCCTCCCATCTTTCCAGTTCCTTCTCTAAATGTGGGGTTATGAGCAGAACCTAATTCTATACACTCATTTAGCCCTGGGAAGAAGTCACCAGTGAACATGAAGGACCAGCCTGACAAAGACTGGCCCTTGACAGAAAGGTGCAGCAGACTTGAAATCCCTGTTCACTTCAGAGTTCATCAATATGGAGAATGAAGAAAGGTAACTGCTGTTCATGAATGAGACATATTTTCTAAAGGACAGCGGCAAAACAGAACTTGCTTGAACACACAATCTTCAAATTAGGAAGATGGAAATGAACACTGGCAAGTGTTCATCAGGGGCTTTCACTTCATGTTCAGGGGAAGAAGACTGACTGAGCTGCCCGTCTTTCAGGGTTCTTTTCTATTGTCCTGGTGAAAATTGCAGTAGTCTAGGGAACTAGAGGCTTCTCCTTTTTTTAACTCAAAGTTATTCAGACATGAGAAAATGCACAGGGTAAGGGGGCGAGGGGGAGAGGGAGAGCTGCCTGGGAGAGATGCAGTCCTGTGGGGAGGTCATACCACACAGTCTGACAGGGATGAACGCTGCACACCTTTCATTGTGCCTGCCATTTCACTGTTTGGTTCACATCTGCCATATTCAACCAAAAAATATTAGGTGACAGAAAGTAACATTTCCCCACAAAACCAACCATTTGTCTTCATGACACAGAGAGCACAGGGACAGATAGGGGTTAAAAAACTTTTCCAAGCATCACGCCTTGTGCTTTCTTGTTGCTTATGTAGGCATTTCTTGGTGTCATACCTCTGGCAAGCCCTCAGTGGCTTCATTCAGAGGTTACACCTTGTCTATATCTGGAGACATACCAGGGAAATGTGAGGATTTAAACATCATCCCCACATCTGTCTTCCAAACTGAGTACACCCATTGACCCAGACCAATTCACCTCTCACATTCACTGCAACTGCTGTGTTTAATGCTTTTTATCTGCTTAAGTTGGTTTTATGTTATTACAAGTCTAAGTTTCAGCTTTTTGGTTGAGGGAATTATTTTTGTTTGTTTTTATTAGTAGTACTATTTTTTTGTTTCAAGATAAGCATGAGGACATCCTTCCTGGCAGCTTCCATGCTTGCAGTAAGAAATAGGTGCAACTCTTTGGGGCTCAAAGGGGGATTTCTTGAACTATTTATCTCCCCACGCTACTGCAGACTTCAAGGGAGATGGGAAAAGAAAACAGGTAATGCAGGAGTTGCTGCCTTTCCCCTCCCTTTTTGTTCACAAATAACCATTTCTGTGCTAATGTGAAGTCCTGCTTTCACTGACTCATTCAAGCTCCCAGAGCACTTGTGTTTCTGCAAAATGTAAAGGTATGCCTCCTCTCTTATTTAGCATTTTTATCCACAGTGTTACGATAGGAATACTTTTTTGTCCATGGAAGTGACTCCCATTTTCCCCTCAGTGCTCAGGTCCATGGGTCCACCTAAGCACCAGGAGAAGGGGACATCCCTTTCATAGAATCATAGAATCACTTAGGTTGGAAAAGACCTTTAAGCTCATAGAGTTCAACCATCAACCGTGCCCACTAAACCGTGTCATGAAGTGCCTTGTCTACATGCTTTTTGTATACCTCCAGGGATGGTGACTCAAACACTTCCCTGGGCAGCCTGTTCCAATGCCTAAAAACCCTTTCAGTAAAGAAATTTTTCCTCATATCCAATCTAAACCTCCCCTGCCGCAACTTGAGGCCATTTCCTCTCATCCCTTTGCATTATGCTATTCTGCTCTTTGCCTCAAAGGGCTTTAGCTCAGTTTCAGACTCTGTGGAGCAGGCACTGTCTGGTTTTGTGACATTACAATCTGACACACCAGACTCCCACATCCCTGGAATGCCTCCTGGAAATTGCTGCAAAGCAAGTGCCCTCAGATAAAAGAACAAGTTCCAATTTCTTATGCCTCCACCTGAGTCCTTCTTAGCCAGGGTGACAAAGATTTCAGTCCACCTAGAGACCAGTGACTGGTTTCACAATTTCTGCAACATTTCTGGGGCCTGAAGCTAGTGCAAAATTTGCAGAGAGAGAATTTATTAAATATCTTCAATTAACCATAGCTGATCAAAAACAAGTACACTGGTTTAATGGGGAAAAAAACCTTTACACTAAATTAATTAGTTCATTAAAAAAAAAACCAACCCTGACTAGTTCTAATTAAACATGGAAATAATAAAAAAATTCTATTCATATAAATAAAAGTGTTCAGAATGGAGAGCAATCTGTGAAGGATGAAACCTAGTACAAAGAGCTAAAAAAAAATGGATGTTAAGTAGTAAAGTTCTCTAACTAAAATATACAAAGATTAAAGACTATAAAGAGTTAACTAATGCTATGATATTTCAGAATAGCTTTGGAAAAGATGCTTCATGAGGTAGAAAATTAATAGCTTATATGTGAACCATTGGCTTTAATAGTGTCCAGGGTCAAAAAGCAGGCAAATACCTGCAGTCAAACAGAGAGCTCTGGCTCAGATTTACCTCAGACTTAAGATAAGGCTTAAAAATTTGTCTAAAGGTTTTAGGAGCATATGCCCCATTTTTGCAAAACCAGCTCCAGCTTTTGGCAGTTCATATTTCAGTGGCTGCACTTACACAAAGGGACAGGAACACACTGCTTGAAGCAGTGCCATTCCTGTTCCTGAGCCAAACACAGGGTACATCCCTTTTCTGTACCAGAATGTGACCTGGCCAAGCACCATCATCCCCTGCCTGACAGACTATCTTGAAAAAGGATACTCAAGTGCACAAAGAGGGAAGAAAACGTAATATTCTCCAGCTGGCTCCCAGGTCTGGGCAGCTGGAAACAAGCATTAATGACATATCATAAAGTACATCTGCCCCACTGTGTAAATTCAAAAGCGACATTGGACTAAAGTCTCCCCAGTGGCAAGAGTCTAGACACTAAGATGTATTTAAATGTTTAAATACATTTGAGAATTATATTCTAAGTTAATTTTGAAAACAGCACTTTGCTATCCAATAATGTGCAAACACCAAAAACCAAATTCATAGTCAAAGCCCTTTTCTTTTTGCACACTTTTTTTGTGCATGTTATAAAGAAATGAGCTAGAAACCACTCTGTCATCTCCCCTTCATGTTAACTGACCCCCTTCCCTATTCTGCCTCCTCAGCCCGTCTTTCTAATTTATTTAGAATGGACCAATGAGTTTAAAACATTTTTGCCCAGAGGCATATATATACATGCATACTTTTTGAACATGTATGCTGGTTGATCACATAAGCTTAATTACTTTAGGAAACGAATCTAAACTTTTTTTTTTAATAAACTGTGAAGATTTCAGGAACACACAGCTGCCTATGCAGTATGTGGTTTCTCCATAACATATCTGATCACATGAATTTTGATTAATTTTAAATTTAAATGAATCTCTGGCACCTCGAGGATTGGGGAAGTATCTATTTAAAAGGAGACATGTAGGCATTTTTTATCTAGTGGTTACATTCCTCTTCTCCTTTAACCTGCAAAGCTCACTTTTTAAGTGAGAGGGTAGGCAGATCCCACTCCTTATTTTAGCTCCTGTTCCTCTTATGTTCTTGACAGAGGAATAGAAATCAGCATATTTGGAGGAACAGCTGCAAGATGCTGCTGTGGAAAATGGCTGCTTATCTTTGCTGCAAGCAGATTCCATTATTTGATTAAAAAGAAACTGGACATTCTTCATCCCTTTGACTGGCTGTTCTCTACAGACAACTTTTTGGCCAGACTTGGTAAAACAGGGAGGGAACAGAACGCACTCTCATTTTGGAAATAAGGCTGGGAAACATTTACAAATGCTGCTGCTCTTTCTTTGGCATAGAGTATCTTTGCATTTCTTATTCTGCAGTTTCGTTGCTGAATCTGCTTACACTTATATCCCTTAATCATAAACACTTATGCACAAGATTGTGGGGGGTGGAGAAGAAGCTGGGGGGCCTTTAGTCTGAGTATTTCTTAGACATTGCATCTGAGCAAGTAGAGGGATGATACCTTGATTTGCTAGTGATCAATCACACTGCAGGCAGCCAGCACACAAATCAGAACCGATAATGTCCCTTCATGGCATATTGTTCTCTGCAGCAAAATAGAACTCATTTTTAAATTCTCCTTTTCATCTATCAGAGGACAAAATCAGGAGCTCAGGAAAAAGCATAGCCCAAGTAATTCTCACAGCTGAGCAGACATCAATACTTATAGACCTACTCACGGTTTACAAACACTGCACTGTAGGGTGTCTAAAAACAGGATTGGCTAAGGATCGAAACAGATTATAAGACGTAATTGGTCAGGAACACCAATGTTTCTGGCAATATGGAATTACTCACAACACTGATCATTGTGTACGCCAAAGGGTGCATAGGGCAACTTTGGCAGTAAAGAGAAACAAAAACAATGTTTCAGGAAACAGCATGGGTAACATCCTCCCCTTACCATGTCACTTGCACTCGCTGGATAGTTATTCTGGGCAGAAGCGCACAGCTGTGTGCATGGGTTTTTTGTTGCGAGGGCTTTGCACACCTTCCTGCATCATACCTCTCTCATCCTAGTGAGACCCAGGCAGCCATTACCAAAGCCAGCCCAGAGTCTAGTGCCCAGCATACACATCCAGGCAGGAAGGACTGTGGAGCACGTTTCAAAATGGAAGGTCCTGCCTCACCAAAATCTCTACTGCCAGGCAAATTAAGCCCCACACTAGCAAACCTCTGTAACCAGGAGGATGCTGGTCTAGTGTGTCTTTTCATATCTGGCCAGGCTTTTAATTATGTCATTTCCCAACTAAGTTCACAAGACAATGGAGGAATAAGGAGGGTAAAACGTCCATCCTCACCTGAGATTCTGTCCTTGCAGTGGGAAGGTTCATTGTGAGGAACAAATACAGAAACAAATTAAGACTTAAGCAAAATACCATGCAATGACATTTATCTGAAGAAAGTTGACATGAGTGCACATCAAGGATCAAATGCAGAAAAAAATTATAAAAGCTTAGTTGCCAGAAGAGATATGGACTCCATATCCATATCCAGCTTATGACTGCATTACCTGAAAGATACAAACAAGAATATGTAACATCAGCATTTATTTCCCAAACCTTCTTCTACTACTTCTAGAAAACCTCCCTTGGTAGTTCTGTTTATGCAATAGTTAATGACAGTCTATAGTCAGTCCTAATATCATAGTGGTATATTACTAAACTCACACAAGTGAGCAAAAGTGTGCACAGCTCATCTCCTCCAGACTGGTTAACCGAGTACGTATGCAGTGGTGGAACACTGCATTGCCTATACCCATACCCCTCCTATTCTTTTGGAGTTGTTTGAGTGCATCTTATCTTTGAATGTCAGCATAAACTAAGCGCAAACCTACTTTATACTAAGAGTCCTTGGATTCGGTGCCTTCTTTGGCACATTAAAGTGAAGAGCCAAGAAGGAAGTAAGGAACACAAGCTCATTTTCAGCCTTCCCATGCTTAGATTCATATTAAGGTAGTGAGAACTGAAGACTGAGGGTGAAAGTACATAGTTAGACTAGTCTTATTTAAAATGTGAGTAATCATTTTATGGATTTTGTTTTTATGTCTAGAAGCTCTTTTCTTTAAGGGTCATAACACCATTTGACTAATAGAAGATAGTCTATAATTTTAAAAGTAGCTACTGTAACTGAACCAACAGCATATTTTACTGGAACAGATGTTCTGAGACTGAGCAGGGAATAAGGAGATCAGTCGTTGTTTTGATGCTGTTTAAAGGGCAAGAGTGATGCCAATCATAATTACCATCTGCTATAGTACATAACATATCCATATGCTCTTTAGATGGCCCCAAAGTTGATTTGAACTGCCATACTGAGATATCTCATTCGAGGACAAGACAGATCTACATTCCCTTATTAGCTCCTGACTGACAAGAGCCCTGAGAGCAGTTAACACAAATGTCTCAAAATCCTGGCTCAAGTAGTCAATGATTAAATTTAGAGTAGACCAACCTTTGCCATTCTCCTTTCTTGGATCTTCTGCCATGATAGCATTTACCATCTGAAGTCTAAGCATGCCAGACAGCTGTTCAAAAACATAAAACCCAATCTACAAATCCTCATTCCCATATTCTACAGGGCTTGTGATGTTTCTCATGGTTCTACAAATGCCGTGTTAGAGCCCACACTCTTCTGGGCATCAGTTCAGAAACCAACTCCGTAGTTAACCTCCCATCCCCCACCTTCCAACTGAAATGTGTTTCTTCTTTCAACTGAGTGCATTTACAACAATATTTCACATAGTAAAAGAGAGACCACTCACATCCACCTAAGATGCAGAGGAAAAAATATTTTTAACCTTGCATATCCATTTCCCTCTTTCTACTTTGCAGCTAGATTGTACTTGAAGTTCAGGAGCTTTCCAGCAAAGTTTTATGTCAACTGAGTTAATAAATGTTTATCACAAATCCAAAGAAATAACTTCAAATTCATCTGTCATACAAGACTAAAATACTGGCTTCACTGTCTAGCTTAAATTTAAGTTTTTTTCCACTTACACAGAAAATAATGAAACATATCAGCAGCTATATGGAAGTACAGTGTTGATTCATTCCTTCACATGTTTTTCCACAGCAGTGCAAATAACAGATGTCTGAAAGAATGGTGCCATACTGTTATGGGTTTGTGTGGCGCGGTTTTCCTTGGTGGCAGGGGAGGGGGCTGCAGAGGCGGCCCCTTTAAGAAGTTGCTGGAAGAATTCGCTGCCCCAAAATGTCGGACCCATGCGCCAAAATGTCAGACCCGCCTCTAGGC
>VYZV01002892.1:24299-40865 GCA_013401275.1 Pandion haliaetus | reverse complement strand
AGTTTGTGAGGAACTGCAGCCCGCGGAAAGGAACCACGTTGGAGCAGGGAACGAGAGAGGAATCTTCCCCCCTGAGGAGAGAAGCGGCAACAACGACGTGTGGCGAGCTGACTCAACCCCCATCCCCGATTCCCTGCACCGCCGGGGGGAGGAGGTAGAAAGCATCGGCAGTTGAACTGAGCCGGGAAGGTGGGAGGGGTGGGGGGAGGTTGTTCTGATGTTTGGTTTCCCTTCCTAATACCCTTGTGGTTTGGGGTTTTTTTGATTTGTAGTAAATTAAATTGATTTTGTTTCTTCCCCAAGTTGAGGCTGTCTTTTGCCCGTGACCATAAGTGGGGAGTGATCCCTCCCAGTCCTTGTCTCGACCCACAAGCCTGCCTTTGTATTTTCTCCTCATCCCAACGTGGCGAGGCGCGGGGGTGGGGGGTGAGCGAGCGGCTTCGTGGTGCTTTGTTACCGACTGAGCTGACCTGAAACCACGACACATACCCATTATAAAATAGCAGTGGTTCAAATCGCATTTTATTGCTAAGCCCAGCCAGTTAGTGACAGGGTTATTCTCCAAAGGAGTTTAGCTTGTATTTCCCCCCCTCCCCTTTTTTATTTCGTCATACATGTTTACATCACCACATGATTGTCTAGTTTTGGAATCCACCTGTGATTTAGTTGGCAGCAAAACCTATGGAAATGAGTTCCAGAGGTTAAGAAATTTCACATAACTAGATTTAAACACACTATCACTGGTTAGCTTTGGGTATCTTCTTGCTATTGTGTTCATGAGAATGCACGGAAAGGAAATTTTTTGGCATATTATCTCTTTTTTGCAATTCCTTCTTATGAGGCCGTAAGTAAACTATGGCGTTTGCCCATTTCTGTGCTGGTTTGATTTGGACTCAACTCTTTAAGTGACCATAGTTTAATGGCCAGCATACAAGAATTTGGGTACTGTCTTCCTGCAGTTATTTATCTTCACAGAGTCCAATGTTGGAGAAGCTTCTTTGAGGTTTCCCCTGGCACACACACATTTCTGTGTTTTTCAGGAGCTGTCACTGAAGTAGATTGCCTTCTGGGCTGCCTTGGGGAAAGAAACTTCTTCCTGGGTTTCTTTCTTTTCCCTTAATCATTTATAAGGGACTATTGCAGTCCCCCTTCCATATTTTTTACATTAGTTATTTCCCTCCTGGGCATAAGGATGACTATAGTATGATGTTGGGAGACAATTCACTGGGAAATGGCTCCCTTTAAGTCAGGGATAAAAGACCGTGCCAACAGGTAAACTATTTCTCTCAACATCTTCTATAAATAGGAGCAGAGCTACCACACGACCTTCCACGTTCTGCTCCAGTAGCAAAATGCACATTAACGACACAAGTCTTATAAAATGAACATGCAGAAAAATGAGTGTGCTAATAGAGACTGTGAAGGAGGAAACTTTACAAATATTAACAGTACTATAAACACAATTAGTCTCCTTCAGGAAAGGATAACAGAGAAAATTAATCTCAGGTGACAGATTGTTACTCACATTGCATAAAGCTGGAGGGCATTCAGCTATGATAGTGATCCAGTGATGAAACTGGAAAAGATCTATTGCAGATAGTGTGATGTTATATGTATGATTTTAATTTAAAAAAATAAAATAAAATCCTAAACTGAAAAGGAACAAGATCAGCTCCTTGCAGTGTGTGGCCTCTTTGTATGGTCATTACACTTTGAGCACACTCCCTTTTGTTTTATTTTACTTTGTTTTATTATTCTGTGAGTAATAAGCTATACATTTAAGTGTAAGAGGTTTTACAGAAGCCTATTTCATTTTATGTTAACGTAGATACCCATTATTGGGAAATTGACCATTGCTAAGTTTTATCTGCAATATGGCTTACCAAAAGCTTAATTAACACTCTTTGCTCTTCTGAAATATTACATGATATTGTTTTTAATACTGAATGCACAGAATTCTATCTAGAGCAAAATTGTGAAATGAGAAGTTAGCTATAAAGACTAAAAGGAGTAAGAATAATATTGATGATTTACATTAACATTCATAAGTTTTCTAAAAAGCAGCATAAAGGCCATAGGGAATTGTAGGGTTCGTATAATTTCACTCTAATTATTCTAATTTGCTGTAATTAAGACACTAAAAAAAATCCAATGAGAGAAAGCAATAACATCTTTTCAATACCAGTAAGAGAACAACAGTCTTGCATTTATACAGTATTATTAACCAGAACCCTGTGAGAGCAGGAAAAATGCACAGGAGACATGCTGATATTAAAAAAATTATTTATATATTTGTGTAGGTGTTTATAGAGGAAGAATTTTTAAAATATATTTGTTTCTGTACATTTGTTCTTTAATTTCTTTCAAGGTCATCACCTGGATCAAAATCAATGGGACAAAAGCCCGGATGAGATCTCAAGGGCCCTTGCTGCATATACAGTCTGTCACTAGCAAGGAATACACAGCAGACCAAGCTTGTTCACCACTGTTTTTACCTGTGCAATTGGGAGACTGTCCTGACCTCTGCTTCAGACTGTTAAGATCCATGAATAAATCTGAAAATTCATCAACCAGCCATCTGTGGTGTATACCCATTTTCTCTTGCAGGGTCCAGTTTTCTATAGGAAATTATATCTATGTTTGGCATTGAGCCATCTTTGCACCCATCATGCATGGTAGCTAAATACCTGCATAGCTCTTGTGTTTACTTGGTAACTAATCACTTAAAACAGTGCTGATATGCTCTCAAAGCTGTTACTGATGCATAGTTAAAGCCTTAGATGCTAGATGGAAACACCTGGCTCTGCTAGAACCACTTCACATTCACTGCCACTGTTGTCTGAACTGCCTGATGGGTACTTGATTTTCCTGCCTTATATCAACAACCTGAGAATTGCAGGGGAGCTGGGAAAAGACAGGAAGCATCAGTTTCTTATCTTCAGGGGTGAAGGTGCACATGAGTGACTCAAGGGAGAGGGCAGGGAGGGAAAGTGCCAGGACCACATGTTCATCACTCAGATCTGGGTGCTTCAAAGGAGCTGCCTGAATTCTTCTGTCAAAAATAGCTCGTGCATTTTTTAATCCCTTCTATCAAGTCCCTTCTGCTACTGAACAAAATCCTTGGCAATTTCTACCTGCCCTTGGCCTAAATTATTTCCAGCCCATTTGTCTCAGATATTATATAACAGGTAATATCAATTTCTATGTGCTTCCAAACTGCTTTATGATCTTCAGTTGAAAGCCACTAAGTGCAAAATATTATTGAATATAATAAAGAAATTAATATGTGAAATAGGGCTGAAAAACCCTTTCATATATAGCATGTGATAAGGAAAAGAGAATGTCATTTTCTTGACAGGCCATGATTCCTTTTTTATGTGTAATCACTGGTTTAGACAAAGAGTTTCACTTTTATGAATGTCAGAGAATGACAGGACAAGAGGAAAAGATCTTAAAGAACAGGTCAGAAAGAGCCAGTAATCCAAGGTCTCGGCAGCAGACTGGCAAGAAAAAAATCCAGTGAATTCAGAAAGTTTCTCAGCATTTAGAAATGCTTCTGAAAATATCAAGTATGGCATGCTCCAAGGCTTAGATTATGAGAAATTTTCCATTCTGTGACCAGGACAATTCTGTTTCTTTATGCATTAACTCTAAGCACTAAACATGTCTGTATCTATAACTGCATATACAGATACACAAATACGTATTTATGCTATATTTGTAGCACTGGGAAGTTGCTGATGTATTGGTAGGAAAGAAATCCAGCTTTAGCTTATTGGGGACTGAAATCAACTGCTTCTGTATGATTCAGGACATGCCCACCACAAGTAAGAGAATATCTCAAGCACTAAATACTATTAGAAATGGTTTGTGCCTTGGACAGTTGGATGAATCTCTCCAAATCAAAACTTGTCTTCTGTACAGTTTTCTCCCCATTTACTTTTCTGTCCTGTTTGCAACGTAAGAACAGTCTGCACTAAGCACAGTGGGAATCCTTATTTCTAGGGGAATCAAAAAGCACTGCAACAATGCAAATGAAGAAAAATAACATTACGGGCTTACTATGTTTTAAAGGAGTCTCCTGTTTGCAGTGAAAGTATATGTATGCAACAGCCTAACATGCTTCGTGATGGCAACATGCAGCAAGATGCAAGTGTACACGCTGGGAAAGAACATCCATGGAGTTGTAGGATGGCTTCAGAACTGCCAGTAAAGTCATCCAGCCCAGCCCTGTGAGGATGACTGGCAGAGATCTTCACCACAGAGCACAGCCTCCTAGTCCTGAAAGCAGTTACCTCATTCAGCACTTTTCTAGATCAGACCCCTAGTAATTATCAGCTCTCACATGACCCTAGAAACCTGCTCTTTTACAACAATGAGGTTTCTAACTCTCAGGTCCCAGATCTCTGGAAAATCTATTTTTCAGTCAGCTTCAAAGAAGATAAAACAACAAATAAGAAGATGAAGTACAGGCAACTAAGAGAACTAAGCATGGTAAGAGGTACTTAAATGGATTCATAACTTAAAGTAATATATATACACAACTGGTGTTGCGGTTTAACTCCAGCTGGCAACTAAGTAACACACAGCTACTCACTCAACCCACAGTGGGATGGGAAAGAGAATCAGAAGGGTAAAAGTGAGAAAATTCATGGGTTGAGATAAAGACAGTTCAATAGGCACAGCAAAAGCCACACATGCAAGCAAAGCAAAATAAGGAATTCATTCACCACTTCCCATGGGCAGGCAGGTGTTCAGCCATCTCCAGGAAAGCAGGGCTCCATCACACCTAACGGTGACTTGGGAAGACAAACTCCATCACTCCGAACGTCCCCCCGCTTCCTTCTTCTTCCCCCAGCTTTATAAGCTGAGCATGACATTGTATGGTCTGGAATATCCCTTGGGTCAGTTGGGCTCAGCTGTCTCAGCCATGTCCCCTCCCAACTTCTTGTGCACCCCCAGCCTACTCACTGGTGGGGTGGAATGAGGAGCAGAAAAGGCCTCAACTCTGTGTAAGAACTTCTCAGCAGTAACGAAAACGTACCTGTATTATCAACACTGTTTTCAGCACAAATCCAAAACATAGCCCTATACTAGCTACTATGAAGAAAATTAACACTATCCCAGCCAAAGCCAGCACACCTGGCCAGGTGTACCTTTCCTGAATCATAAGTACATAGTCATTTAAGTCTAGACAACATTTCAGAAAACATTCCTACATAGTCCTGCTGCAGGTTGCTGTAAGCTTACGTGAAATGGCAGAAGACTGAATTGACAAAAAGTCTGCAAAATCACAATTTGCTATTTACAATTTAAATTTGTATTTCAAGAATTTATGTTTCCCATTATACAGTTTTGAAAGCAGGAAAAAAATGTCTGCAGGTTTTTATTCCCCTTGAAGAAAAATCTACTTCAGAGGTACTCTTTCCATTCATCCAAAAAGTTATGAAGGAGTGCAATGGATTGCAAAAGGATGGTATATTCAATTACTTATTCAAGTGGTATATCCTTCTCCGTCTTCCTACCTCACTTATCATCTGTTCTCCCAATATTCCTACCCACACGCATATGTTTTTTCAGCAACTACTTCAAAAGTACTGAATGTGCACATTCCCACCCCAATCAAAATAAAGGCCACTGAGTTTCAAAAGTCCCTTCCATTCTTCTTGAAAGAAAAGTCTTGGAGGCTGAGCAAGATGAAGTTCAATAAAGGGGTGTACAAACTAGCATGCAAGAATGTCTTTGATACTATTACAGCCCACATTTGGGCTCAAAGCCATCTAAGGCATACACTTGGTTCCCAACTGCCAGCATGCATTGGGTTTGACATCATATGTTGTGTAGTTGACCTTCATCTGTCCAGCAAGACTAATACTTTGGATTTATTGTACATGCATTGGCTACCTTATGCCACCTGTGATCTCAAATCCTGTATGCTTGCCTTGAACTTTTTTGAGATGTTTTACCCGTTTGAACTTGCTCAACATGACATGCCTCCTGAATCATTTAAACCTGTCTTCTGGGACCCAGATTTTACTTGAATACTATGCAGGTAGAAAAATATGTCCATGAGGTTTGGTAGCTACCAGCAATACAGAAAAAAACCTGCAAAAAAGATAGTTAAGCAGGAAAGGAAAAGTGATGTAATGAGACGTTTATATCTTTTCTCTGACAGGGTTTATGCCCTGTAATTACAGGAAGATGCTTTCTCTCTCTCTCTCTGCTCTCTCCCCCTTTTAATACCAGGGAGCTCATATTTCACATTTGAAAGAAATGAAAAAGATTTAATTAAATAGCAATATATCTTAGGAGAAAATATACCCCGACACACTGATGTCTTATCTTTAGTCAAGCCAAATAGACTTTTGGGGGGGAAATTGTTTACAAACTGTAATCTGTCAAGCAATGCTTCTACGGTTTAGCACCACAGACCTGCATATAACAGTTTTCAAATCATACTTTGAAGACTGAATGAGACACAAAAATAAGATGCAGCTCACCACATCTGTGGCAATGTATTTTAAGAAGCTGAAGTCAATCTACGTGTGATTGTTCAAATGTTTGGGAAAAGAACTGCATCTTTTTTGCCTATTCCAAATTACTTTTCTTCCTGTTACTTGTGCCTGCTGAACCCAGTGTCTGAGATTTTGGGGAGACAAGGACAGGTTACTGCATGTTTATCTTATTTTCAGTTTAAAACTGAAATGTTGGGTATTACTTTTCTTAAGGAAACTAGAATGGATTCATTCTTTATGCTATAATTAAAAGTCCCAAATACAGACTTTTTTAGTTGTTTGAGGCAGACCCTAGCTGAAAGTAGTATTTCATGAGAGGTTACCACAAAGCAAGTACCCTAAACCTTTATTAGCCTCACATGAAGATAAGGTGATGAATGGATGTGTCTACAAACACACGGGCCCTCAGAGAGAAAAAGGGAACTGATTACCTGGCACCATCACAGAAAGTCATCTGTGGTAAAGACTGGTAGTCTGAAAAGCACCTCTCAACCTGGTGAGACCAAAGTCAGAATTTCCACCTGCCTGCGGTGCCACAACAACACTGCTAAACTCTGTACTAAACTGTGTGTCTTGCTTTGCTTCAGACTGGGGTCTTCAGTGGTGGTGTTAGCATGTTGATTCCTCACTGCTGTCAAAGCTTAATTGTAGAAGCTGATTTCTTCGTTCGCATTTTGTATATATAGGACATACAGTGAATTCCATGTAATTACATCTTAAAGTGAAAAAGCCTGTTACTCTTACCCATATTACAATGCTAACATTCAAGGGAATGTTAAATTTCTGTTCTAATACATTTAATCAGGTGAGGGTGAAAGGTTTGAATAAAAATACTGAGTTAAAATCTTTCTGTCTGAAAATTAGGGATGCCAACTAGTTGAAAAATTTAACAAACTTATGTTGAACTTATTGCTTTGAAGAATTTCTAATTGACACCTTTTTACAGTATTTTTGGGTTTCTTTGGTTGAGGGTTTGTTTTTAACATTGAAATAACTTTTTATTTGTTGTGGAATTTAAAAAAAAGATAAGAAAATATTTTGTTTCAAGTTACATAAACTTCAATGAAAAGTGAAATAAAAGCTACCTATTGAAAATTATTGTACCAAAACCACATTTTTTGTTAAGAATGGAATATGTAAATATATGCACAGCTCTGAATTCTAATAAAACATGTACTGCTTTTGTACTAAAGGTTTACAAATGCACTTTTCAATATACGTGAATATATTCAAAATATGTGAAATACATTCTAATTTATACTGAATTTTGTTATAACTTGAAGCAATTTAAACTAAGATTGATTATGGTAGGTGTTGTACAAATGTATAAGAGAGAATTCTTGAGCCTAATTACTCAAGTTCTAACCAGCTCAGACAATGGAAATGTTAATCTAGTTTTACAGGAGGGAAATCAGTACACCAGTTTAAATGACTGGAATGATAATAATTCAGTTCTTTAGTGATAAATACAGTGCAGTATTACTTTGGTCCACAGAAAGTTTTCTAGTACTCTACAATAGCTTTGTGAAACTCAGCATTTCATTTCAATGTCTTCAACAGAAATATGCAGTTCAATAAAAGAAAATAGCCAGCTTAACTGCATGGAAAGGATATATGCTTTATGTGCTTTGCAGTTATCAGAGAAAGAGAGACAACACCACCAAAAAAAGTACCAACTGCTTTCTTACTGCCCAAAGCTTTCCATAGTTCTTTTTCTCACACAGAGCTTTCAAAACAAAATTAAGCAAAACCAGAGACACTCCAGAAAGGTGGGTAATACCTGAGTGCCTTTTTTCATGAAGAAAATTGCCAGTAATCTGCATAGGTAGTTTAATACAAAGGAGCACAAAGTTGGAAATTGGCTAAAAAGCACATATGTATTGTTTCAAGGATTACTATGGCACACAAAACTGTCACAGGATCAAGTGAATCAGACTCGCAGGGTAACACAGAAATCTGGAAGGGTTCAAGACTCTGCTGTGTGTTTATCAGGCCTGCAACATTAACAGCCTTCAAGGCCACTGACTGAGAGGTCTCAGACTCAAGGCAGAAGCCTGGCATATTCATAGATCTCAGAGATTTCACTGAAGAGGAAAAATATCCAAAATATTTAGCTCTCTTCTTTGTTGCTGCCCACATTGGCCAAAGAATGCATTGTTGAAGGGGCTGGGCAAAAAGAACTGGGACAGGCACAAAACACTTGTTACATTGCTGTTCAGTGACTCTGCAATTGTGAATCATCCAGCAAAGAAGCTGCTTTGGAAAGTCTACTTTTCATAACAGAGTTTTATATACAAAATGCGTTTTTACAAGGTGAGGAAACCACAAATAAATCCATCCAGCTTAAAGATGATGATTGTCTCCTCACAGTATCTAGCAATCCTATTACAGAAAGTTCAAGAACAATAAGGAAGATGGTGTAAATAAGGCCATTTTTGGAAGTCCCAAACCCCAGAATCTCTTTTGTTAGTGTGTTTTTGCATACAGCACAATAAAAGCTAGGTTATTTTAGTGCAGAATTGTCAATGCCAGGCGCTCTTAAATCCTACTGTTTGGATACTCATGAACACTTAGAAAGTGTAGATTGTTTTACTTTTGTCACTAATTAAAGCATAACTCCACAGATTAAATTAGCAGTTATATGCCAAAGGCCAGATTCTCCAATTATACAGATATCATTTTAAAAAGCTCCTGCAGACTCTAAGGCTTTAAATTGGGCATAAATTACATTTGTACCCCCTTCAAGGCTCCTTTAGCCTGCTGGAATGATGAAAGTTGATTTAGCATAAATGAAAATCCAGCCCCCCAAAACTCATTATAGTACTTGGATTGAAGCCTTCTCAGCAAAGCCAGTTCACTGCACAATAGGCTAGTTCACAGTCTGGCACTCCTTTCCTCTGCATCTCCACAAAATTTAAGTCCAGCCTCTGAGAACTTGGCCCTCCATACACCATTACTGTACCACAGAAAGTCAAATGCATGGGGCCATGGAAGAGGAAGCAGCAGAGCATCAATACATATGACAGAGATAATGTAGAAAATCCTTTTGACTGACAGACATTTCCATCCTCTTGAGCAAATTTCAACCTAAGGAAAAGTACCTCAGTACTACTTTCTCTCAAGCTTTCATGACCAAAAATTGGAACTAAGTTAATAAGCTGTGAATTTACATTGACTATTTGTGTGGTTAGTTCTTTCTTGCCAGCCGCCTCTCCTTTCAACTACCCTGTTGTCTCCCTCCCATGCACCTGACACTACAGTGGCCTTATATAGCCTCCCCTGTCCACATGCATATATATACCTTTCACTGGTTTGCATGTATACTTCCAGAATATGATTCCTTATGGGCATATTTTTCTGTTTGATTTAATAACCGTAGGCTAACATTTTCTGCATGTCAGAATAATTTCATGCATGCTACTCACCAACCAATGTCTGTATTAATTTCCTGAAACATTCTAAGCCTTGAACTGAAAATACTTAACACACAAAACTTACTCTTTTCTTCTCTTTTACTTTCTACATCAACGTAACTGCTAAGCCTCAACACAGTATGTATTTTCCATATTTCACCTTCATCTATATTCTTCCTACATTTTACTGCATGAAAATTAGAGTGAACAGGATGTCCTGCATTTATTAATAATGGCAAATACTTGTAAGTATAATTATATTGTCTGTGATTGCATAAGCCATTTAGTTTGTCAAATGCCCCAAATCTACGTTCATATAGAAATAATCCTATTTCTGTCCATATGCCTTACGTTCTAAGCCACCTGGTTTGAATTACTTTGTTTATGCTAGAATAAACAAGGAATTTATGGCCTTTTATTTAAATTAAATAAGATTAACAGCTTATGCTATATCTTTTACAAATATGTACACTCCTATGTCTTATCAAAATTCATTCTCAGACATTTCCCTTTCTAACTTTTAAAATGTAGAATTTGCATAAGAATAGGTCTGAAGTAATGCTCCACAGAGTGCCAGCAAGAAGGTGGTTGTGTTTAGTTAATACCTAGGCCTAACCAGAACTGTTGAGCAGGAATATGTAAGTACAAAAATGGATTTAAATGGTCTTTTGCCTCTTTCAGCAAAATTGATTTCATTGTGTCATTTTAGATGGATTTTTAACAAAACTGTTCTCAAAGTGGTTGGAAGTTTCCACTGGCTAAAACATGGGCTTTAAAAAAATCCAGCATTAAAAGAAGTCTTTCACTAAAACACTTAAATAAATGGTAGTTTGAGTTATTATGAGAATAAACTATATTTCTTAGTTTTCTCTTAAAAAAAAAACAAACCTGAAACAACCTGTACAAACTTTTGGGGTTGGTTAATCATCTGCACCATTTGTGACAGTCCAAAAGCTCCAAATAATTCCACCTTTTACTCCTACTTTGAACTTCTTCCCACCACTAGACTTTGTTTTGCTTTTGTCTGAGAGATAAAGTCCTCAAGTACTATTAATCTTCTCCCTGCAGAGGTACTTCTCTATTGATGGTACTTATCCAGCCCCCATTATCCAAGATACAGAAGAATGTGCTTAAGGTCACAAGGATAAAGGTGATAAAGCAGCAAATGACACTGGCTTCTCTACTAACACCTTAACATCTGGATCATTCTTCCTCTGTGGAGATCACCACTTTGCCACCTATTCAAATTATCTCAAATCAGGAAATAGAAAGAACTTCATCAGTTTCTTACTGGATCAGGTTTTAAACTGACTTTCCTGTGCACACAGTGCCAGGCTGTGGCTTTCTGTACCTCTCCTGTGTTAGACGAACACACACAGACAGAATGTTTGTCAAAAAACTAGTTTATTAAGGGCTTTTTTTATAGGGTAATAGTTACATGGTAAACTGAAGCTCTCAAATACATGGGCCATTCGCTGTCTGGATGTTGACAGGAGACTCCATTAGAAGCATCATTGTGGCAGTATCTTCAGCAGGATTAAACAAGATGTGCCAAACAGTAGTTCTGGTCAATTTTCATGATCCTGCTCACCTATGGTCCTATGCAGCTCCTCCAGCATACACATGATCTTTTTCTATTGATTATCTCCAATTACATACAGAAAACTATCTTAAGGGACCACTTTTGCATAAGCAGGGACAGTTTTTGCTGAGTATTTAAAATCTGCTTATGGCTTGTTCATAACCTTCTTCCACAGCAGGCACAGACAGGGAACACCCTGTGGTAGACTGCCCCAGATATCCCCACCAAGAGCACTAATTAATGCATCTCAGCACAGCAAAAGTACCTAAGAGGGGGCCTGAGCACAGTGGGGCTCCCTGGGATGAAGGGTGATCCAGGACTGTTTGGTGTCCTCCCCTGTCAGGGTTTAACCCGAGCCAGCAACTAAGCACCACACAGCTGCTCACTCACTCTCCTCCTCACCCAGTGGGATGGGGGAGAGAATTGGAAAAAAAAAGTAAAACCTGTGGGTTGAGATAAAAGTTAAAGAGAACAGAAAAGAAGAAACTAATAATGATAATGAAAACACTAATAAAATGACAGCAGTAATAATAAAAAAATTGGAATATACAAATGATGCACAGTGCAATTGCTCACCACCTGCCGATCGGCACCCAGTTAGTTCCCAAGCAGCAGTCCCCCCAGTTTATATACTATACATGATGTTGCATGGTATAGAATGCTCTGTCCTGGCTGTGTTCCCTCACAGCTTCTTGTGCCCCTCCAGCCTTCTTGGGCTGGGCATCAGAAGCTGAAAAAGCCTTGACTTGGTATAAACCTTACTTAGCAACAACTGGAAACATAATTGTGTTATCAACATTCTTCTCGTACTGAACCCAAAACTTAACACTATACCAGCTACTAGAAAGAAAATTAACTTTATCCCAGCCGAAACCACGACATCCCCACAAGCTCCTTTACCAATTGGTCAGTTGCTCTGCTGTGAAGGTGGCTATAACTCCTTTGCCTCCTGTTGACCAATCATCTTGAACCAGTCTGTTGTGCAAACTACACAGAGAGAAGGAAATGAGGACTAACTGCACAGGACAGGGACACAGGCAGAGACCTGGTACCCAGCTACACCACAGCTGTAATTATCAGCCAAACTTGAACTTCATTCTCATATCACAGTTGTAGCTTGAATACTACAGGTCTTGCCCCACCTGCCGAAATCCTTGCAATTTATTGCAAAAGCTGCTTTTCTTTGTCCCTTACAACAACACTGACTACAGATTAGAAAAGATGTTCTATTTTTGCCTTAAGGAAGTTTCAACAGATAACAAAAACCTCGTAAGACCAGTAGTGCAATTGGAACAACGTGAATTATATGAATGGGAAATGAGATATCATCCTCCTTGTTTCCCTCTCTCTGATATCCATCTGCTTATACTGTAAAGTTCTCCTCTTTTCCCGTCATCATCCTCAGAAACTGTATTCCAAAGAATGCCAACAACCAGAAACTAGGTGAGGTTACCACGATAAACTACATGAAGAAAAACAGGAGCTAAGTAATAAGGAACAAAGCAAATATTTATCACTGCAGGAATGAGCAAGACAAAAAAAAGTACTTCCCAAGACTGCTGGAGAGTGGAAGGGTTATGGGAGAGCAACCAATGAGCCTGGGAAATAGATCTGCTTTGTCAGGAAGTAAAAATGAAGATAATCCAGCTGCGTGACTGAATAAAATGCAGAAAGGAGTTATATAGTCAATATGAGTCTGTGACAAACAGTCCAAAGGTGATACATCTTCCCTAGTTTTAGGTATTTACAATACTGACATGTACATTTGTCTGATTTGTCTGCCTTTACACATAGCAAAGAGAATTGGACAGTTCCATGATGTGGTGCATCTTGTCTATTTCAGATATTTTTTTAGCATGTAATGAATTATCACCGCATGTGTCATGTCCCATCAGCAAGACACATAGTACAGCTATCACCTGTGCTGTAGAGTGCTATGTGCAACTATCCCATATTTGGCAAGATAAATTCAATCCTTTGAAGCCAAGAATGGGGAGATTTGCCTTCTGAGGGAGACATAGTGGGAAAAAAAATAAACAAGCCCCTGTCATAAAACTTGGATTCTTTGGGGGATTGTTTTAAATACTCCTGACTGAACCTATTTCTAATCTGTGGAAGGACAAATTCAGGCCTAAGGGCTTAACTGTTCAGTGACCACGGTACAGATATAAAGGCATTGGAACAGGCTGCCCAGGGAAGTGGTTGTGTCATCATCCCTGGAGGTATTCAAAAAGTGCGTAGACAAGGCACTTCAGAACATGGTTTAGTGGGTATGGTTGACAGTTGGACTTAGTGATCTCAAAGATCTTTTCCAATCTAAATGATTCTATGATTCTATGATAAAGTGCCACTGATTAGACATGCACAACTCTACCTGTCTGTTGGTAATTAACACCATAGTTTCTCTTCTGCCAGGTTTCCTTGGTACAAGTGAAATCTGCTGGTTTACCAGGCTGAGGGCTTTAGCCAATGTCATTGGCAAGCTGTTATTTTAAATAGACGGCTGCTTCTTCCAATGTAACACTTTCACACTAAAGGCGAGTAGCCTTTGAATCAAAAAAACGTTTTCCCAATTCTAGCAGACTGATTATTTTCACTTTTCAACTTACATTGTTGGTCTCCACATTTTTTACAGCACAAGGACTTCAGGCTCAATTATTCTTCAAAAGGTCAATTGTAATTCTTATACGTCCTTTGAATTGTATTTCATAATTTATTCATGCTGAGAATTGCTTCTTTTCTTATGAACTTCAAACTGATGAGCTAAACAAATTCATGCAACTTTACCTTGCACAAGGTACTGCCTTTCTAACATCCATATCCAACAAGAAAATGTAGTAGTTGGGGAAGAAAGATGCAACTGAAGCCATTGATTTGAAGTAATTCACATGATAAGACTGCTACGAATAAGATTTACAATAAAACTTTTTAAGCCCCTGTAAGGTTAACACATGAGGTAATATCCTATTAAAGATACCCTCTGAAATTGTTTTCATATAAAAGCTTGTGCTATCCAGCTTGATTTGAGCCTTCAGAGTTTTCTGCTTTTTTAGTAATATTAAGCTTCTTTATTTGGTTGACATTTTCTGTCATGTTGCTTCCTCTGTTGCTGGCGTCTAAATCCAGCATATTGTAGAGCAATTATGTTCTACATATTGCAGTACAGTTGTGTTTAGGAGGCATGCCATGAAAAGGCTGTGCCATCAAACAGGGTAGTAGTCATCTGTTTGCCTTCTTTCTCTAGAGCCCAGCATAGTACAATTTTAGCCTAGCAAAGGGATTTCTAGGCATGGCAACAAACTGCAGCAGTGAGACCTTCCCATGCTTCACAAGACTTCAACCTCTCAGCTGAGAAGTCATAGCATTACTCAAAAGCACCTCAGGTTTGCAGTCAAGGGAATTAGCTATTTATTTCTAATCGGGCCAGAATGAGACTGCCAGCACATTCAATCCTTTCTAGAAGGAAGGGGAAGAGGGTTCCTCTGAGGGAAAGGGGTAGGTCTACACTGATCAACCCCATTGCCAGCAGCCTCACTTTCAACTAACATCCATCAGGGATCAATGGTACTACTCTTCTTGTGCATCTTTCTTTTCTCAGCTCACCTGTGAAATCTTCAAGCACTCAGTTCTGTTATTTGTTAGGCAAGAAGGTCATTAGAAGAAAGGTGAACAATCTTTTATGCAACCTACTTCAGACCATCCTATTGTGCTGTCTCATATCTTGCTGAACCTTAGCTCCCTCTCTTAAAAGGCATTGTGCAAAAGAAAACAAAAACAGACAAAAAATGCTCATAGTACTGTATCTGAAATAGAGGGAAGACAAAAAATTATAAACTGCTAAATTGAGAGCAACTGTATATCAGGTTGGAGGCTGTTGTGAACATTAAGTCTTTGAGTCTATTAGGAAAATCAAGTCCCTTCTCTCAACTGAACTATTCTGATGGCAAATCAGGGAAGAGTGATTAAAAAAAAAAAAAGTCTCAGTATCAGCAGTAATACTTCAGTGTCCCTGGTGGAAATTATGCGCTACCCTGGTTAATTTCAGATGGGTCTGGCACAAAGCAGCTGAAGGACTATCTTTCACTCCACCCGTTCTGGCACTTTTTGCACTATATTTTCTATTTTTTTAAGTGCTCATAAAGCAACCAGCCTATCTGTGGACTCAGATATTGATCTAGTCTCAGCTGTGCTGAGACATCAATTTATTAATCAGTGTCTGCTATGCTTTATATTACCTTTCATTTCTCCCTCCATGCTGCAAAAATAGCTCAAGGATTTCAGAAGCAGCAGTACAGCAGGTGCTGTTATTATGTATGGTGGCAGAATGAATCACTCCCTCCGAGGTGTTTAACAGCAATCATTTTCCCAAGCATTTTATTACAAGCAAGTTTTCCCTTTTCAGCAAGATTTTCAAAGTGGGAATGTATTGAGTGCAGAGGAAGGACGGCCCAGTCAGAACTGCTTGTCAGGCCTCTGGGGACAGGAAAGGCTGAGAGATAAAGCTTGGAAAATTCAGCCACTTCTCTAGATTAGCAAAATAGTTTTGGATTGCTGCCCCTCTCTTCTTACCTGGCCTTCAGCTGGCACTCCTCCAACAGCACTGCAGCACTCCTCTGCAGATCTGCTGTGGGGAGGTTACCAGTTTGGGCTTCTACAATAGGGCTGTAGCACGAAGAAAGAGAGAAAGATCAGAACCAGGCAGCAAGAAGGAGGAGAAAGAAAGGTCTTGCAATGGCAGCACTTGTCTGAAAATTTGCAGGTCTGAGCTGTGGCCAAGCTCTCTGAAGAGCCTGCCATGACTTTGAGGAAGTCACCAAGTCCCCAGGATACCCTCTTCCCTATGCAAATGAAGGTGTGAGAGTAACTGTCGTGGTTTCAGGTCAGCTCAGTCGGTAACAAAGCACCACGAAGCCGCTCGCTCACCCCCTACCCCCGCGCCTGGCCACGTTGGGATGAGGAGAAAATACAAAGGCAGGCTCATGGGTCGAGACAAGGACTGGGAGGGATCACTCCCCACTTATGGTCACGGGCAAAAGACAGGCTCAACTTGGGGAAG
>VYZV01002892.1:1291-23868 GCA_013401275.1 Pandion haliaetus | reverse complement strand
TACCACCGTCACTCCCCGCCTAGAGGTGGGTCCGACATTTTGGCGCGCGGGTCCGATATTTTGGCACGCGGGTCCGACATTTTGGGGCAGCGAATTCTTCCAGCAACTTCTTAAAGGGGCCGCCTCTGCAGCCCCCCTCCCCTGCCACCAAGGAAAACCGCGCCACACAAACCCGTAACAGTAACTCATGTTGAAATTTACTGAGTCCCCCCATAACCTTCTCCGAAATGCAAAGTTATTTTCAGTTGCCTCTAAAACCCTCTTCTTCCTCTCCCTCTTCCCCCTTTTCTCTATCCTAATTTGAAGTACACACTGGCTGAAACTAGGTAAATACAGAAAAAGATACAGATTTCAAGTTCATTTTGTCTCAATGTCTTGTGAAAGAAGAATTAACATAGTCATTTCAAAAATGAAAAATTAAACATAGACTGTTTTTCTTCCCCCTTTTCATCTTACCTACTATCACTGAAACCATCCAAAGTTCAAAAAGTGTTTCAGAAACTCAAAAGAAATGTGCTCCTGTGTGTGTTAAGCACCCCAGATTGTCACCTGCCTTGAACTAACTTATTTCTACCTCTCTTGAGGGATGAGAAGGAGAAAAAGGAGAGAAGGAAAAGTGTGGTTAAGGAGCTCAATATTTCAGAGGTAGAATTCCTTCTATCGAACAGAAAGGAAATGATGCTGGGTCTCTTGGTTTATAACAATTAGAAGAATGAAAGTAAAGCCAAACTGACAATTACCAAGGCGTTGGTAGGAGTTTAGTATGTGTAGGGTGAATTTGTTTTCCTCTCTAATAATTCTAATCACACCATGTGCTGAACAAGCATGTCAAACCCTAATGTGCATCAGTTAAGGGGTTGCCTGCAACTTACTCCAAACTGGCATAGATTTCCTGTAAGAACACATTACTTCAAACAATTACCTTCACCAGCTGTACCTTGGAACATCAGTGTAGCAATGCCCCAGAAAATATGGTCAGATATAGGCCATGGTCAGTCATTTGTGATGAGAACTGAAAGGAGAGAATGGCAAAATGAAGAATCTGTTGATCACAGAGCACTATCCTTTGCATATGGAGGATAACATAACATTATCTTCATTCTGGGCACTCAAAGAGCAAACAAGATAGGGGACCTGCGGCCAACTCTATTCAGAGTTTCAGCAGCTTCATAAAAACAGTTCAGCTTGATAAGTACTTTGTTTATTAGTTTTATATGATAATTTTGTAAATGAATGGCGAAAGATCATATCCTGGAGAAGCACAACCCAGCTCCAAATAGTAACTCAATTCACAAGCAAGGGAGTAGACTACCTGGAAGAGGGGCCAACCACATGTCCCGAACCCCAACAGGGACGTACATGACAAATCTTTAATGATAGAAAATGTAAGGATCTATTAACAAATGAAAAAAATTAAATACATTGTATCAGTTTGGAGATTTACAGAAAAGGCAAAACACTACCACAACTCAAGTAATACCAGTACAATTTAACTGGGTTTGCAGATAGCCTTCAGCTAGCACCTGCTCAACTATCTCTTGTATTTAATGAGATTCATTAAATTCCGTGTTACATGGAATTACATGTCATTTACCAGGTTGGATATTCCACACTTCCACATTTTAATTTACAAATATTCAACAGATTTAGAACTACTGTACCAGCAGGTTGACCCTTAAGTCAGAGGGGAGACAAAAGTTCAGAGAGCTGAGGACATTGAAAACAAATTTTCTGATTTGTTTTTGGCTTTGTTAAGACTCTTCCAGCAAATTTCTTTCCCATCTCTCACAACTGGTATTAAGCAAACAAAAACCAGATATTTGAACTAGGCCAGGTTAAACAGTGGTGATGACTTGCACACCATAGGGTAGGATTGCTCTATCATTTGCTTATCAGCTAGCTGTGGTATTATTTAAGAACATTCAGATGACCTTTAAAGGTCAGAGGAGAGTAATAGAAATACAGGAAAAGACAAAAAGCATCCACAGTGCAGATTTCTGACAAAAACAGTCAGCCACAGCAGATGCTTGTACAATTTTTTATTGCTGTAATATACACACACAAAAAACAAGACTCAATTGTCATGGTTGAAGCCAAGAGCAATGAGATTCAGGAGAGGCCCCCTATGTTTAGAATCATACAATCATTTATGTTGGAAAAGACCTTTAAGATCATCAAGTCCAACCGTCAACCATGCCCACTAAACCATGTCCTGAAGTGCCCTGTCTACATGATTTTTGAATACCTCCAGGGATGGTGACTCCACCACTTCCCTGGGCAGCCTGTTCTAATGCTTGACAACCCTTATGGTGATTAAATTTTTCCTCATACCCAATCTAACCCTCCCCTGCCACAACTTGAGGCCATTTCATCTCGTCCTATTGCTTGTTACTTGGGAAGAGAGACTGACACCCACCTCACTACAACCTCCTTTCAGGTAGTTGTAGAGAGCGATAAGGTCTCCACTCAGCCTCCTTTTTTCCAGGCTAAACAACCCCAGTGCCCTGAGCCGCTCCTCATAAGACTTGTGCTGTAGACCTTTCATCAGCTTTGTTACTCTTCTTTGGGCATGCACCAGCGTCTCAATGTTCCTCCTGTAGTGAGGGGCCCAAAACCGAACACAGTACTCAAGGTGCGGCCTCAACAGTGCCGAGTATAAAGGCACAATCACTTCCCTAGTGCTGCTGGCCACATTATTTCTGATACAAGTCAGGATGCTCTTGGCCTTCTTGGCCACCTGGGCACACTGCTGGCTCATATTTAGCTGGCTGTCAACCAGCACCCCCAGGTCCTTTTCCACTGGGCAGCTTTCCAGCCTCTTCCCCAAGCCTGTAGCGTTGCATGGGGTTGTTGTGACCAAAGTGCAGGACCCGGCACTTGGCCTTGTTGAACCTCATACAATTGGCCTCAGCCCAGTGATCCAGCTTGTTCAGACCCCTCTGCAGAACCTTCCTTCCCTCAAGCAGAGCAGCCCTCCCTCCCAACTTGGTGTCATCTGCAAACTTGCTGAGGGTGCACTCAATCCCCTCATCCAGATCATTGATAAGGATGTTAAAGAGAACCAGCCCCAGTACCAAGCCCTGGGGAACACCACTTGTGGCCTGCCACCAACTGGATTTAACTCCATTCACCACAACCCTCTGGGCTCGTCCATCCAGCCATTTTTTTACCCAGTGAAGAGTACACTTGTCTAAGCCATGTGCCACCAGCTTCTCAAGGAGCATGCTGTGAGAGCCAGTGTCAAAGGCCTTACTGAAGTCCAGGTAGACAACACCCACGGCCTTCCCCTCATCCACTAGGCGGGTCACCTGGTCATAGGAGGAGATGAGGTTGGTCGAGCAGGACCAGCCTTTCATGAACCCATGCTGGCTGAGTCTGATCCCCTGGTTGTCCTGCACCTGCCTTGTGAGCGCACTCAAGATGAGCTGCTGCATAATCTTCCCCGGTACCGAGGTCAGGCTGACAGGCCTGTAGTTCCCCGGATCCTCCCTCTGACCCTTCTTCTAAAGGGGCGTCACGCTGGCAAGCCTCCAGTCACCTGGGACCTCCCCGTTGACCAGGATTGCTGATAGATGATGGAGAGTGGCTTGGTGAACACTTCTGCCCGCTCTCTCAGTACTCTTGGGTGGATCCCATCCTGGCCCATAGACTTGTGTGTCTGTTAGTAGTGTAGCAAGTCACTAACCACTTCCCGTTGGCTTATAGGGGCTTCCTTCTGCTCCCTGTTCTTGCCTTCCAGCTCAGGGGGTTGGCTACCTGGGGAACAACTGGTCTTACTATTAAAGATTGAGGCAAAGAAGGCATTAAGTACCTCAGCCTTTTCCTCATCCTTCATCAATATGTAGTCATATGTTTGAGTTATTGTCTAACTGTGGTGATACTGCTCAATTTAGGGTTAAACATGATGCATTGTTCTTTAAGGAGCACCATTACTCAATAGTTTCACTATGTAGGCCTGGTTACTTTGTATAAATGATGAATGCTTTGCTAAGGACTATACCCTTGAAGAAGAAACTACAGACTGATAAAAAGGAAGCATCCTGTTCCAGAAGGCGCTGAAGGTCAGAAGATTGCCTAGGAAGCATGAACTAGGGGAAAGGTAAAGGTGGCAGGGGGAGATGGTGACCACCGACTCAATTCAAGACTGGAAAGGCTTGCCTGCCCCACCTGCAAGGAGCATGCGTATTAATTTACATAGCAAGCAAGGCTAATTTAAATATAGCTAACCACTAGTAGATGAAATGGTGAATACCAACCAATGAACATAAATTTAGGTTGGTTTTTATTAATCATGTCACAGAATAAATACATTATTTTCTTTGGTATTATGTGCTAGCTTTGTGGAATTATCACCTAGCACCCATATTTGCGCAAACATGAAATAAATAAATTTCTCGGCTCTGTGTGTAAGACTGACTTATTACACACTGGGTATCGAACCCTGATTGAGGGTTGTGGGAGAACAACTATGTCCCACCCCTGCATCCAATAAAGGATGAAGATTCTCCTTCGCCCTCCTTTTGTTACTAATGTATTTATAGAAACATTTCTTATTGTCTTTTACAGCAGTAGCCAGATTAAGTACTAGCTGGGCTTTGGCCCTTCTAATTTTCTCCCTCCATAACATCACAACATCCTTGTGGTCCTCCTGAGTGGCCTGCCCCTTGTTCCAAAGGTCATAAACTCTCCTTTTTTGCCTGAGTTCCAGCCAAAGCTCTCTGTTCAGCCAGGACCATCTTCTGTGCTCGCTCATCTTTTGGCACATAGGGATGGCCTGCTGCTGTGCCTTTAAGATTTCCTTCTTGAAGAATGTCCAGCCTTCCTGGACTGCTTTGCCTTTCAGGAGTGCCCCCCAAGGCACCCTGTGAACCAATCTCCTAAACAGGCCAAAGTCTGCCTTCTAGAAGTCCAAGGTAGCAGTTCTTCTAACTCCCTTCCTGACTTCTCTGAGAATCAAAACCTATCGTATCATGATTGCTGTGCCCAAGACGGCCTCCAACCACCTTCCTCAGTGCCTTCCCTAGTTGGCTCACTTACCTGCTGTGCCAAGAAGTTATCTTCCACACACTCCAGGAACCTCCTAGACTGTTTGCTCTCTGCTGTATTGTATTCCCCAAAGACACCTGGCAAGTTGAAGTCTCCCTTAAGAACAAGGGCTAGCAATCATGAGACTCCTAGCTGCTTATAGAGTATTTTGTCTACCTCTTCATCCTGGCGGGGTGGTCTATAACAGACTCTCACCATGATCTCTGCCTTGTTGGCCTTCCCATTGATTCTTGCCCATAAAAACTCAACCCTATCATCACCATCATTAAGCTCTAGACAATCAAACTGCTCCCTAACATACAGGGCTCCCCACCTCCTCTCCTTCCTTGCCTATCCCTTCTGAAGAGTTTATAGCTATCCACTGCAGCACTCCAGTTGTGCAAACCATCCCACCATGCATCCGTGATTGCAGTTTTATCATAGTTTTCCAGCTGCCCAATGGCTTCCAAGTCCTCCTGTTTATTGTCCATGCTGTGTGCAGTGGTGTAGATGCACTTCAGTTGGGCTATTGATCCTGCCACCTTTTTTGGGGGAGAAGCCCTAATTCCTATGTGACTATTCTCACTCCCATGGTTTCTAACACATCAAAACCCCTTGATTCTTTGCTGCCATGTGGATCTCCACCCCCTACCTCCACTGAGATGGCAGACCAAAGGACCTCGCTATCACACTATCGCTCAAACATTGGCATGCCGCCCCCCGGCTTATCTCTAGTGAGCCTGGTTTTATCTCTTTTCCCCTTAATATCTAGTTTAAAGCTCTTTCAATGATGAACCCCCTTAACTGCTGCACAGATCCTTTGCCCCCTTTGAGACAGGTGTACCCCATCTGTTGCGTGCAGACCTGGGGTTGTGTAAACTGACCCATGATCAAAACCCCCAAAATTCTGGTTGTGACACGAGGCTCAGAGCCAGGTATGGATCTGCTGGCAAAACAACATGGAACACTTCATGAGTTTGGATGTCATGCTTCTTCTTATATTTATTTGTTAAATAGAATAGTTAAGCCTTCTAAAATATTTGTGTTTAAATGGTTGATCTAGAAAAAGCATATTTTAATGTTGTAGATGATCAGCTGGTGCATTATAGTAATTCACACCTCTTGATGCACTTCTTTGTACACTGTATTAAAGCAGAAATGAGAGACAAAGGGTGAAAAAATCCAAGGCAGCATGATTCAGAAAAAAAAAAATTCTTTCTTACTTCTCTCATCACTTTTTGATTATTTTAATGAGTTTTCTTCTTTGGTTGTTTCTTTAAATTTAGGTTTAAAAACACCTTGATTGTATTTTTCCAACACTGGGTGCCGCATCTGAATCTCTAGTGCTAAATAGCTAAGAATAAGCTTGACAGCCAACAGAGGCTTTGAAGGAGCTTTTTGCATATTGTTTCAATGGTTCCAATGAGATGGAAATGGAGTGGGAGAAGAAAGCTCCGTGCGATGTTTCTCTACAAAGTCAGTGGAAACTCCTATTGTTTCTGTGTTTTTCATAGATGCAGAACAGCATGCTAAATTCAAGGGGAGGAGCCTCGCTAGACCTCCTGTTTGCAAACAGGGAAGGACTGGTGGGAGATGTTGTGGTTGGAGGCCATCTCAGGCTTAGCAACTATGAAATGATAAAATTCTCAATTCTTAGTCAGGCAAGGCAGGTGGTCAGCAAAACCACCACTGTGGACTTCTGGAGGGCAGACTTTGGCCTTTTCAGGTCACTGGTTGAGAGGGTCCTTTGGGAGACAGTCGTGAAAGGCAAAGGCATCCAGGAAGTCTGGACATTCTTCAGGAAGGAAATCTTAAAGGCTCAGCACCAGGCTATTCCTATGTGCTGCAAGACAAACCACCGGGGAAGACGACCAGCCTGGCTGAACAGGGAGCTTTTGCTAGGACTCAGGGAAAAAAGGAGAGTTTATGGCCTTTGGAAGAAAGGACAGACAACTCAGGAGGAGTACAGGGATCCTGTTAGGTCATGCAGAGAGGAAATTAGGCAAAAACTCAGCTAGAATTCAATCTGGCTACGGTCATAAGGGACAACAAAAATTTTTTTTACAAATATGTTAACAACAAAAAGAGAGCCAAGGAGAATATCTGTCCTTTATTGGATACAGAGGGGAACATTGCCACCAGAGATGAGGAAAAGGCTGAGGTACTTAACGTCTTCTTTGTCTCAGTCTTAATAGTGAGACCTGTTATCCTTGGGGTACTCTGCCCCCTGAGCTGGAAGGCAAGGACGGAGACCAGAATATACCCCCATAATGCAGGAGGAAATAGTTAGTGACCTGCTACGCCCTCTGGACACTCACAAGTCTATGGGACCAGATGGGATCGATCCGAGAGTACTGAGGAAGCTGGCGGAGGAGCTTGCCAAGCCACTCTCCATCATCTATCAGCAATCCTGGTCAACGGGGAGGTCCCAGGTGACTGGAGGCTTGCCAGCGTGACGCCCCTTTAGAAGAAGGGTCAGAGGGAGGATCCGGGGAACTACAGGCCTGTCAGCCTGACCTCGGTACCGGGGAAGATTATGCAGCAGCTCATCTTGAGTGCGCTCACAAGGCAGGTGCAGGACAACCAGGGGATCAGACTCAGCCAGCACGGGTTCATGAAAGGCTGGTCCTGCTCGACCAACCTCATCTCCTCCTATGACCAGGTGACCCGCCTAGTGGATGAGGGGAAGGCCGTGGGTGTTGTCTACCTGGACTTCAGTAAGGCCTTTGACACTGGCTCTCACAGCATGCTCCTTGAGAAGCTGGTGGCACATGGCTTAGACAAGTGTACTCTTCACTGGGTAAAAAAATGGCTGGATGGACGAGCCCAGAGGGTTGTGGTGAATGGAGTTAAATCCAGTTGGTGGCAGGCCACAAGTGGTGTTCCCCAGGGCTTGGTACTGGGGCTGGTTCTCTTTAACATCCTTATCAATGATCTGGATGAGGGGATTGAGTGCACCCTCAGCAAGTTTGCAGATGACACCAAGTTGGGAGGGAGGGCTGCTCTGCTTGAGGGAAGGAAGGTTCTGCAGAGGGGTCTGAACAAGCTGGATCACTGGGCTGAGGCAAATTGCATGAGGTTCAACAAGGCCAAGTGCCGGGTCCTGCACTTTGGTCACAACAACCCCATGCAACGCTACAGGCTTGGGGAAGAGGCTGGAAAGCTGCCCAGTGGAAAAGGACCTGGGGGTGCTGGTTGACAGCCAGCTAAATATGAGCCAGCAGTGTGCCCAGGTGGCCAAGAAGGCCAAGAGCATCCTGACTTGTATCAGAAATAATGTGGCCAGCAGCACTAGGGAAGTGATTGTGCCTTTATACTCGGCACTGTTGAGGCCGCACCTTGAGTACTGTGTTCGGTTTTGGGCCCCTCACTACAGGAGGAACATTGAGACGCTGGTGCATGCCCAAAGAAGAGTAACAAAGCTGATGAAAGGTCTACAGCACAAGTCTTATGAGGAGCGGCTCAGGGCACTGGGGTTGTTTAGCCTGGAAAAAAGGAGGCTGAGTGGAGACCTTATCGCTCTCTACAACTACCTGAAAGGAGGTTGTAGTGAGGTGGGTGTCAGTCTCTCTTCCCAAGTAACAAGCAATAGGACGAGATGAAATGGCCTCAAGTTGTGGCAGGGGAGGTTTAGATTGGATATGAGGAAAAATTTAATCACCATAAGGGTTGTCAAGCATTAGAACAGGCTGCCCAGGGAAGTGGTGGAGTCACCATCCCTGGAGGTATTCAAAAATCATGTAGACAGGGCACTTCAGGACATGGTTTAGTGGGGGACTTGGCAGTGTCACGTTAACAGTTGGACTTGATGATCTTAAAGGTCTTTTCCAATCTAAATGATTCTATGATTCTATGTGATAATGACAAAATGAGATATCATGTGGGACTTCCCATAGGCAAAAGTTAAAAAGAAACAGCTGGGGTGCCAAATAGCCAATAAACAATATTAGTTATTATTTAGCTAGAGGTAAGATCATATGATGATATCCAATTATCACATATAAAGGTATTTTACTTACAGAGATTATACAAACTGTATTATCGATTCTGTTACATTGATTATGCTATTTTACCCATTCTGTTACATAATCTGTTATTATTCTGTATGTGAAGGTAGTAAAAGAAGCTTCCAACACCCTGATTAGGTTCCTTTGCACGTGAAAATATGTGTATGCTATAAGTCCCATCAGGAGGAATTTACATGCTTCTTCATAGTCACGGACATTGGAAAAGTTCACTAAGTCCTCTGTCATAGCAGATGACTGCTAGAATGAACTCACTCCTTCCTCTGAAAAGAAACAGTCTTGGTATTACAAATCTACCTACCTATGGTTTTTATATTTGTTTTCTATTTTCATTCTGTGTCTATACAGCAAACATTGGTATAAGTTTCCTGCATATACTTCACTGTAGCACAGGAATTTGCCATATCACATCGAAATTTCTTCACCTGTTCTGTACTCACTGTATTGCATGATTAAGCTGATAGTTAAATCATTTAGTTTCCTTCTGGTAGATTTTTTAAACCCTTGTAATTTCCCAACTCATTTCTGTCATGCAATACTTTCCTCAAATAGATTCATTCTTTGTATGGTTGAGGCCACAGCTCACAGGGAGGCTTATATGTGAAAAAGGTATGCTGAGTTCATATCTAGTTAGTTATTGTTGTATACATGTGCAATCACACACAAGAATAAGTCAGTTAAAATCACATGAAGTTGTTGGCTACAAATCCAAAAACAAACAGTGGGGCTTTCCCCTCAAAAACCTACTGCTGAATTAATCTCAGATTAGACTTGTGTGAGGGTGATGTTTCCCAAGTACTTTCTAGTGTGGGAGAAAATGGTGGCATTCTCCACAAAAACAAGATCAAATGTTTTCAGAATACTAATGCAATAACTGATAAATTTTTCTGAGTCCTGTAGAGCAAGATACTAGTTTTGAACTTAGCTCATGACATATTTTGCTATACAAACTGTAGAACATTTAGTTTAAAAATAGAACAGACTGTTTAAATATAGTTTCAACTGAACTTTAAGCAAGGAAATTAAGGTGCAAAGTAGAAGCTCCATAAGACAGGACAGAGGACAAACTCCTGTTCCCTCCAGCACAGATGTGAATGCACCCAAACTTTCATCTGCCCTGACAGTCTGTATCCACCCAAATATAAAAGGCTCCTGAACACACAAGCACAAATCAGATTGCCTGAGAAACATATCCTGCTCAGTGCCAGGTTACTCCCCAGAATACAAGAGGCATTACAGTTTCATTCAAAGACATTGAAAAAGGGTAAAGGAAGGGCCACCATGGGAGGAAGATTTTACATATCTATCACTTCCATCCTGGAGGATATTTTTTCTCTTTGCTTGCTGCTGCCTGATGCCAGCCCTCAGAGCTGCATACAACCATTGGTGACAAAAGACATGCCTACTTCTTTCTAGCCCTGACAAGCCATTAAAACAGATTGGTTGGAAATAACAGGAGCATATACCCTTAAATGCTTCCTGCATCCCCTAGACAGAATCACTTACTTCTGTAATTAAGGCCAAGAACAAAAGTTGGAACCCTGCTCATAGTTGTGTTAGACTGCAGGACTTATTGAAATTTTAAAAGTCACTTAAAAAAACTACAAGCTAGACAGTGACTGTGAGGAACATTTTTAACCACTTGCATTTCTTTTCCTACCTTTGGTAACTTTTCTTCCAGATTCAGAGCTTTGACTGTCATGGCCAGAGTTCAGTCCTGACAGCTACCTTTGTTACTGCAACATCCCATGCTTAACTGCTTCAGTTTAGGAGGTGGAAGTAATGTAGAAAGCTGTCTCTTTCCACTCAGGCAGATGCCTACATGGTGGCAAAATATTTCCTATACCAAAGCAGCCAGAATGTTCAATACACTGTTAAGCTGTATTTCTATCAGCTTCAGAGCCCCTGGAATCAGTGCAGCCTCCTTGTGACTAGGGAACAAACAGTTCTTTCATTGTGCCTTTTTTCTTTTTTTTAAATAGGCAATATTTACTATTTTTGAGGTTCTTCACAAAATACCTGAACAAATTATTTTCAGGAAATAGGATGATTTGCTTTGACTAATTTATATTGACTATTTTGAGTAAATGAAGTCTATCCAGCCATACGGAATCTCTCAGGTGTCTGTCTGTCAATCCCCACAGACACATCACAACATGAAGATATTGACCAAAGCAGAACATTTTTCTTAGAAACCTTGGGTAAGCTACTGCTTTTTCTTATTTCCAATCCATAAAACAAGAATTTGCATATTTATCATATTCGGACAGCAACAAAAATTTGACTTTGCACCCTTTGGCAAAGAGCTCTGCCATGGCACTTAACTAATTTGAATGTCTTTTTACTCTACCTCCTTAGACACAAGTCAGATTCACATGCACCTGTCATCTATCTTTGAGGCAGGTCATCAGCCAAATTCATTTTCCAGAAAGTTTTCTAATATATAGATAGAACCATTCATAAAGCAAGCCATTGCACCAGGGACTCCTTCATTAACAGTGTTATGCAAACCAGCATCCCACATAAAAGACTGAGATTATCAGGTGTGTAGCCCACAATGCAGGAAAGAGTTTGTTAATTTCTGAAAAGTGATTAGCATTCTGCTTCTGACTTAGAAAACAGTAGATTTACAGAGTCACCCTTGCCTTAATTATTATTTTGCCTGTTTTCATAACTAAAATAATCAAATTAGGCCCACAGAAGATCTTCCTAGGCACAGATCTCCCTAAAGTTCTATAGATTATTCCAGCACACACTATTACTCAGTTTCTCTTTTTTAATTACTTGTGTCCAATTGTATTATATGATATTATTCATTGTATGTAAGAACTAATCAAGCTAGATTCCTGAGAGAGACAGGCATGCTGGCCCTTTCTTTGTCATAGGCAGCAGTTCCATAAATACCTTTATGTGGAAGAACAGTCTTCATTAAAATCTGACGTACTTTTGAAAACCCATTTCAGTACCCCTGCACCTACCACCACTATACCATTGCCGGTGGCTGGGTTCTTGGGCACTCCTGAACCGCACCCCCAGGGCTGTGGCAAAACACCTCCAGGTTAGCTCCCAAAGCTGCTGGTCAACAGCATGACTATGCATCTGTGCTGCTTTTGGACCAGGTGGTCAGCATCACTGTGGGTAGTTCTGAACTCTGTCCCATGGTAAAACTAGGGTCTCTCACTCAAAAAGTTAGGAAAAAGAGTTCACTCTTAAAATGTTCAGATGTTTGGTATAACCTGGTAAGGTCTGCAGATTTCAAGTCATGCCTTCATAAACACTTGCTGTCAAGGAAATGGCTTACAGGTAAAAAATGAGTAAATTACCATGTGCTCTGCTATAGCTTAATAGAAACCAACCTCTTTCCTTTTAGTCTTGCATGTAATGCAAGAATTTTTTTTTTTTTAATTGCCAAAATAAAGCACATGATTCTGAACTGGGTCTAGCAAGTGGGGGGGGTTGCTGCTTCATGGAATTTTCCCCTTCTCAGTGGGAAAAAAAAGGAAGTACTAGTATGAACATTTCAGAAAAGAAATGTGTGAAATGCATGCATCTGATAGAAACTAGCTCTATTTAATTCATCAAGGAATCAGCTTAACATAGGAGCGAATATACTTAGAGTGGTCTCCTAGAGGTCCTTCTAAGTTCATGTTGGTGACAGTCTCTGTTGAAAACAGACTATAATTTTACAAAATATTACTTTATACAACTGCTAAAATACTATTAATTTCCCACTTCTCCATGGAGCAACATGTGGAGCAAAGGCATCTCACCTTGATCCAAACTAACAATGTTTGAAAAGCAAAAAACTGACATCTTTTCACTCTCTTTCAAGAGACAGCAGTGGAGAAATGAGGTATGCTTGTAGAAAATTTCACAAATATTTTTTCCAGCTGTGTTTTTGAGCTTTGCTTCTATCTGAAGAAAACAGCAGCAAGAGTGACAAAAAAAGTGCAAACATTGCTACCAATGATTAAAAAAAAAATTCAAACCTGTAGGCAGAAGTTGAATATAATGTTAACTGCAGTTTTTTGTCTCCCTCAGGCAGCAATGTTACTTCAATGAAGTAATGAATTTGCTACTGACTTTCTGAAAACTGAATTTTATTTTTTAGATTGGATTGTTTCAGAAACTGGATCCTGGGTTCAGAGCCCAAACTCTATAATCAGTTCAAGAATATCACGTTACAAAATTTACAGTGAAAGTGTGGTTTCTTAAGTCAACGGGAAATGTAAATAAGCCATAAAGATTGCTTTCAAAGAATGATCAAAGGAGGCAGCAAAGCAAATGTAATTATGACAGCTTGTGGGAGATGATTACAGTGCCTTTTTTGTGGCAGTTAGTGCCATAAATCTTCCTCTTCCACTATGAATGGTTTTGCTCAAGAACACACTTCAGCCAGGTGACCTTTTGCCTTTTTACAGTGTGAAAATTTCACTCGTTCATGTTTTGGAAGAAGGAACTGCTTACTCAGCTAAGCAGAATCTTCTTTTTTTCCCCTCCCAAGACATTAAGGACTTGTGTTATTTATTTTAAAAACGAGATTCATTTTAATTCAATGTTACAATCAAGGCCATGGATGTAATGCTATATTCTTGACAAACCTTGTTTAAAAGCCTGTGTTTCATTCCACGCACTTTTATTGAATGTAATCTCATTGTTCAGAAGTACAGCGTCAACACAAACATAAGAAAAGGCTTTTTCCCATCTGGTATAACAACACAGCACAACTGTTTATGGAAATGTTTACAGATTAAGTTTACAAGCTATTAACACATCATTTCTAATTTAATTTATTGTAGGCAGATTAGATAGATAATCCCAACCAAATGGATAAAAAATTATTTGGTTTAATATACATTCAGAAATAACCAAGATAAAAGTGTATTTCAGCACCTGCTGCCTCATCCTTTCTCTGACTTAACTGCCTCTGAATTCAGAGTAGGTCCTTGGAGATATACAGCAGTGGATTACAGCTGGGAATCTTTCACCTCCAGCAATCCTACTTTCCCAAGGTCTTTTAGATAGATTGACAGATAGATAAACAGATAAAAAATTGTCATAAAAGCACTTTTTAGATAAGACTATATGATATAGTAGAAATTATTACTAAATTTTATTTAGGCTCTTGTATTTACATTTCCAAGTTTCAAAGAATTATGTAAAACTGAAAAATGAAATATGCAGACCTTCTGTTGAGAGCACAGTGAAGGTGAAAAACAAATAATGATTTTATTAACTCTTTCCACTATGACAAGATAGCTAGTTGTTTGCCAGGACTATGACCACTGAAATGATCAGCACTGACTTTGTAATTGTCATTGTTTATGTCAGTGTAACATTGTGGTGCATCTCATTCATATAAACATAGCTTTTTTTCTGTGGCTTTATAAAAAAACTCCCAGAAACAAAATACTGAAAAACAAACCAACTGGTGATGGATGATGGCTGCTTACCCCCTTAAGCAGCTGAATTCAATAAATTTCTCTTATAGAAGTAGTCTCATATGCCTGTGCTAATTCTCCCCATCACAAAATTTAAAAAAAGCACAGAACAGACTATAACTGTCACCTTCAGGTCTCTCAGGTGGTCTGGTTGGTGATGCTGTTTCCAAGTCTTGTTCCCGCCTGTTTCTATATCATGGTATCACCCCCAGACAACCTGTCTGATTGTGTTAGATGTACTCAAGTGCTGTAAAACCACATCTGGAGACACTCAGCACCATAAAAAGCGAGCTCTAAACTACTTACTGCTGTGCAGACAACCTTCATGCCTTCACCCTTAGCAGATTTTTAGTGATGGCAGACAGCACACATGAAGGCGAAAATACAAATCCAAAGGAAACAGCAGTAAAAATGNAAGTTGGGGGAATACAGCTGAGGAAAACCCAATTGTCTGTGAACATTAAAAAACAGCACTTTGTTCTTACAGCGTGTATCTGTCAGGACACTGAGTTGCATTAGAGGGTAATGTGGTTTCTGGTCTCCACGGGTGAGAGTCTTTGCTTGTTATTCACCAACAGCAGTCCTCCACTGCCCTCCAGTATGTTGAACTCCCCATGTTCACCCTGAAGCACTGAACTTAGACAAGAAATCCCTAAATTTCACCTTTATTTTTTGTAAATTGAAGTCCTTTCCTATTTAATTTACATGAGAATGCCACAGGTTTGTGGTGGCATGACTAGTTTTCCCATTTGCTTTGCCTCAGAACTAGCTACTGTCTCATTGTCTCTGTTCTTTCTGATTAATTAAATCATTTCATTGTCTTGTCTCTTTTTCTTTTTAACTACATCTACTTCAAATATTTGGTAAATAAGTTTTACAATTAAACAGTTGGGGTTTTTTTCTGTAGATAAAATTTATATAATATTCATAATGCATTACCTATTGCTTATGTGTAACCCAGCACAGTAATTAAATTATTTTCCCAAATTAACTTTGGTTCTGTAGTAGCTGGAATTCAAGATCTAATTTAATGTTAGATTAGTGAAACATCTCCTCCAGGGATAGATGTTAGAGAGCTAACAGAATTCCTTCACTGTACTTATAAATATTGTGAGGACTGGCACACTCCTCTGGCTGCAGCAGGCAGCAGACCAGTTACTTGGTTCCTTGTTCACAGTCCCAGAAATTAAAAAGAGAGAAGGAAAAAAATATCCAATGGAGCAAGCAGCATGAACACGTGTCTTTACTGTACCAAATAAAATGGGAAAAAAAGCTTCATGCCATGGCTTTTTTGCACAAGTACAAATCCTAGGTTTGTGGTGAGTGCCCAAAGAGTTTTCACAGCTGGTGCATTTGAAGCAGCTCTCCCCCTTTTCTTCACCCTTATATCCCTCATATTTGGGTCAGATCATACAACCCAAAAGACATTGGGAGTGTCACAAGAGTAAACCAAGCTGAAAAAGTACCTGTGCCTGGCTGGAAAGAAGACACGACAGGGGAGTGTGACCAACTCCCATGACAAAAGAGGCCACGATGCCCAGGTGGTGCATGTGATGGCTGCTGGAGTGAATGCAAACCTGCCATTGAACACAGGTGGGGATCAGAGGAGGTAGAGCAATTTTTACAAATCAATGGATGTCTTCTGCTGGGACAGATTTTAAAAGCCCTACACATACAGCTCCACAGTAATATAAGTTGCCACTTAATGGTCTGCAGGCATATTTCTATCCAGTTAATGAAAATACTGGCAGAATACTACAGTAATGAGCTAGCTGAGCAGTTCTATGAACCACTTTTATATCGAGTTAAAATTGCAAGAAAATATTCTCATCTGAGCATGTGAAATTGCCAGCCAAAACAACCTGCCAGTTTTGAAACGCTACACAGATAACAACTTCTAACATTTAGAACACGAGAGCTTATATTGAAAAAAAAGAAAAAAAAAAGTTAAACTCTTTAAACTGTACAGCTGACAAAATCCAGTCAGGTGGTAACACTTTATAGAGACAGTTTATTCTCTTGTGCTTAAAGCATGAATCATAGATCTGATTCTCACTGAAATGTATACAATATGAGGCCCCAGGACAAAAGGGGAGAGGCACACTGCTTCACTTTTAAACCTTCAACAGCATTTCCAGAAACCCATCCTGCCAAAATTTCATTCACTCTGAAATATTTCTGTGTTATTAAGTGTGAAAAGCTGGCCCCTTCTAAACTTCTCTCCTATGTCATATAATTTCTATGCTCCAGCATCACCACATTATATCTTGTTAAAGGACTCTCACAATATATGATGTTATTAGGACAACTTCTGCGCTTTTCTTTCAGGGTGATAAATTTCAAGGTGTCACATGTTCATGCTTCTGTTTACTCTTATGATGAGGTGGATATTTTATCAACACTCATGCAGTACTGAAAGGCTCCCAGGATATGAGAATTAATTTGGCTGCAGTGCTAAAGATGTAAATCACACAGGAGGTAGTGTGTTTTTAGAATAGCTACTCAACACACAGGTTCTGTGTTTGTAATGCTTTTCCAACCCTCTCCAGTTCATTCTCAACAACAATAAATAATAATAATTTTAAAAGGAATTATTTTAGTTTTGTGACTGTACTGAGTCTTCATTTAGTGCCAGATGATAGTTGCAGGTGGCCAAGTGCATTGTCTCCATAGTGCTATTCATCCCTCCAGGAAGGCAATGCACAGCCCTTTATTGAATTGTGAATATAAGTTCATATTAATAGATATTTGCACATGGATCTATTATTGTAATCTGCAGAAATGCTCCCTTTCAGCTGCATAAAAGCAGGAATCTTACAAAAGGATGTAAACTACCCTTCTGTTAAATGAAGGTGCAAACTTGCCTTCTGACTTGGAGAGTTTTGTGTTCCTTGGTGCATGGAAAATTTCTTCTGTCAGCTACCAGTTAAGCAGTTGGGCAAAATTCCTTCTGAATGCACAAACCTGATACTACTACAGCTCCATTCTGGGGCTGTGAAACAGGTCAGCTGAACCCCAGAGGACTGGTCAAGATTGCTACTGGGTATGAGCAAATAGAGACAAATACAGGTTTCTAAAGTTTAGATCCAGAAGGCACCCATGCAATCTGCTGTGTCAGATCTTTTGCCTAATACAGTTGCACTCCTGCATTTTGAGGTGCAGCAGCATTTAGGGCAATCCCTAGATGACTTCAAGGTGTAGAAATATTTCCAAGATCTGTAGGCATGTTGGCCTGACAGTCACCCCCACTCTATATCTAAAGTTCAGAGTAGAAATGTAAGTAGAGGTGCTGACATTACTGGGAAAAAGATAGTGATGCGGAAGTTCATCCATTATGTCCACCACCAGCTATGGGAAGAAAATAGATCTTTACAGAGTATCCCGCACTTATAAGCTGAATAATATGTCCCAGAAAGCCTGGTCTCAGCATTATTTGCTTTTTAAGAGATGGCTGCCTTATATTCTGTTTTGACACCTAAACAAAATGATGACAGCACATATATAGTGAATTAAAAGTAATAAGCAATATTTTGCTGAAAGGCCCAACTGCATTGACAACTTGCTGTTCAGGGTGTCTTTCGAACAGCCATAAAAAGATAGCTCAGTCTGCTCAGAAACCATGCAAAGGGATACTTTATTATTAAACTCACTCTTTTATCCCCTGGTCAGGCTTCTTTGTCCTATTTACCTATGAGAAAGACTCAAACACACGGCCTCCTATGGCTATGACAACGTGATAAAATGCCTACAGCTAAAAGCAGAGGACATTACAATTGTTTTGACCATCAAAGCCAAAGAAGCATTATTGTGCAATTTATTGCCCCATGTACACCCCGTGTGTTCCAAAGACCTATCCTGTTTGTATAAAGCTACCATTAACTGTTTGAAAAGGAGCCCATCTTCAAATAAGGTGAAAAAAATAATCAACCAGAAGAAACATGCACTTATTTCTTCTCCCAGATAACTATTACTTCATTTTGCACCACTTCTAACAGAAACAAAATGCTGAAATAATGGCAAGCTGGGACACTTTATTACCTAGAGCATCATAACAACACCTGTAGAGTGGCAAACCTCAATTCCAATTTTTCACATGCATTTAGTTTCATTCCTTGGTGCTGCTTGTACAGCAGGAATTTATTTTGCATTTAAAATGGGCAATTCATTGCTTAAGCTTCTTCACATGCTTTGAAATCTCTGAGCTCGTTGTCTATGACAGTCTGACAGCATCAGTAAGATGCATCTCTGTTTCTCCATGTTTGTAGGTGCTGATTGGTAGTCTGAATTTAAATACAGGTTTCTTGTGTTTTCCACTATGGGTATCAAGTTCTTTCTTTTTAAACCTTTTTATTATTATTATTCTACAGTCATACTGTCTCAGCTTTTACTGAGTTTTGATGCTACAAAACACTTTTAACTTCAGAGACCTAAGGATGTTTCAGAAGTTCCAGAGTTTTATATTTACATCTGCAAAAGGAGTTACTAGCATCATCTTGCAGTTTGTCTTGTTCTAAATTTCTTGTTTCAGCTTTTTAATTACCGCATCCTTTCTCAGTGCCTCATATAGCCAGGTAGAAATGGGCACACACACTTAAAGGGATGACAAACCATTACCAGTAAAACAGTTTATAATAGGATATCGCCCACCATAATTCACTTAATACACTACTGCCCAAGTTACACTTGTGTGGAACCTCATACAGCAAGAATATTGTGCCAAAATTTAAGGTCATGCATTATCTACCTTTTGTGGAATATATTGCACCTCAGAAAACGTATCACCTTTCCAGGAGGACAAATATATCCACAAGCCTTGATGAGCTCATTCTTGTGGCCTAAGATCATCTTCAACCCCCCCAATTTTTTGCACAAATAGACAAAAAGAAAATACACTGTGTGGATTTTTTCATTATGTTTTGTAGGTAAGGGGAATTAATTTGAATTTTTGAAGGAGAAGGAAGTAGTTTGGTAGCTATGTGATACAGAGAAATGAGGAAACAGATGAGCTGAGAATATTCCAGTGCCACTTTGATGGCTCTTACCTCTTCTACAGCCTTTTGTCAACAGCACTCATAAGATCAACACAGCTGTCTTCTAACCTGAGAGATAGATGCTCATTAGCAACCCCAGCCCATCAGCAGCAAACTCTCCATTTTCTCAGATCACGTTCCTATTTAATTTCCCAGTTATGGAAGGAGACCAGTGTGTGTATGCTCAGAGCAACACATGAAAACAAAGACACATATAAATTGCAGGAAACCATCCAACAAATAAGATGCAAAATCAGAACCAGAAAATTTCTAATGAGCACACATCCCTCAGGAGTATGCTGTTTTGCTAATGACCCTCGAAGATCCTTGGAGTGGATCAGATTGCTAGAAAACACAGTCAATAGAAGACCACAGGGACTTACAAATAACTGCTCAGGGTGCAACCAATCTGTTTCCAGTCTCAGGGATCACTTCTTCACAGTGGCCCTCAGTGACCCTCAAACACAAGGAAAACTTTCCCTGTCCTTTCCAACCTTCAAAAAAATTCCTCAGTTCAGGGATTTCCTGAGCTAGACATAATTTTTTAGTATATAGTAGACCTCAATAGAGTCCTGTTACATGAACTTGTTCTGTCTCCCTCTCAACCCATAAAAGCCCAGGAGATCCCATGGCAAGACATCCACAGCTCTGCTGCTTTTAGCTTGAAGAGCCACCTCCTTTTCTTTGTTTTGAGCCTGGCTCATACGAACTTCATCTGACGCCTGCCCACATGTGAAAGTGATGGGCCAAGAGGCAGTGGAGGCAAACATGCCAGTGAGTAGTTGTATGACCACCTTTTCTTTTTCAGAGTATTTTCTCCATAATTTTTATACCCCATCATTATCACTGATTAAAACACAGTGGAAAAGTCTTTCACAAAAGCTATTTGACATAACACTAGGAGGCCAGGAGATATCCAAATGGATTAGTAAGTGTATAAACTGCTTCAGAAAATATCAAAAGTGAGTTCATCTCAGAATTGCCAGAGGTAATTTTGTTACTCATTACACACAAAATAACAAATTTATGGCTAAAATGCACACCTATGAAGCAAGCTGCAACAAAGCGTGTTTGTCACTGAATCCAGCTCAAGACTAAGGCTTAACTGGAATTTTAAAATGCATGGGCCTTGAGTTTATTTCTGTATCATATATTAATAGATTTTAGTTTATGCAACTGCCCAAAGAGAAGTAAATACATTCAGTAGCTAAATATTACATTTCTACATCAGGTTCCTGACTGATCAGTGACAGCATAAAGCATGGCCTTAAGTAAATTAAAGTCATACAAGATAACACCACTAAACGGACTGCTCTGGCACTCCTGGTACTTTCAGGTCATCCTCCTTTCACCCCAGAAAATGTAGGCATTGCTCACTTAAACAGTTAATCATTTTACTACAGAATAATTATGTGTCTCACAATTAAATCCATTAATTTGCAAAACAGAAAAGATTACTAGATTTCAAGACATTCCTGAAACCCCAAAGCAAAAAGCAATAGAAGAAAGATATTTATTAGGATGTTTCCCAAGGCAATACCAGCGTCTGACAGTCTACCCAGCTGCTCTCCCTGTTTGGTGTTTCCACAACCGAAGACATTTGACAGTACTTGATAAACCATACTTGTTAAGTGGCACCTAGACAACTTTGCTCTTTTACTCAGTCACATTAGAAATATGAGTTTCCTCCTTCAGCTGCTAACGGTTCAGCCCGTCAACATTCAAGACCAGGAGAAAAATGTTAGTAACATTAGGAAGTCGAGAGGAGAGTGTCTTAGAAAGGTGATGTAAAATCATAGCCATGCTCTGCTAATGAGGTCATGCTGTTTCACAGGTGCACAGGGTAGCAATTGCTACTGCAAACTCACCTTTGTGGTCCAGTCCTTTTCACATACAGAAAGATGATGATATCCTAATGAGACTTGCCAGTTTCCAAAGATAAAAGTCTCCCCAATACATTCCAGAAACGTATTTTCATTAAATAAATTTGTGATTTTTTTTGTACTCAGCCAAAGTTGGTACGGGTTCATCTAAAGAAAAGTATCAGCGTAACTGCTTAAAAGCAAAGTGTATTTAAGGGTGTGGAATTTTTTCCATATGGGTCTTTCCTGATGTTTATTTATAAATTGTTACTTTTCCCAAACTGACAGAAGAATATAAACCTGGCCACCAGTTCTGATAAAAGGTTTTTTTAAAGACAGTGGGAGTCTAGTAGCTCTCTTTCTAGATTAGTGTTTCTCAAATTTATTTGAGAAGCAGACTTGGACCTTGTGTAGTGTTACCGTGAGGATTTGCACGTACAGCTAAATAAAATTTAAGCTAAATTTCAAATGGGTTGTTATTATTTCATGTTTTGTCCTGTTCATTTTGTTTGTTTGCCTGCATATGCATTGTGGAAACATACATATGGAAAATTTTTCAATTCTTCTGTCATATTACTGAATGGATGAAAAACAAACAAAAAAACCCTTAATTACTTATCTAAGTCTCCTCTGTAACCTGACGTGGTTTTGCTCAGTCATCTGTCTTCAGAGCTCACTAATTTATATTATTTGTGTATATATTGTATTTATTTAAAGCTTTTCTGCCAGAAGGAAACCCAGTTTCAGTTTAAAAAAATCATTGACAGAAAAATACTTTCCTTGCTTGAACTGTTGGTCAGCTGGAAACAAACAGCATCATGTTGAAGCACTGGTGATTTCAAAACATCACCATACCATCCTCATTTTATCTGATGCTCTTATAGGGAAAATAAGTAGCAATAAGATTCTGATTAATTTTGTGAGTTATTTTTTATTTCTTTGTATATATTAAGAAGATAAAGTGGTAACGTAGCAGTTTTAAATCTCTTCTGGGAAACATATGAAATAAAAAAACAGTTGTTTTTTTAAGTAAGAAATGCATGAAATAAAAATTATGATAGATTAGTGCAGCCTCATATGGATTAGAAACTTTCCAGAAGAAGCACCAATTTTTCTATGTAAGGTAGGTAACAACCATTTTAAAAGCCTTAATGAAATTTAAAAAGTAACCGAGGGTAATTCTTTCCAGCTCAT
>VYZV01002891.1:73653-89602 GCA_013401275.1 Pandion haliaetus | reverse complement strand
AAGTAAGATGTAATTTGAATGGGACATGCTGAAAATGCTTTCCAGGTAAAACTTCATAAGATTTTCTAGTTTCTAGTAACTTGCTATTACAATTATATCTTCATATTTTCCTTGGGGGTTTATATAAATATTTTTAATTTAACTGAAAAACTAAGCAGTCCCTTTTTTTTCTTTACGTAGCAGATGGTACGTGAACAATACACTACAACAACACCAGGCACTAGCCTAGAGAGGCCGAAGAATGAATATGTCTACAAAATTGGAATTTATGGCTGGAGAAAGCGTTGCCTCTACCCGTTTGTTCTCCTCCTGCTTATCATCCTCGTTGTGAATTTTTCTTTGACAATTTGGATTCTTAAAGTGATGTGGTTTTCCCCAGTAAGTGTCCTCTTTAATTTTCCATTCTTTTCATATTCTCTTCCCTGCTGTACCACTTCACTTATTTTGTGTGTACATCAGCTTCTCTGCATATAATAGATGGTTCTTTTTTCTTCCTTCTCAACTGTAATTTGTGCTTTGGTTGAAAGCATATAAGAAATAGCTATCTTTGAACATACTTCCTGATCTGTAATTTCTGTGTTGGTAATAATACTTAAAATACTGAGGTTGTTGATACCTTATATTGAGGTGAATCTAACCATTCTAAGCGAATGTATTTTACTGCTGTCTCATAGTCCCTGTTTAGTTTATATTTTATAAATGTGTTTGCTGTAATTTTATCTCATACAGAATTCCTTAGTGTTAAAATATTGCTGACAGTTGCAGTTTTTTCTTAGCTTTCTTCTCCTATTTACCAGCGTCTAAAATTTAATAATTTATTTGCACAGTTAATTACAGCTCAGAGGTAATTACTACTACCTTGTGCTTGAGGCTAAGCAGCTATATTATTCAGGAATAAATTTAATAACTTTTCATTGTCATATATATTTTAACATTTATAATATAATTTTGTGTGGTAGATTAACGGGTAACTTTCGCAAGTCTGCAAGAAGTAGCTTTAGTCAGAATGCAATAAAATGCATCAGTGAATATTGAAGCTAAGCTAATTTGTTCCTAACATGCAGTCATGATACAGAGAAGATTTGAATAGACTTGTTACAAGAAAAACAATAATAGTAAATTCCTACAGCTCTGCCCTGCTGCTGAAGAAAGTGTTATATTGAAGTTCCCATTATCTATCATTATTACGACTCTGTCACTAACTGAAGGCCATTTTATCTTCATAGAAGCATTTCTATACTCTCTCTTACTATAAAGTAGGTTAATTTTAAGTCCTACTTACTAATATAGTTGCTAGTGCTTGAATTCCTGTCGTTTCTTCCCCCACATAAATTCTTTGCAGCACTGTTACTGTCATAGAGATCACAATGCAGAACATCTTAGATCACATATAATTCTTCTGTTACACAGATCACGTGGAAGATGCACACTTAGTGACTGCACATCATGAATCACAGAGAACATGAATAAATTAAAACTGTTTTCTATGTGGCTCAGGTTTATATTTTTAAGGAGTTCTAAAAATTATTTTCTGTTGGTTTGGTTTCTTTGTATGAAACTGGGTGTTTCTTCTCTAATATCAGTCAGGACTACAAAAATAGCATCAGAAACTCCACTTCTAGGAACTCCTATCTCCTCCTAGTTATCTGTGAGGAAGGCACCAAATGCCTTGATCTGCTGAGGGACAGTGGCCTTCTGCCTTGGCAACAAGAGCAATGGAATAACAGCTCAAGTAGTGCAGGCTTACATTCTTTCACAGGGTGGGCTATGAATGCCATGGTTATAAGGATTTTCCTAATTCTCTGTTAAAGAATCTGTGTTCCTGACATACCCGGTTAAATAGTGACTTAACTGTAATGCCTTCCTTCATTTGGGGTAATTCTAAGGAAATACCTGTATTTCAGCTAAATATCAGCTATAAGAACATTTGTGCAAAGTACACGTGTATGTGACAATCCTCAGCAAAAGTATGTGTGAGGTCATTAAGAACAGAGAACTTTTTTTGCTGGGTATTGTTTTAATAGGGTATATCTGTCAACACAAGAAGTAACTCTGAAGATACCAGAAATTGTTGTCCAGAGAAGCACTGCTAGCCTCAAAAAAAAGTCTAAGAAAGAGTATAGGCATTAAGTTCCTGTTCAAAGTCTGGAAGTATACTAGAAGCATCACAGTCCTTTCCTGTGTCTAAGGAAATACTATTTGTAAAGAATGAATGTAACAGTCCTAGAAATTATCAACACTATCATCAAACCCTATTCCTAATGGAATTAAGTATTTATGCATCCAACTTTTGGGGTATTGTTAGAAAAAGAGAGGTAACAATATATTCTGTGATTTTTATGGTTCTTGAGTTCCAAGCCTGACAAGTATTTGCTATTTAGGAAATGAGTTGATTCATATATATCCTACTTATCCAATTAAACATTTCCATTATTGGGAAGAGTTTAACAGTAATTGTGAAATATTATCCTATGCAGTCATCGGTTATTTGGCAAATATTAGTCTGTCAGCTGTGATAACACTTTTTATATTTATTAATTATGTGTTCTGGGTATATTAGGTATACACTAGTTGTTATGCTTAATATTAATAATAGATATTTTATTTTTAGCTAATACTTTAAAAGTATTCGGTCTTAGTTTTAAAAAAATACATGAAAATCTTATCCCTGTTAATATTAGAATATTAATAGCTAATAAAACATTAACAACTGTTTCCCTGTAAAATAATACAACAAAAGTGGTATTCTTACTAAGGTTGATAAATATATTTAGAAAAAACATGACAAACATTTAAAAAGGTATTTTTATAGTACAGTTCTGAAGAGAGTTTATGCTCAAAACTTTAAACATAACATGATTGTAGTATGTTGTCTTATTAGGAAAACAGTTTTGCAGTGTAGTGCATAGGGGTGTTGGTGCTTTAGTGATGGATTGGCATAGTTCTATTGCACAGCCCTTTCATGAGGCCACTCAAAGTGGACAAAATTGTTATTTAGACATCAAAGTTTCTTTTATAGGATAAAAATTGTTTTCTTTTTCTGTAAAGCATCCTTAAATCTTTCATTAAATAATAACTTGCAGGATACAAAATTGTGCTATGTCTATTCATAGATCCAGATTAAAGTAATAATGAATTTATGAACAGAGCTTCAACAAACTCTGGCATAGAATTAATCCACATACACATCTCCTGTCTCAGCCCAAAAAAACCAGACAGCATGATAAATACTAGCAAACAAGCTAAGCTGATAATGGAGAATGTGAACCAGACATAGATATGCTGCAAGATTAATAGCTTTTAATCTTCTTGTAGAAATTTGGAAGGATGTTGAAAGACAGAGACTTTTCTAAACCCCATTGTTTGAGAGGCCTTCAGCATTAAGTGAACATGACTAAATTGAACAGAATTTCATTTCATTTCATTTCATTTCATTTCATAAAATCTAGACTAAAAGGGAACAACCCAAACAGAGAAGAGATTCCCTTTTTCATATTGCCCCAATTATTTAACATATGAGCATCCCCAAGTTGTGCAGATTGATTCACAGGTATCAGGTATGTCTCATTCTTTTTTTTCTTTTTCTCTCCTAGAGTCTGGGGGGACAAGGTCTCAAGTTTTTTTGGGGGGTGAGAGAAGAAAGCTGTGGATACATTATATGCAGCTGGTTTAGAGAAGACAGAATCAAATTGTTATGCCTTGAGCTTCCTGAATAAGGTGAAATAGAGTAATTTAAAAACTAGAATTAGTTTTGCATGAAAATTAGGAAGTTTGGGGAAAATGGAAGTTAAGTTTTTTCCCCTGGACATAACATACAAACTTTTGCATGAAATGGAAATCCCTGATTCTGTTTTTAATATATTGAGGCTTTCTGAGAACTAAAAGGGACTGCTAGTCCTAAGAGTTTAGAAACTAAGAATCTTAAGGGATGTAGGGCTGCAACAGGGTGAGGATGTCAGAAGTCCTGTGAACAATTCTGAAGGGTCCGATAGGTCTGGGAGAGGGGAACTTTAATGTCCTTGACATCTGCTGAAAGGATAAACATGGCAGGATGGCAGCAGTGAAGATTTCTAGAGGATGTCAGGGGTAGCTTCTGGATAGGACAGCTAAGGGTGACACAGTTGGATCTGCTACTCAGGGGATCCCATGGGAGCCAGATCTGAAGAGTAAAGTTACTTCAGAAAGCTTGCTGATGTTTAAGAACAGTATCCTCCAAATGCAGGCATGATCTATCCTGATACTTGGGAAGATAAGTAGACTGGCTTAGCTAGACAGGATACTTGTGACAGAGCTCCAATGCAAAAAGCAATATAGAAGAGTTGGAAGCAAGGACAGTCTACAAAGAAGAAATGTAGCAACATTGTCTGGGCCAGGAAATGTGTGAGCCTTCCTGTGTCAGGAAAGCCCCAAAGCTCACCTTTAGTTAAGACTTACAAGGAACAAAGGGCAGCAAGACGGGCTGCATCCATAGGTGCAGAGGGAACTGTCTGATTCTCTTCAAAGTCACCCTCTGCCATGTTTGAGAGGTTATGGAGACTGGGGAGATCCTCAATGACTGGGGAACGCAAGTGTTGCACTTGTCTTCAAAAAAAGAGGCCAAAGGGACAGTCTGGTGAATTATGGGCTGCTCAGCCTCACTTCAGTCCCTGGGCAAATGATGGAGCAAGTCCTCTGGGAAGACATTTCAAGGCCATGAAGGAGAATAAGATAATGGGGAACAGTCAGCATGGATTTACCAAGGGTGAATGATGCCTGACCAACGTGATTACCTCCTATGCTAAAATGTTTGGAATTATAGACAATGGGAAGGCACAAGATGTCATTTACCTTGACTTTAGCAAGGGTTTTAATGCTCTCCCACAATATTCTTGTACCCTATTTAGACCATCACAGCCATGAAGGGTTGACAACCAGATAAGTAAAAAAAATAAACTGGTTGGATGGTCAGGCTCGGAAGGTAGTTACTAATGTGTTGTACTCTACATGGGGGTCAGCAGTAAGTGTTGCAGGGGTCTATCCTGGGGCTGGTCCTTTTTAACAACTTTATCAATGACTTGGAAGAGCTCACAGAATGCTTGGTCACTAAGTTTGCAGATGATACCAGTTTGGGGGTACCATTCAGTACTTTCAAGGCTCAGGCTGACATTCAGAGGAGCCTAGACAGGCTCGAGGTATGGTCCAACCTTACGAAATTTAAGGAGGACAAATGCAAAGTCCTGCTCCTGGAAAGGAAGAGCCCCTGGCACCAGCACAGGCTGATTCTGCCTGAGTGGGGGCAGCTTTATGGAGGAGGCCCTTGGGGTTGGTGGGCAGCAAGCTGAGCATGAGCCAGCAGTGACCCTGGCAGCCATAAAGGCCAAGAGCTTCCTGGGCTGTATGAACAGGGGCAGAGGCAGAGACCACGGGAAGTGGTTATCTCCCCTTACACAGCAGTCATTAGACACACATGTAATACAGCCTCCAGTCTTGAGCCTCCCAACAGAAGAGAGATATTAACAAACATCAGTATTGGTTTTGGCTTTAAGAAGTTTTGTCTCGTGGTTGGCCGTCTGATGTTACCAAGACAGAATATCTTCTTTTCTATAAATAATAATACACTAGTGATTTCCTCTGAAATACTCATTATTAATCTTTCTTATGCTTCTGACAAAGAGAAGATAAATGCTTCACAAATACATTCCTCTCTTACCTTGTTGTCTTAATTGACTAAAAAGACTGCGTAGTTTTAAAATGGTCCACTGACTCTTAGCTTATAACATTTTAATTTCAAGGCCATCAGTTATACTAGATTAGAAGCTATCAGATGAAAATTCATCCTTCTAGACATTATCAGATCCTAAAATATTTAACTAGAAAAATACTGAATATATTGAATGCAAGAACACTCCTTACTCTCATTACTCTTTTCCAAATCTTTATTGTGGTATAGACTATAGAACTGGGCATTTCTCAGTCTTTCTAATTGAAACTGTTCTGATTTATATGGAAAACCTGATTTTTTACTGGGCTGGAGATAACATATGCTTTAGCTGTCAGATGATTACGGCACTCACCTTGGAGGCAGAAGCTTCTATTGTAGTTTCTGCTCCAGTTAATATTTAATGAATTTATATGAAGTAGAGCAAACTAGAAAAAGAGAGAGTAAAAGATTCCTAACATCAAATGTACTATAATCTGTTGGTTAGAGCATGGATCTCTGGGAGAAGATAAGAGATCCCATTTTCCCAGGGAAAGGAGGAATTTTAATCTGGAAGTGCAACCCAGTTGAGTCCTGCAACCACTTGTTCTTACCTCTTCACGTGGCCCCTCTCCATCCTTGTAGACTTTATTCATAAGGTGATCACTTCTGAGATTTTGATTTTGTTCATGTCCAATGGTGATCAGATAATTTACCTGCAAGAATATTAGTATGCCTAGATGTGTTGGATGAGTGAGCAGAACTCTTGATGATCTATATTTTGGAATTCAGTTCTTAAATTATTTAAGTGTCTCCCATACTAATTGCCCAACATATAAATTCCATATTGACATGAGTCTAGAAGGCCACATGACTGGCAAACAATTTGGAAAAGTTGGACAGTGTTGAGCTAATCTGTATAATAATGTTTTATACAACACTGAGCATCTGAAAGCTTTATAGAGATTAGCTGCTCTGTAGGAGGCTTTAACAAGAGGTATTTGGCTTTTCAGTTTGTTACATAACTGATATGATTTCACAACTATAATCTTTTGCTTGCATTGCTGCCTCAGTGATTTCTGAGGGTTTTTTTTCTTTTTGCATTTTTACTTTTCCATTATCTTTATATTCCTTAGAGAAAACTAAGTTCATGAGACTGATTTCACATTTTCTCCTGAATATAACAATCTTTAGCTGTACTACCCTGCTATCACATAGAGAATTAGTAGTCACGTCCTCAGAACTTCACCCATAATACTGATCCATTATGTCAACACTGTAATCAGTGAAGACTTGGACCAAAATTTTTAGGTCACTATTGAATTTCATAGATTGTCATGCTAGTACTCTAAAACTCAGGTGTGAAAAATGCATCTGATCAGATGATGACCATTTCTGATGCACTATCAAATCTTGTTCAGAAACCCCACATTAATTCAGTTACGATATCATTTGGTTATGCTAAATTATCATAACGCCAGAAACAGTCATGCGCCAAAGATTATTCCTAACTTTTTTTAGCCTCTGATAGAGAAACCCATGTTTCCATGGGGTTTAGTGGATGCCACAGCTATCACAGTCTCCTGGAATAAGAAAGGTCAAGGCAATTGTGCTGTATTTCATGTTGATAAGAACAGATAGTCATGAAACAAGAGTGTTCCCCAGGATAACAAATTGCCTTTCTCCAGTGTAGAGTTTGGCATGTAGCACAGGTTTTTCTCTGACAAAAATTTTAAGAACACTGTGAGTAAGAGAGGCAGACAGGTCTTTATAGTTTTAGATGCACTGTCAGTCAAACATGATTTGAATCTGCACTCAATCCCATGTTCTCCTGCCATCTATGTTAAACCTTACTTGGGTTTGAGTCACTAACAAGAGGAAAGTCAAGCCCTAATACTAAGTCTTAAAACAACCTGTGGATCATCTTATGACAGGAATTAACTTGGTATATGGAGGGCCAAGCTCACAATGTCCAGTCCATCAATGCATATTATAAGCATAGTTCTTCCTAAGAACAGGAGAAATGTTTAGCCTGCTGTTGTCCCTGCACTAAAGCTGGTCATAAAGACATAGGCAACGAGAATTGGGAAGGTCTCTGCACATTTAGGCTAGAGTGTGGTCTTTACTTCCAGTTTCTCTTTTATGCACATGTATTTCTGGCACTGGAATAAATAGGACAATTGCTACAGCTAAACAAACAAATACAGGGTTTTCCAAGTATTATTCACAGGTATTTTCTTCTTTTGGCTTACTTGTAATTAGTGAGTGTTCTACCCATATACCTGTTCCCAGAAACTTTTATCACAGACGTACCACTCTGCTAATCTCTTGGGTTCTTGTGGGCAATTAATAATGAATATAGGCAAAGTATTAAAATTTATTTTTAAATTATTTTTCAAAGTTTCTATAAGGCAATATGAATTTATTTCTATTTAATTGTATAAGAAAATGTTGAAAAGCCAACTACGTATAATCTTACTATATAGACACATTAGTTGGCTGATAATGATATGGGTCTAGTTCTATAAATATTGTATGTATTTTGAAAGAAATTAAATTATTATATAATCAAATACTTCTGTAATCAACTATTTAAGCACTTCACAAATTCAGGCACCGAAGACAGAGGGAATTACTTAAGGAAATAAGAAAAATACAAAACTAGGAATATGATGAATTAACAAAGCAGAATTTTAACTGAAAACCAAGTAACACATTGTGACAATGAGACTTACTAGACTCTGTAACGGCATGCGTTATTAAATTGGAGATGCCCAATCATTTGGGACATTTAAAACCAGACTAGACAGCAATAAAAATGTACAGTAAAGTACACTCATTCACAGCAAGAGTTCTTCTTCACTGCAAAGACATACACTAATGAACTTGTACAGCCTTTCCATGCTGTTTTATGATTAACAACGTATGCTCTGTGGAATTAGTTGCCATTCTGAGAATGTTACATTTTTTTTTATACTCAAATAAAATATTTATTTCATTATTCACAAATTCTCATCCTAATTTTCACTAAAATATTTTCCTGTCAAAACACCAATATTCCATAGTTTCTACTCAGAATAATCCTGAAGAGATGTATTTTGCTATTTTTCCATTAAGTTAAATATTATTTGCCTCCAACCAGGCCACAGTCATTCCCATTGTCTCTATCAGTGAATATTTAAATATTTTTATGGAAAGTGTAATAGTTGAAAAGAAAGATATTGAGATACTTTCTGCAGATAAGCTGTTATCCAAGAAAGTAGGATTTCTTGGTAGTGTGATATATACTTACATATATATAATGTATTTTCTTAAAGCATTTGATTGAATTATATTATGAATCAAATCGTGTATGTAAAAAAGTGTGCAAGAACACTTGTTCAAATGAAACAAAATCTACATTTACTGTTGGAATAATTTTTAATATTGATAAAGAGTTTTAAAACATCTGAGTACAGTGAGGTTATAGTATACATGCAAGTTTAAGAACTGTGGACAGATGAGTTCATAAGAGCTTGACTGCAGCTCCTGATTCTGCTTTGCTGATTTTAAGTTGCATGGGGAAACTTAAATAAAGCTGCTCTTGGCAAACAGTCTGCCAAAGGAAAAGCAGATGTTCTAACCTCATGGTCTGATGTACCACCTTCTTTTCTGAGCCCAGACAGAATCAGTAATGTTTTGGCATGTACTTTTGCTCCCAGGAGCAAGCAGAGCTGTTCTAATGTAGGAAATAGGAATGATGAATGATAGAGCTGGTGAAATTTACAATTTGCATAACTCAAGTGTGACCTGAAAAAGGTCTCTGTTCATGAAACTTAGTCTATTTTTCCTAGTGCTATCAGCTGACTTCATAGAAGAGGTTAAAGCTCCCTAAAGACTTTATATATATATATATATGTTTAGATCATCATTTACTCAACGATACTATTACAGAGATTCACATACTCGGTCAAAATTTACTGTAAAGTTTGTTGGAATAACGTAAGTTGACACAGAATGGTTGAGGTTGAGGACACTGATGACAACAAATAACATTTCCAAACGTGGGACCCAGGGACTTCCCAGTGCCTGGATCCAAGTGCACACCCTGATTGTGCCTTGCCTATGTGTGAGCTCCAGCTTTGATCTCAGGTGCCCAAGTGCTTACAGGAGTGATTCCTGCAGGCCCTTTCCTGCTCAAAATCCACTTTCCCAGATGGGTGCTGACATGGATGATGTGGGATACACCGTGGCGTGCACCTACTCTGCAATTTAGTACCCAGTGTGAATCCCAGCCTACTGAAATAACGACGAGATGGGGAAATTGAACAACTTGTGTTTAATTCCCATTTCTGTGCTGCATATACAAATAATTGCATATGCATTCATGTATGAAATCCCATCATCTGATCAGAAGCATTCACTGTGCAGAGTTCCTGTACTCCCTTTTTTCCACATGAGACTCTTAGGACATGTCAGTTTTGAGACTGATATTAAAATGACCTAACCCTGCCAAGCTCCAGCAGAAATCAGTGAGACAGAAGAGTAACCACTGTTCTCAAATGATGGCTCCCTAAGACATACGTTTGTTTAAATTGTTTGTATGTCATGTTCCAGTTGATGTATTGTGTGTCACGTTAGTACTTGCAGTTAATAAATACCTTCTGTGTGTTTCTGCAATGTCTAGCACAACAGGGCCTCCATCCAGCTTGGGACCTGGGAGCACGACAAGACTAGGACAATAAATACTATGTAGCAAGCACTTTCCCATTAAACAGGTACATTTTCCTAAAATGTAGAGATCTGGCTGCCAGACAATTTCGGGAGTATTAATATTGAATTATACCTTTGGAGTTCTGCTGTCTGTTACCACATAGAGGCTGTTACTGTACAGGTTTTTGATAGAGGACCAGGATGTAGAAGACAGAGTCAGAATTGGATGTTTCATTCTTCAAAAGAATCATACAATAGCCTATGGCTAAGCTGTACACCAATTTTATTTCCCTTGGTGTGAAATAACAAGAAATCCAGTGGTTTCTGTCATTCTCTGCAGGTCTTTGAAGACTTTCAGATATGTAATAAAGATCTTGCTAGTGGCCTTACTACTGTTTTTACAAATCCCTGAACCTGTAAGGTCTAGAAGCACATGACCATTCCTACAATTTCTTCCGTTCCTTTTTATCTAGCATATGTTTTCCCATTGTTAGTCATTTAGTTTAAGAAGCCCACTTGCCCTGTGTTCTGAAGGAAATGTAAAGTCCTTATATTTTTGGTTCCTCAAAGGCCTTCCACAGTTCTGTATCAGATCAGGTCTTCATGCCTTTACTTACTTAATGACCCAAAACCTCCATCACCTGTTTTGTCTATTCATTTTTTGCTCTAATAGTTGTCCTTCTTTCTTTTTAGTGAACGTCCAGGTGACATCTCCATATATATTCTGTGCACATTGTACAATGGTCTCATATATTTTAAAGTATTTCTTCTTTGGCTTTTAAAATTTGTTCAAGTTAAAAGCCTTGTCTGTGCCTTTATGTCTGCTCAGACAAAACAATTCCGAGAATTTGTGTTTCTCCATACTTAAATTGCCTAATACATAGCTGTACTGACTGCTTAGTGAAATTTTCCAAATGTATATTTCAGTATACATAAAATTGTGGGGTAAATGTAATTGAACAAAGTGTAACAATAATTAAATAATATAGAATGAAAATTAATTTAATTAAAAACTCATTACCTGTGCTGGGAAATTCATGAATTGCCCTAAAACTTTCTCCTTACTATTTAAGTTGAAAAATTTATTTCATGAGTGCAAAACAGGTTTTGGTTTGATTTTTGAAATTTTCTTGTTTCATCTTTAACCAAATAAAATATTTGAGAACATATGATCAGGTCCTAGGTATGGAGTAAGGTATGGACTGGAAATTGTCAAAAAAATTCTAACTGTAATCCAACAGGAACTGCAAAAATCTCTCACCCTTTCCAACTTTATATTTAAATTCTTTGTCATTGCTGTTATTTTTAGGTATATTGTATAATTAATTTCTACAAATACATGTTAAGCTACCATTTTATTGATGCATAGCATATATTTATGCCATTATTTTAAAGATTATATTATTGTCAGTGCTAGAGTAGAGCTTGCTGTGATGCACTGTAGGGAAAATTGGAAAGATTTGTTTTTCATTTCGCTAGATAAGGGTTACAAAAGTACACTTATCAATAACATCATTAGAGAAGCATCATAGTAGGTGATTATATTTTTATGTGTAAAATCTCTGTGGTCACTATACATTTTTGTACCATGAATAAAAAAGTGGTTATGATGGCATTTAGCAAAGGTAACCAAAATTCTGCTCTTAAACTTTATTTAATCAGTAACACTAAAATGAGGGGAAGGCTGGGTAATTCAAAGTGAGGTTGGGTTGTTACTGGAGATGATCTGGTTTTAATTGCAATATACTGCAGTGGTTGCTATTTAATATGATAATATAATTTTAAAATAAATCCGCATGATAACTGCAAGACAAAACATAAGGTAAAATATTTAATTCATTACTTTCACATGGAGCTGGAGACATCTTCAACAGTGCTTGTGAGGGATGCAACATTTCTTTGTCCTTTTTTCATCTCACATTTTTGTCATCTTGACTATTTAGACAGCAGATTTTGTCAGGGTAGAGATGCTTGTCACTGTTTGCTTACACAAGGCATAGAGCACTGAGACCATAAGATGAAACCATAACATGATAGTCTGTGTAATCATATTCACCATGCAAATATCCCTGATTCTTCAGAGGAATTCAAGAAATAAACATCATGCACTATTCTGAAGAAAATCCTTTTGACAACCTTTACAAATCAAAGGAAAAGATTTAATTCCATTTCTTTAGCTAAGTTGCATAATTACAAATGTTAACATAATAAATTGAATTGGCCAACTTACAAAAACTCGATTCCTGAAGAAATATATGTAGCAGTGGGAGTAGCAGTCTATTTTTCTAATGTTGAGTAAATCAGTCACAGGAGATGTAATGCCAGATGTAATGGCATTTTTATTAGCCGAGTATTATCCAGCTTTGAAATGTCTGTGCAGTACAGAACCAGCAACAGAATTTGGTCCTTGCCAAACAAGGAAATGAAGCTGGAACTGAATCTGTTTTGAGAAGCTTTTTTTCCCTCTTGAGTAATACCTGCTGTAATTAATACCTTTCTTTACTTAAGAAAGTCTGTTCTTCTATGTATCAGGACAAAGAGGACCGGAAAATATCTTGAAAGTATGCATCTTAAATATTAATACTCTTTTATGAAAGAAATCTTATCAAAACTAAGCACGTCAATGGTATGATGAATTTGCATGTTTCGTAGCCATTTCCTTACAAAATTGTTGAGTTCAAAGTGGCCATCTGCTTTTCTAGGTCATGAAATATTACCTACCCACTTTTGAGCCATATCTGCAAAAGGTGTTTTACTCTATCCAGCCCTAAGCCAGGTGAGAGTAACTTCTATACCAGGAGTGCTTGCTGTTGCTAAAGGCTCAGATTTGACCAGTGTCTTTGACAGAAAAGACTCCATTGCCACCTAAGAAGAGGATTTGGATAACCCTCTCTGTCTGAGCCCAGGAAGTGGAGTCCTTGCAACAGAAAATGAGATGAGGCATCAGTAATGTTATTATACCAAGCACGTACATAGCTCCAAAATAGATATTGTAAATCAAACAGAGACTTTCATCAGATTCATTACCAATCCTGTTTTGCTGATTGCTCTTTAACAATCTCTACCCACAGCCCTATTATCTCAATGAAACAGTGCGCTCTTGTTTGCAAAGCAAGTTCTCTAAATAGTAATTGCTGCAAGAAGTACTGCAGTGAAAGCTGGATCTGTAAAGCCATTAATTGAACTAGCTTTGGGGCACAACAAATGATGTCTCAGTCTGAACTTGCCCAGGTCTTTCCCTGGGCTGGCCTAGAAGTAGGATGTAACTATCCTCCGAGTAAGAAAAGCTGTTACCTGAATGGAAATGCTGCATCCTCTCTGCTCTGAAGTTAATATCATTATCGGTTCCAATCAGTAACTGCAGCATGTGTAGAGTTTTAATAGTTGGAAAATTTGAATATTCAGGGAGCAGATACTACAAATCAAACATGCTATTAACTCCTGAGACAGGAGCTACTTGAACTGAATTGAATGTTAAAGCTAATGTTTGAATCAACTTAGAGGTTTTATTGTTGTACCCATGCTAACATAAGGGTATGCCTGTCTTTCCAGTACACATCTTTCTATGCAGCTATTAGCTGATACATAGAGCAGAAGTTTAATTTCTGTTGTCTAGAGGAGTCTGAGGACTGCAATTGAGTCTAATGCTGAGAAGGTGCAGAAACAGCGATATGACATGACATGACATGACATGACATGACATGAAGAGTGGTTGAGTGGTTGACCCAATGTAGTGAGCCCCCATGTGTATCAGTTTCTATGTTGGTAGGAAAATGCAAGTTACAGTTATTGATTGAATTCAGGTGACTAGAAATACTCACTGTAAACTGAATGAATGTTCCTCATGCCTCATCCTCATTTCCAAGGGCCATGTCACTACAGCAGCAGACCTCTATATCATTATTGTATAGGCTTGGGAGGTAAATCCCAAGTATGTCATCTGGTGCTCTTTTGGCTCCATAAGCCATAGATAGGACAAGGCTCAGCTACCTGAGAGCAAGTCACTGCGTGCGGGAGCCCTAGAGCTACATCTGCTTGTTGCCGCTCCTAGTAGTCCCACAGCAATGTGCATCTCTTTCCATGTGACTTTCTTGGTCATGAGCCAGAGCAGCAGGTCCCACTATAACAACAGATGAAAGAGGGAGAGTTCTTGCATCCTGTTTTAACAGGACAGGCCTTTAGCGCTAGCCATACCAATGCTGTCAAACTTGCTTTATCCAGTCATTTCTCCATTTTTCTCAACACAGATGTTCATAGCCAGAAGAAGGTGCCCATACCACCAGAGCCATCAGTATGGCTTTTGGAACTTTTTAGTCCTGATGAAAGACTCAGGCCTTCTGCAGTCCTCTGAAAGAAACTTAAGGGCCTTTCCATGGCTTGTGGACGTACTGCACTTCTCTACTGGCATTGTGGAGAATGGAACTGCTTCCCCTCATTTCAGAGGGAAAGTACTTTACATTTGTTGTGTCTAGAGTCTGAGTGAATGATAACCCATCCAAGGTGGTCCTCCCATCCAGATGCTCCATAGCACAATGAGTCTTACCTAGGGATTCTAGTGGTGGCTACTCATTTCAGGTGATTTGGAGTATCCCTAGGTAGGCTATTCACTGAATAGCTGTCAAATATCCTTTAGATCATGATTTCTGAATCAAAGAGCCTTTTGCTGAGCTTTGATGAGGCTTGAACCCACTACAAGCACTTACCTCCTTAGGAGCATTTTCAAATGATGAAAAATGCTTCTACTGCAGTTGAAGACATCCTGTTACTCCAATTAGAATACGCCTAGCAGTCTTGAAATGAAAACTGGTCACACCTTTGTGAACACTAATGCTAAATTGCATCTTTGGTGCATAAGGGTTTGGCAGCTGCCAGCAGTTTCCATGCCAGTCAACTCCTTGCAGCAGTAGCAAAATCTGCTTAGTGTCTGCAGAGATACCATTTCATCTTCCTCTTCTATACAGCTCAGTCCCTGCCTCACTGAGGGCTTTGAGTAATTAGAAAACATGAGGCTTGGGGCTGTATGCACAACAATGTGTTACACCTCAGGGCCAGCACACTTCAGCAGTGACAGTCACTAGCATCAGGATAACAAAAATCCAGACTTGCCATACATCTGCTATGTTTAATGAATGTTATGGGTTTGTGTGGCGCGGTTTTCCGTGGTGGCAGGGGAGGGGAGCTGCAGAGGCGGCCCCTTTAAGAAGCTGCTGGTAAATTCGCCGCCCCAAAATGTCGGACGCTCCAAAATGTCGGACCTGCCTCTAGGAGGGGAGTGACGGTGGTAGCGCCTCTGGGAAACATATTTAAGAAGGGGAACCGGTAGTGTGGGGTTTGGGAAACCTGAGAGGAACATCTCTGTCGATACCGGAGTCAGTGAAGAAGGAGGGGGAGGAGGGGCGCCTGAGGAGGCTGATGGCTCTGCAGCCCGTGGGGAGAAGGCAGGCTGTCCCCCTGCAGCCCATGGGGGTGAACGGTGGAGCAGAGGCTCCCCAAGATGGCCATAACCCCATGGTAAAAACTGCGCTGAAGCAGTGTGAGACTGGAGAGCAGCCCGCGGAAAGGACCCGCGCCAGGGAAGTT
>VYZV01002891.1:30265-73619 GCA_013401275.1 Pandion haliaetus | reverse complement strand
TGGAGCAGGGGACGAGTGAGGAATCCTCCCCTGAGGAGGAATGAACAGCAGACACAAGGTGTGGCGAGCTGACTCAACCCCCATCCCCTGTTCCCCTGCGCCGCCGGGGGTAGGAGGTAGAAAGAACCGGGAAAGGAGCTGAGCCGGGAAGGCGGGAGGGGTGGGGGGAGGTGTTCTGATGTTTGTTTTTTTCCCTTCCTAATACCCTTGTGTCTTGTTTTTTATTTGATTTGTAGTAAATGAAATGGATTTTGTTTCCTCCCCAAGTTGAGCCTGTCTTTTGCCCGTGACCATCAGTGGGGAGTGATCCCTCCCAGTCCTTGTCTGGACCCACGAGCCTGCCTTTGGATTTTCTCCTCATCCCAACGTGGGCAGGCGCGGGGGTGGGGGGTGAGCGAGCGGCTTCGTGGTGCTTTGTTACCGACTGAGCTGAAACCACGACAATGAAACACTTTTTTTTTTCCTAATCAATAGCTTATTGTGTAACTGCATCAAAGTCTGCATCTAACTGATATTTGGACCCTTTCCTCAAGTCAATAGAAATACTTTTATTCAACCATTTGAATAGGAACAGAATCAAATCCTTAAAACTGAAAGCATCAAGTTTGTTCATCACTGAGGAAGTCACAATATTCAATAAATAATAATTGGCTTCTCCTAAATGGTAATGTAAGAAGTAGAGTGGTTGTTGAGAGAACATTATGTGTAACTATTATACTCTTCCTTTTTATGAACTTATCATTTGATCTCAGTGCATTAAGGTGGTTGTTTATCCTAAATCCCTCTCTTTTTATATTCCTTGTAACTTCAATTTGCCAATTATGAAAGGGGGATAATAGAATTTCCCCATCTCACAGTACTGCATAACTCAGGACTTCTACAAACTTGAGATGCTCAAATATCATGGTACTAAGGAAATAAAAATTGTTTACAGTCACAAATGTAATAGAATTGAGGATCATTATATGAAATCCATGTTTTTGTTGTTCTCATGCATGATACAGTTTATCTGTTAGTCATCACAGATAGTCATTTATGCAGGTAACCCAAGTCTAAATTTCCATATGGTTTTGCACTTCTCGAGTGGCCAGTGAGAATCAATAATGAGGCTCTTATTCAAATATGTGAGAATGTGAGCTCTGTGAGCTTTGTGTCAATGCTTAAACGAAATACCTGATGAATAAACTAGGACATACTTGAGGACATATTTATACAAAGTAATCCTGAGTGATACAGCTGGATTAACTCAAAAATAAGAACTTACAGATAAGTTAAAGTACTCAATTTTGTCACATGGCATATTATTCTTGATGTCAGACATTCCTTGTCTGGATAGCATTTTTAGAATAATCATTGGTGAAAAATCTGAATCCATTAGAAAGAGTGTGCTGAGTAAATTGCATAATCTTCTTTTTCAACATCAATTGTAGTTTTTTCGTCTCTACTAAAAATTTCTTCCTAGCAAAGCCAAAGGCAGGATAGAGATTGCCACCCAGGAGTTTGTTAATTTTCCCCGATCTGCTTCAGAGCGAGAATTAATTGCTGCTACTTCATCTGCCTTCTTGAATTTCAGATTTGTCTATGTAATTTTTTATACTTACTCTATAATATACTGTTTATCTAGTTCTTTATATTCCAGAAAAATATGCAAACTGTGTTTAAACCTGATGGTTAAGATAATTCATTTCACCTGTGTTGTGGTTTCAGGTCATATCAGTCAGTAACAAAGCACCACGAAGCCGCTCACTCACCCCCCACCCCCTCACCTGGCTACATTGGGATGAGGAGAAAATACAAAGGCAGGCTTGTGGGTCGAGACAAGGACTGGGAGGGATCACTCCCCACTTATGGTCACGGGCAAAAGACAGGCTCAACTTGGAAAAAAACAGAATCAATTTAATTTACTACAAATGAAAACAAAAACAAAATACAAGGGTATTAGGAAGGGAAACTAAACATCAGAACAACCTCCCCCCACCCCTCCCGCCTTCCCGGCTCAGTTTCTCTACTGATGCTTTCTACCTCCTCCCCCCGGCGGCGCAGGGGAATCGGGGATGGGGGTTGAGTCAGCTCGCCACACATCGTTGTTGCCGCTTCTTTCCTCAGGGGGAAGATTCCTCTCTCGTTCCCTGCTCCACCGTGGGGTCCCTCCCACGGGAGACAGTCCTTCACCAACTTCTCCAACGTGGTTCCTTTCCGCGGGCTGCAGTTCCTCACAAACTTCCCTGGCGCGGGTCCTTTCCGCGGGCTTCAGTTCTTCCCGAACTCCCCTGGCGCGGGTCCTTTCCGCGGGCTGCTCTCCCGTCTCACACTGCTTCAGCGCGGTTTTTACCATGGGGTTACGGCCACCTTCGGGAGCTTCCGCTCCACCGTTCACCCCCCTGGGCTGCAGGGCCATCAGCCTCCTCAGGCGCCTCCTCCTCCCCCTCCACTTCCATGATTCCAGTGTCGGCAGCGATGTTCCTCTCAGGTTTCCCAACCCCCACACTACCGGTTCCCCTTCTTAAATATGTTTTCCCAGAGGCGTTACCACCGTCACTCCCCGCCTAGAGGCGGGTCCGACATTTTGGCGCGCGGGTCCGACATTTTGGGGCAGCGAATTCTTCCAGCAACTTCTTAAAGGGGCCGCCTCTGCAGCCCCCCTCCCCTGCCACCAAGGAAAACCGCGCCACACAAACCCATAACAACCTGATAGAAGAGGCATGAGATCAGAGCAAATAATAAGACCCTAAATTTAGTTAATTAAATGAGAGCCATTTGTTAGTGGTATTTCTTTAGAATATCCTGATATTTCATGTCATATTTTTGAAAGTGTTTGTCTTAAAACCTATGTGTGTTTATGGTGTTGAAGGGATCTCTCTTTTGTGTTACAAGTTAGAAAAAACTGTCCATAGTCTTCACTAGAAAAACATATTTCTAAATCATTCAGTGCTTGCTTGGAATTGTGATAATGAAAGCCATAGGGACCTCATCATAGGTATTACTTTTTGCCTCATTAGATTTATCAGTATATACTAGGTACTTTTTAAAAGCTTTGCAATGAGCTAGAATTTAGAAATTGTATCTACTTCCGCTGAGAAAAGTCAGTACATTATATATTTCAAAGCAGTAAAATATTTGACCCTGAATAACAGATTCCATAAATAGCTCTTCTAAAAAGCTCTTTCCTGAAATAAGTCCTTACTGAGGAGGAATCGCAGTTGTACTCTCCAGTGGAATGAACTGCTGACGTGAGTATTTCTTACCTTACAGAATTTAAGCAAACCTTGTTTCTCTGTCTCTCTTCAAGCCTGTTAAAAGAAAATAGCTACAGTTTTTCATTGAAGGCTGGTTAGACGTGTTATTTAGCACTATAGATGTATAAAACATATAATCTCTTTAGTCAGAACATACCATATTTGAAAACAATTAGTCTCTTAAAGTTATAACTTTTATCAGTGGCAGGCATAATTCATTAGATGAACAGGTTATTGGTGTATCATCAGTGGCCTGTCATGTATCTCTTCTCTGCTTACATGGAGAACAACCTGAAAAATATTTGGAATGGAAATACTTTCTGGATTTACTGTTTTTTATTTAGCCCTCCCACCTACTCCTTGTAGTTTGAGGCAGTTGACTTGAAATATTTTCACATGTGGCCAAGCTATAAGGCTGCAAATTTTTTTGCCAAGTTCTCTTTCACTTTTTATGGCAGGGGAGGGGTGAATCCTTTACAAGTTAGCTAAATACTGGTGAAACACCTTGCAGCTGAAGCCTGCAAGTCCTCAGATGTACTTAATGAAGTAATTCCTCAGTCATTTTTCACATTACCAATGCTATGATAATGATGAATGAAAGTAAAAAGAATGAAATAAGATATGGGCTGGAAAGCACAACTGGACTAAAAACAGGAGGGAGTGACTGAGAGAATGAGGAAGGTACAAAAACTGACAAGCAGGTGGTAAGAGAGGAAGATGATTGTGTGAGAGATGTAGTCTTGGCTTACAGTTAGAGGAGAAAAAAAAACCAAGGAATGAAAAATGAATTAAAAAGAAAGAAGTAATTACTGAAAACAGAAGCAAATAAAAATCCCTCTTTGTCTCTTCAATAGGCTTAGAAATATTACATTCCTTATAAAATACATTGATAGAATAAACCTTGAGATGTTAACATAAGGTTTGTTTTATTGTGAGTACTCGTGTAAAAGTTTATTGTTCATGACATTTTTAGAAGGCAAGTACAAAGGCTATTTCAGCACAGCCAATACAAATGGACTTCTTTGTAAGTTAATGACTGTAATATTGTATTTTTTCCTCAAAAAAAAAAAAAATCCCAACTTTAATCATTTTTTCTTGAAAGCTACAGTTTCTTAAAGAAAAATACTCCTGGAAGAAATGAGGAATTCTCAGTTTTAAATGCGTTAGTATGGGTATCCTTATCAATAGACTGGAGGCAGGCAGCTCTGGAAACATTCAGTTTATAAAAAGAACAAAAAATAAATACAGCAACAATAATAAAATGTGCATAATTCTTGCACCTTCTCCTCAGACTGGAATGGGACACCTGCGTGTTACGAAAGAAGGCCTTCGTCTGGAAGGGGAATCGGAATTCTTATTCCCTCTTTATGCCAAAGAAATCCATTCTCGAGTGGTAAGCAGATAATCTTTCAATAATGCTAAAATAAGACGAATGCACTTACAAACAGTTGAATTCAGGCAAAGTCCAGGTATCTGTCATGGATATATATATGTGTGTGTGTGTGTGTCTGTGTGTGTATATGTGTATCCACACATAATTTTGCATACTTTACAAGCATGATCAATTAGGTCAATGTTCTGATGCTATGGCAGGATTAATATTTTTCTCTAAGGCATGTGATAAGTAGCTCAAAAAGGAATTATAAAGGTCATTGTATGTAAGTAAAGCTCAAATTATAAGAGTGTGTAGAAAGCTTTTCATTATTTTTGCCAAGATTATTTTTTAATGCAGGCTTCCCTGTGAAACTGCTTGTTTTGTTTATTCATCCCTTAAAGAATAGTTTCAATATCTCTAAAATTAGTGGATTCTATTGGAAAGATTAAGATTTCTCTAATAAGTTCAGGTTTTGTCACTTCTAGAACAACGATATTAAATGTATCATATCTTTATGTATATAAAATCTACAAGACTAAATGGAAAGATTTAGGATTTAATCTTGCTTACATAGAAAATTTTGTTATTGAGGTAAAAAAGGAATAACATACTTGGTCAAAGAAAATATTTATCAAGCATATTAACTTTAAAATGGCACTGATAATGGGTATCGTATGAAAGATTTTTATTGAAATACTGGTTTTAGAGGAAGGAAGAGTCTGAATTGGTTTTTAATTGTCCAGGTGAACTCTGAATCTTATTCCAGCGAATTTTTGTAGAGCAATATCTGTTTCTGGCCAACAAAATGAATATTTTTCAGATCCGTTGTCTGTAATCCAAACTCTTGCAAAATAAAGCCATGTTTTATGAACATTGTCATCAAGCAATGGGACATTTCATTGAATAAATTACTATTCAATGAGAGTAAAAGCTGAATATGGCTCTCTCCTTACTTTAAACATGTAATCGTCCTCACCAAGAAGAAATAGCCAGCTATGAGACTTTCTGAACGTAGGGAAAAAGTTAGTGTTTGTATTGCTATAGCAAGAGAAAATGTAAATAAAATTACCAGAATGAGGTTGTTAAAATGCTTGATTACTGAAATTTAAGCAATGCTAATGTATTTTAGATCTATTAAGCCTTTTTTTTTTTTTCCTCTTTCTGTAACAAGTATTTCCAGTAGCAGGAACAGCTCTTACTTAGACGGTGAAATTCCATTACTAAATCTATATTTCCATTTTGGTTCTTATGTTGTATTCTTTTGTACCTCATAGGCAGTGGGAAAACTATTCATGTGCTTAAATGAATTTCCCTTGAGGTTCTTTATCCAATAAGACATGTAACTTTTTAAGACCAAGCATGGCTAATACTAAGAACTCCCTCTGCCCCAAAAAATTGTTATGCAATGTTAGGCTAACATTTGTGCTCTTTTAATATTCCTTCCAGCTCTTAATACATTTAATACAATATAGGAAGAAAGAGGTGTGGCAGCATCTAATATAAGCTTAGCTGTCTAATGACCCATTGTGATCATTAGTAGCATGCATTCATTAGAGCCTTCAGAGTACTGCATGTCTCTGCCCCATGTGAACCGATAATTCATCAGAGGTTTTTTGTTTGTTTGCTGGCTTTTTAAAATGTTTGAACTCTCTAGAGGCTTAATTGCTGCTAGCTTGATCTCCTGAATGCCATCTACATATTTATTCTCATAAAGTTGCTTATTTGTTACAATTTCTTTTTCTAAGTTTGTCTGTTAAGGGGATTGGGCCGCTCACAGCTATCATAGGAGCTTTCTCCCTTTCCTTAAGTTTTCTCCTTGCAGTCACCTAACAGCTTTTCTCACCTAATGAGGTCTCCAAAGTGCTAAGAAAATATGTAGCAGAAAATCTACTTGCTGTGCATCATCTCTGGAGCCTATTACAAGTTTATGCCTTCATTATGAGTCCAACACAGAGTTGTGGGCAACACTGTTGCATCTTAGCTAATACATATTTGTGGAAACAAAAAAGATGAGCAATTATAAATACATTACTAGATTTTAATGAGTCAACAACACACATGTGGAAGCTGCAGGTCTAGAATATGGTTTATTTGCACTTAACTTATTTGACTGCTGCTGGTTGATTTAAAAGATAAGTTTAATAAAGATGCCCAAATTTGTGGGTCATTTAGCACATATACTTAAATGTAATATATTTACTTGATCTTTGCTGACCTTCCTTTTCTACTTCATACTAACTTGCTACCATTAATGTTCATTCTAACAGACTGATTACTTTTTTCCTAAGGCTGTTCATTATTTGTGTTAATTCTGTTAGCTTTCACTTTTTCCTGATATAATCTAGAAAATGAGATTCATTTATTTTGCTCACTTAGTGACTTCTTTTGAGATAGCCTTTCTTCCTACTTGTAAGATACCCTTTTTTTAAAAAAAAACTGTAAGTTGGACTCCAAACTGTGTATTGCTTCTACCGCTGTTATTAGGTAAGTCTCTGTAGTAAAATTCTTCACGTAAAGTGTGTTCAAAAGTCTCAGGTTATCTCATACTCTAAGCATTAAATTACAATGGAAACGTGGCTTGGGAATGATTTTCTGGGGTTAGCCCTTCAAAGTTCTGCATAGTCTTTCCTGAGTCCAGAAGAAGTACCAGAAGCCATGTATGTGAAAGAGAGTGATCTTTAACAATATTCCAGTAGTTAGAAACTTACTTATCTAGCAATGAGTATCCCCTCTGAGATCACAAGTAGGCAGCTTGCTAATACCCTCTTCATATCATGTATTCCCTGATACTTTGGCAACTGAGATCGGCTTATCAGTTACTAGGTTCTTGTCCTTTGGATACAAAGTATGCTTTAGTATGAAAGCACCTGTACTGCAAAAAATTTCCTCCCTTATTTAAGTCTGCCAGTGTGGCTACAATTTGCTGGTCCAAATGAACATGATCAGACTTCTTGTCCCCAGATAATTTTCTGATACTTAAGTAAAGACAGCAGCCAGTATGATCTCCCTGAAAATCAGCTGCATTTAAAGACAATTCAGGTGGTAAATTGAAGAAAATCATAAGAAGAACCCACCAATGCCCTCCTCACGAAGTTTTAGGACACTTCCAAATGACTCTGCCAGGTCCCTTGCCATGAACCGGTTTCATTACTGTCTGTATATGTAGTCTGATGGGGCACAGTGGGCAGCTAGGTCTTTCAAAACAGTTACTCATCTGCTCTTCAAGACAAGGAGAAGCTTGAGGAGGCTCCAACGGGCCTGAAGTACAGAGGGTTTGACTGGGAATAAGTAGTGGAAATGGTACATCACCTGGGAGGAGTTCAACAAGCACAACACCAAGCCATGAGTTAACACAAGGAGATGTTTTGGTGAAGTAATTCCATGCTGGCTGCAGTCTAAGAATGACTTTGAATTGCCTACCATAGCTAGTCTGGATTGTGGTGAGGTGTGGTAGGGATGAATGAAGATACCAATTACACCTGCTTGGCATGCCCTGGCTTCCATAAGTAGCACAGAATGATGGGTAGGCATGAGGCTCTCATTGCTCTGCAAATATCCCAGCTGTGATGCAACCTGTGAGGAGGGTTAAGTCAAATACGAGTGCCATTGCTTTGTGACATTCCATTGTGATTTTGTATATTGGGACACCAGACATGGAACAGCACAGGGTGTATTAGTCTCAGATCATGGTGCAGGGATGTGATGCTGTTTAGTCTGACAATACACTTCTGTCATCCTTCTGAGTGGGGGACAGGGAGACAATTTAATTTAGACTGACACTCTTACCTGTACTGTCATCTATCGAAGTCAGCTTTGAGCTAGTCAACCACCCACTTTCTCCATCACCCACTGTCTTGAGTTTCCTTGCCAAGAGAGTCAGTGCCAGGTGCCAAAATCAAGCCAAAGCACACAGGCTGCATGGACCATTGAGGAAGCAGAATGCACATGCATGTTTCTCACCAAGTTAATACGACAGTATAAATTTGCAAAGTGGGGTACTCACACTTCAATTAAATGGCTATCTTCTAGGAGTCTCAATTATGTATTGACATGTAGTAAACCTAGTACTTAAGCATTTTTTTCTGAAAGATAAAACATTAGCAACCTCATTCGTTGGGCCAGTAACACAGAGGTTGCTCACCTGAAGTATTCTCTATAATTTTTTCTTACTTTTAATCTGATATAGATGAAGTAATCAAAAATATCTGCCCAGATTATTTGATGACATCTGTGGATGGTTTTGTAGCTGCAAAAGTCTTTCAGTGACTAAGTTAATATAAACACTAGACTAAATTTTGAAAACTGTTAACAATTCTAATTATTCTGCTGAATCTACTTTTTTTTTCTTCCATACTTCAGGACTCATCACTGCTTCTCCAGTCTACTCACAATGTGACTGTGAATGCTCGCAATTCAAATGGGGAAGTCACAGGCAGATTAAATGTGGGTAAGTCTAAGTGATTTTTCCTTGTTCACTGTTTTGAAAACATTGTAATGAATATTTGCAAGGAGCTTTGAGGATATAAAGCACTAAACACCTGATTATTTTTTACTGTTATGGTTTTTTACTGTTATGGCCATATTTGAATAGTCCAGCTGCCACACAACAAGTACCAACAGTATATTTTCAATTTCTCAGTTAAGCATTAATTCTGTAAATATTTTAAGCACTTCTTTGTTGCAGAGTTATCCAAGAAAGGTCATTGCAGAAGTTACTCTTTTTCTTGTGTAACTATCTATTGATAGTTGCAAATAATTTTCTAAGAAAGTGCAACAGGACAACATGGCTAGAGAGGTCTGTATGTCTCTTCATTTCCTAGTATTCCAGAGACTAATACATTTAAGCAGATGTCCTAAAAAACATGCCAGTTCACAACTCAGAAATTTACATGTTTTACTGTATTTGGTAGCAGTAAGATACATTGGTTTACTGAGTGAAATCAATAGATCTAGACAGATGTAGGTGATAGATCTTTAGATCTTGGCAGCAAGAATAAGTGGACCTTACTCTTTAAATCATATTTTTAAGGCAAGAATGGCAACCATATGTGTCAGGTACAACAGAATTTTTCTTAGTTTTGTTAATATTTTTCAACCTTTACTTGACTTTGGAGAAAAATATGGCAATTTATTAACTTCTTCTAGGACCCTCATGCAGCAATGCATAAATTCCTAGTTATTTAACTGTAAGACTAACCTGGTATGCTTAAGTAGTTTACTAGAGTGACCCAGATGAGCACTGATGAGCAACTTTTCCATGCTGATGAGACTGTGTAACTTCTGTGAAAATTCTTGTTTGAAGAATTACCATATCAATGCAAGCTTCACTGTTTTCAAACACTTCAAATAAAAAATATAATTTAAAACTTATAAAGGAGCCTGCTATTCCCCTTAAAAATGTATAATTATACAATTAATCACAATTTGGCCTTTAAGTGTTTTCAGATCTTTTTTTTAATTCAAGCTATTCATAAAGATCTGAATTATTCCTTTTAAGAAGATGCCCCTGCTTATCAAAACATGATAGTAGCATTCACATCTCATTTTGGAAATAATTAAGGGTAGGAAATGTACAATTTTGTATTATTAGTAAAGTTACTAAACTAGCTTGCAGTAATTAACTGTACAGTGACCACATGACCAAAACTGAACACATCACATGGTCAAAATTTCTGTAACATGGTACATATGCCCTTGATTCTGTCTGCTCTGCACTGTTTGTGGATGCCCATCATGGGACCAGATGTGTGTCTGCACTGCAGTCATGTGCCCATCCTGCCTGATGAGAAGTAGTTGTGAGCAGGTCCTTTGGGAAGGGCAGACCACGTTGACCACCACACTTATTTGTCCAACCTGATCTCTGCCAAAGTCTGAGAAACTTACAGGTAAAATCATGTCAAGCAGTAGCTCAATGGCCTGATGAATTGTTTGACAGGCTGTGTCCAGCCCGCATGACCTAGAACTGCTAATAGGAAAAGCGTGCTATAAAGATTTTCATGAATATTTGATCCTGTATTGAGTTTAGAGACTTGACAGGTGGGTGACGCCATCATTAATAGGTGCTTTTGCATGAATGTGAAAAAAGCTGCTCTGATTTCTGCTGAACTCAATACTCTCATCATATTTTCATATACTCATGATGCATTTTTGGGGACTGTGTCCCTATGGAAATAAGGTGCCTCCATATTTCAAGCTGGAAACATCACATACCTTTGGCAGGTGGAAGGTGCATTGCTTCTCAGAGAACGTTTCTGCATGAACAATTAAGAAACTTTGTTGGGGAAAAAATGTCAGCGCTGACAAGTGATATAAGTGAATTGCTCATTTGGACTTTGGCACCTGTAATGTAGCTGAGGTCCATAAATGAGCAGTCTGAGATATTCACCCATAGAGTATCTTTCCTGTTAACAAAGAGAGCTTCAGTGCTGGAAGCAGTGTAAAGGATATATTTTACTGAAAGGAAAGATATTTTAGTTGTTGTGCCAGCCAGTGGGTATAGATCTTACCTTAGGAGAATGAAGCCTGACAAAAATAACAACACATCTCAGACCATCTTTTATTTTCTTTTTTTCCCCTTCCCAGTCACCACTTAGTATTCTTCTGAGAGAGTTAACAAAGAGCAGTACAGAAAGTGAGATGGAATCTGCTGCCTTAAACAAATAGAAAACTAAAAATATCTGCTCACTAGGGCTAGAGACATCTAGACTGAAGAGAACTTGTAAACTGAAGACCCAAGAGACAGAGAAGGGTCAGTACAAACCCATGTTATAGAATATGGACTGTGGTGTTTAGGGGGGAGAGTTCTGCTGGATGGGAACTCTCTCATCAGTAGTGACTCATGTATAGCAAGTACCACATGTATTTAATATTTTCTCTTCTTATTGGTAGTTCTCTACTTTTCATCATTTGGCTTTTCTGGCTTTACTCCCAGTAATGTGCAGTTCAGTGTTTTTGTACCTTATGATCTCAAGCCTCTGTAACCTTTTCCTAAGGGAAAGACAAATACTTAGTTGTCATGGTTTAACCCCAGCCAGCAACTAAGCAGCACGCAGCCGCTCACTCACTTCCACCCCACCAAGTGGGATGGGGGAGAAAATCGGGAAAAGAAGTAAAACTCAGGGGTTGTGTTAAGAATGGTTTAATACAACAGAAGAGAAGAAACTAATAATGATTATGATAACACTAATAAAATGACAGTAGTAATAATAAAAGGATTAGAATATACAAGTGATGCACGATGCAATTGCTCACCACCCACTGATCAACGCGCAGTTAGTCCCCAAGCGGTGATTCCCTCCCACCCCCACTCCCCCAGTTTATATACTAGGTGTGACATCACATGGTATGGAATACCCTGTTGGCCACTTTGGGACAGCTGCCCTGGCTGTGTCCCCTTCCAACTCCTTGTGCCCCTCCAGCCTTCTTGCTGGCTGGGCGTGAGAAGCTGAAAAATCCTTGATGTTAGACTGAACATGACTTAGCAACAACTGAAAACATCAGTGTGTTATCAATATTCTTCTCACACCTAGCTCAAAAACACAGCCCTATACCAGCTACTAGGAAGACAATTAACTCTATCCCAGCTGAAACCAGGACAGGTGTTGTCCGGACAAGTTCTCTGCCTGTGCAAAGAGGCTGTATCTGGCTTATGCAATATATGAGGAAACCAGTAGGAAGGAGCAGAGTGTAGACTGAAAGACCTGCAGCTCAAATCTTTTAAAAGTGTTCAGTGCGTAAAGGCAATTCAAATTCAACACTGAAGCAGGGAAGTTCTGACAGCACTCTGGCTTGCTCTACAAGAAATACTTAGGTGAGAAGATGAAATAATGATTTGAGCCTGGGAAAATCAAAACTACACCAACAGGAAATGCTGAAGTGCATTTGCATATTATTTGAAATATTTGATGTTTAAGTAATCTCTTTTTGACTGGCAACTATATTTATTAAATTCATTAATAATTGGTCTTACGTGCTGTCTGGTGTAGTTGGTACCATTGTAAATGCTAACATGAAATATTACTAATATTAAATCATACTAAGTTTAGACTGATAGAAAAGTGTTGAAAGAGTGGTTAAAACTTAATACTGTAAAGAATTCTGTTAATACCTAAAGACATGGTCAAACAGCAGTGACTGGGATAAGTGACAGTCTATTAAAGTAAATGATATCTTTACATAGCTTGATATTTTTAGCCGTTGTCCTTAGCCAGTCATAAAATGCATGGATGTAAGATGATGTTCCCTTGTAAGCTTGAAAAATAGGTGTGTGGCTGATTTACTTCATATGCCTTTGCTACAGAATTAATTGTACACAGTTGCCAGCATGCTGGAATTGTATCTTAATACTCTATTAATAAATATGAGTAGTGGCCATTGTGAAGGAACTGTATGGATAAGTTTGGGATTGTTCCAAAGATGACAATATAACATAGTATCATTCATAAGATCATAACAAAAATACCTTTTAACTCATAGAAGATTGGATTCAAATGAGCTGTTAAAATATTTTAATAAGTTACTAAGAGTGATTTAAATACCTAGTCTTCCATAGAAGTAATTCACAAGAGAGATGTGAAACAAATCTTGAGGATTTTCTGTGAAGTTCTTCACATGAGGATAACAGGCATATATTATGCACAAATGAAAAAGGTTTCCCTCATGAATCACAGATACACTAAAATGACATCAAATGTGAGCAACTTCCACCATGAACACTCTTGTTTTAAAGTTTCTACATGCTCCTCAGTTTACCTGCATGACATACCTCTTGCAGGAGTTATCTGGACATTGTAGCTGTTTAAAAAAAAAATGCTGTAGATCTTCTTGTGTTTTGGACCGTGTTCTATAATTACACTGCTTTCAGAAGCCTCACTGAATGCAAATACTTTCCACTGCTTGCCAGGAAAAGACGACTTTCAAAATAATAGGGATCATAACTAAAAAAAACAAATAAATTCTGTGCTTTACTCTTTTTTGACTTCAGTATCCCTCTGGATAACAAAGATACCCATTTTTTTTTAGTTACTCTTTAAAATCATTTAAAACTCATGTACAACCAAAGAAACTCATATTAAAACCAAGTAAATAATTTTTTAAAAAATTAAAGCAAAAAAAGAAATGGGACATTTAGTTACGGGACTATGGGGATGTGATTGCTTTGGGAATTTTTCTGGGAGAAATGGGACTTAAAAGAAGGATGTTGGCCAATGGACAGCAAGGAAGGAATCTAAGCAAGGCACAGATGTAGGAAGGTACAGGATTGAGAGTCAGAGGGAATTAATAAAGCCATGGGGAGAGGTGCTTATAGGCAAGGCAAGGATGTCTACAGAACAGATGGTAACTATTTTCATTAGAATAGCTCCTTTCTTAAAATCATGAATAAGATTCAGATGTCATAATCACAGCTTGCTCATCAACCTTCAAAACTGAAATATCTAGAACTTTCTTTGATAATCCAAGAAGGCCATTGAAGAAAGCTGCTAACCATCATCTCAAAGATTCCTTTTCTTATCACTTCAAAGCCTTATTCATTCCTAGAATAAAAAAGACATGTAGCACCTTTGATTTTTACTGAGCCATAATAAAGCAACAGCGTAAAAAATTCTCACTTTTTCAATAATGAATGATAACAAATATATAATCTATATAAAAGAAACATACAGACTATATAGTCAGTTATCAAATACTTAAGAGCAACAGTGGTATCAAACAGTAAATGATCCTTCACCTAAGTAAACACACGCTCACATATACAGTCTACCAGCAGATGAATGCAATACAGTCAGATTTTGCATTGGCGTTCCAGTGCCAAATATTACAGAAAGTGGATGAAGAGCAGCATGTTTCCAACTATCTTTACTGAAAAGTAGGGCCAGTTTTTTAAAAGATCTGTTTTTCAAGGGTCATGTAAGGAGGCTTCAACCTAGAGAACACCCTAAGTTCTGCTTGTAGTACATCTTTTTCAGGAGAAAAAAAACAGAAAGGAGAGACCTTCCAAAGTCATGCAAGGTCTGTGAGAACAGATTCCAGTATGGTGGACTGCTGGTCCTCCTCCTAGTTCAATCATTTACACCAAGGAACAGTAACATCAGTAGCTTCAGGTCAGTGGTTCATTTTCAAGTACTTAAAGCTAGAGAGAATTTATTTAGATAGCTGTATTGTGAAGCTGTTCTGCACTGCAAAACATGAAATCAGCACCACTCAGAAAGCATGGGAATATGGTAAAAGTCAAAATGGTTTATGCAGTCTGAAAACAGAGTTACAGTCAAAATTCTACCTAGAGACTATTTTTGTGTCCATCCCATTAATCTGAACAGCTGTTACAATGTTTCAAATCATTTCTGGTTTTCTTATCAGCATTTTGATATTTCATTTTCAAGTGATCTTATTTTTTCATCAGAGACATAATAGGAAGAAAACAGTGTTAATAAAGCATGATGTATGTAAGAACAGTTTGATGATGTTTTTACAGGGAAAACCCTGAAGCCAGTTTCATAAACTTAACTTAATTAATGACATTCTAAAATCATTTAGCTTTTCCTTCTTTATTTTTCCCAGAAGGCTTTCATTAAAAACTCCATTTTTGTCCAAATAAGTTCTTTCTTATCTGTAAGATAAAAGCCAGAACATATTTCTTGAAGATCATTGTACTGCAGGAGGATGATTATTTGCACAACTTTAATTGCTGTCCAGCTGGGTTATAAGAAGGAAAGATATAACATAGGAGTAATTAATAGAAAGATAAATTGGAAACTTCACTGAAGTATTTTTGAGGTGATTAAGTCTTCCCATGATCAAGAATTTACAATATTTGTTCCAAGGGGATTAAAGTAGAGATTTTTACTTCCAGAAGTATAAAAATTTTAGCTACCAATCAATCTGATCGTATCAAGACATACATGCTAGTTTTATTTAAAAGTAAAATTTAGTTGACTCAGGTCAGGCAAAATTTAGAGAGTGACAGGTGGCTGCTAAAACATCCTACAGACTTTTTAACCATTTGTCTTTTCTAGTTTCCTTTTTTAATCCATGGCAGATGTATTTCTGTTCTATATTAAATACATATGCTATTAGTCTTTTGTGAGACCATTGTGTATTTAAATGGATATAATGTTGAAAATAATTAAGCGAAATAGCACAAAAAAGTAAGTAGTAATCAATATACATTTAAATTAAAGCTAGCTAAGGATATCACCATGAAAGCTTATTTATGAAGAAAGTTAAGTCATTACAGCTATGGTTTAATATTTAGACTAAAACGTAAAGTATCCTCTTCTGAATAAACCACCATTGATATCTATGTACCATGTATAGTAAGGTGCATACCATAGCAAGATTTACACACCCTGTCTCCAGATATGATAATCTTTATGAAGAAATAAGGGATAATGTTCAGGGTCAGCAATGCTGAATTAAGCCAGACTTTAAACTTCCTCCAGAAATTAATCAGGTAGTTATGCACATTGCCAACTTGCTTAAATATGCCAGCATCATAGTTAAGGGAAAATTTAATCTGGCCAATCTGAATTCTGTGCTTCTCTTCTAGCTGTGTATAGAAGAAGAGAAAAGCAATATGCATGTAAGTCTACAGAGCTTAGCTCTGAAAAAAAGGCTAATGTTTGGGAAATAATTTTTTGTTTGGAAAAAGAGCAAGATAGTAGATACCTGTCTCTCATCAGAGAGCAATTACTCATCTGAGTAGCCCCATTCTCTCTTTATTTCAATGGGAGGAAGGAATTCAAAATAAGTGAAAAAAGAGGAATTATTAAATATTTTATAAACTTCTTGACTTTCACAGTCTTCAGTAAATTTGCAATCCCAAACATATTTTGGTTCATATGGTATAGTAATCATTAACATAAGTCATTGGATGATAATTTAAAGATAATAGTTATTGCTAAAGGTGAGGACAGTCTCTGTACTTTCTTCCTTTAAAGTAATAAGATTGAATTATTGTCATTGGTTAATGCTAGATGAATTTTAAAGGTTAGCTTAAAATAGCTGAAATTTATTGTGACTATAATCTATTATAGAATTTGGACAATTACATATGTTTAAAATCCTAGCCATTTCAAGTGTAACAGTACTTTCATCTTAAAGCTAACAAGACTCCCCATGGCAGATAGTGACCAAAAAAGGAGCTAGATCCCTATCTTTGCAGCAGGTCTGCAGAAGAAGACACACCAACCCCCCCCTGCCCCCTGCCCAATCCTGGTGGATTACTTGAAGCTCTCTCTATCTGCAGTGTACCCTTCTGGCAATGAGGTCTAATAGCACACTGGGCTGCATCATTCCGCTCCTGGGAGGCTGTACCTGGGATACTGTGTTAAGCCCTCTCCAGTATGACAGACCTGTGAGCAAACTGAGGACACTCACACAGGGAGCCATTAACAGGGTCAGGAAGTGGAAGCACAATGAAGTATAAGAGGCTGAAGAAGTTGTGTTTGTTTAACCTGCAGAAAAGAAGGCTTAAAGGGGGGCTGCTAACTTCTGCCTGCTACTAGGAGGGCTAGAGACAAGATGAAGCCAGACTCTACTCAGGTGCACAGCAAAAGGGCAAGAGGCAACGGTCATAGCTTGCAGTGAGGCAAAATGCAACTGGATAGAAGCGGGGGAAAAATATCACCATTAGAATGGTTTAACCATGGGAACAGGTCCCCTTCATCAGAGGTATTAAATTTCCACCTGGACAAGACTCTGAGCACCTTCATCTAACTTCTGACCAAGCTGACCCTGCTGTGAGTAGGAGGTAGGACGAGGTGACTTCCAGAGGTGGCCTGACTTGCATTCGTCTGTGATTCTGTCTTGCCCAGTCTTCAGTTGACGCTCTGGAAGAGCTCAGGTTGCTTACAGACCCCATGTCAGACTTTCTAGTCTGATGTAGAAGTCTTAGATACTCTAGGGCATCTAAAATAAGCTGAAGGCTAGGTGAAATACATATAATAGCACTAGATAGCTATGTTGGCAACAGTGTCATGCCCCATGTGTTTAACTGGTCGCCTCACATTGTAGTCTGCCCAGATCCAGTAGGCATGCCTAAAATACTCCTGAAACACAGTGCTGGAGTTGACCTTACGAAAATACACTCATGGCTTTCTTTTTGAAAAAAAGTAATTGGAGGAAGAATTATCCATTATACAGAAGATAGGGTGGTTAAAGTATTTGCTCAGGGATGAGAAACTCAGATCAGCTGTCTTCTCTGCATACAGGGTTTTGAATTATCATGCCTCATCTCCTTTAGTACTTTTCAGCTTACCTGTCCGAGTACTGTGTGTTTCACCTTTTCCTGACGAATTTATGCATCATGCAACAAATTCTGGATTCATTAGGCCTGAGAGAAGAGGTGACACCATAGCCTTTTTGTCAAGTCACTGTGTGAGAAACATGATCTCCTATTCCTGCCATGGTTTGTACATGCAATAATCCATTGTACAGTGAAATATTTCATGGGTTTATTTTTTTTATATTTAAATAGAGTATTTTATAAGGATAATGCCTAGATGGATAAAGACTTTTAGTTAGCTAAATCACTCTGAGAGGGGAAAGTACTACCACCTAATTACCTAACACTAGGTTGGGTTGCCAGAGTCTGCGTGACCAGTGTCTGCAATGATCATTCAGAACCAAATTTTTAAAGGATCTCTAGACTTGTGTTCAACCATAGAGAACGACAAAGTATAAGAAGTGTTGACAGTAAGGCATCATTACTTTGATCTGAGAAGGTATAATTGTTGCATCCATTGCATAAAAGGAGAACTGAGAGAAAAAGAGGAAACAAGAGCAGCAAGTGTTCTATTAATGTATTAGAGATGTTTTTCAAGGTGCTGAGAGATACGTGATATGGACATAAAATGTATATATGCAATGTGCTGCATATTCTCTGTAATAATACATTTGTTCTAATAAAAGACCAGCAAGTACTTCCATACCATTCCATATGAAAATCTGACTAATTCTATGCTTCTGAAAGTAATGGCTTTACATTTATTAGTATTGTATTACTCATGGAACTAGAACTGAATCTGTAGGAGTATTACATTTTTAATACACTTTTAATGAGATCTTATTTTAAGTAAGGTGCTTTAATTTAATAAAAATTAACTAAAAAATGAAATTGCATAGACATACCCCAAAGCACTCAGGATTTTGGCTTGTATTCAACAGTTCAATGATTCTAGGTGGTAGGAAAAGAGTGAAGCACACAGAGTAGGCGACAGCCATAAGTCATCAGAAATGGTGGATTGCAGAGTAAGAAAAGAAAAGGTCTGAAATTAAATAGTAACTTCAGTGTTGGAAAGCATTTTCTTCTGAAAGATCTAAAGGCACACTACAAGTGCTTAGTACTTGGCAGAACTAACTGGATTTGAAGAATCTGCCTACATGTTACCAATTGACATTTACAATTGACATGTTACCAATTCATTGACGTTAAGCATTTGTGAATATGTATTTTATGGCAGACCCTATTTTTCATAGAAGATTCTTTGCCATCTTGTCCTTCTACATTTGTATTGGCCTGGAATTCAAAGGTTGGGTAGCAGTAGAAGGGAATTTATTTAAATGCTTTTTGACTGAAATGGACTCACTAAACAAAAGGCCTTCCTTCCCTGGAAAACCCCAAATGGACCCATGAGTGAGAAGAAACAAAAAGGAAGACTGTTCAGCAGTGTGCTCCTTTGCAGGCAGTACGTCAATTGGTTTTGAAACAGTTTTCATCATTTAAAGTGGCATCGTCAGTGTCAAGTGGTATGTGATGTGATGATCACATATGTGGTCTATAGCAGAACTGCACGTGTTAAAGGAGGAAGCGTAAAGAAACGATGGGCAATTATTGGTCAGCCTGATTAGCAAGGATAACTGATCGACCTGAGAATTCCTGTGACACCTCTGGGAGCAATGGGAAAACAGTTCAAATGTTCTGTACAACCTGCATTCAGTCATGTTACATTTTTAATTGTAGGATTTTATCAACAAGTACGATTATATACTATTAGTTGACTTACACATAGTTAATATACTAGGGTTGTGAACAAAATGCATTTAGGAATTAGGAGATTAAGGTTTCAGATACTGAATTTGGCTGCTGTATATGAGCTGAAAATTAATCTTACTGGGATCACAATACAGTTAGTGTTATTGCAGTATAGCTAGTGCATGTGTATTGTGAAATACAACTAAGAGAAATTAATGGCTACTTTTGGTTACATAAATTTATTCCCATTTCTTTAAAAGCCTAGTATTGCTTTTTGGAATTTGTTCCACACACATTGAGATGTCTCATCTCTAGCATGCATAAAACATATGCTTGAATTTGGTTTACCCTAGCATTCCCTCTAAAGTTTTAAAATACATCAGTTATTATCCATACCATTCTTTGATAATGAGGATTGTTTATAGGACAATCCTTGTGCCACTTTACTAGGGCGTTTGTGCTGAGAAAACTACGGACCTAAAGGTTCTTGTTAAAGACGTATTGAAGTGTGCAAGGACCAGGATCAAACAGGAGGGAAACCTGGATGCAAACCCAGCATGGGCAAGGCCGTGAGTTGTAGTTTCGAAGAGCCACTAGTTAAGACTCCTTTGGGAGGTATATAATGTGCAGTGAGTGCTCTCAGTGCTTGCAGCTTTTTCTTACTTAAGTCTAGCTTTAAAATACAATGCGTGTAGTTCCCAATGTACCCATCTTAGATCTGCCTAACTGCCCTCTACATGCTTAAACACAATGTTTAAATTCTCCTAACTCTTGCTCAGAAAAAAAGTTAACAGCAATAGGCACCAAACTTTTCTTAAGCAATAAAAATCACTAAACACCTTAATGAGTCACTCATAGTGTGATCAGAAACATCTAAAGTAGGAAAGTGCTCAGCAAGTAGGGATAGACTACGTCTACATTAGCAACCAAACCAGGCTAGGACCTGCAGTCTGCCCCGGGGGCACATGGCACGGCACAACGTTCAGCTAAACCCACTTCCCTCCAGAACTGGAGATCTTCATCCATCCCATCTGCGAGGAACAGCCCCTGGTCTGGGGCACTGTCTGGGAGGTGGCTGTGTGACGCAGGTCGAGATGGTGGCAAGGAGCGTGCTACCAGATTAGCAGAAATTGGCAGTGCTTGTGTCTCCTCTGCCTTGGCTTTCTCTAATTTATTGGTGTAGGTGTATTCATTAGCTTATTAAAACTTAACTGCTCAGCCAGGATGAGCACTTTTCTACAAATCCTGTTATGCCTCTTGTTCCTCGTCTACCTAAGGAGATTTTTCTCTGGTTTTCCCCTATCTCATTATTTTTTTAGGGTAGGACTCCCTCAATTTCTCATGTTAAATGTGTTCTGCCTTGCCTGGAATAATCAGATATTAATTGAGTGGAAGAAAAGAGGAGAGCCCAGGAATGTGCCTATGTGGTCTAATGTTAAAAACAATTAGCTGGGAGTGGAAAGGCTGAATCCCAGCTCTGTTCCAGTCACTATTGGAATGGGGTCAGTGCATACATAGACCAGTTTAATTAAACTGGTATATATTGCATCTCCGGTTGTATCAGTATGAAGTTGTATATGGACATCATGCCTGAAATTTGCATTAGATAGGACAGATGAGAAAGTCCGTCTGCACAACATGCATTTGTTATCTGTGCCTGTTTACTTTGGTTAGGTGAGAGAAAACAGAATTTGGCCCAAGGTGTGTAAATGATATTTAGTGTGTATATATTAATCCTAAATTCAAACAGTTAAAGCAGCTCATATATCTTATAACTATTTTCTGTTGTCATGTCACATCTCTCTGTGAATTAATCTACATTCCATAACAATCCAATTAATAAAAACACTTGTCTATTTTCTGGCAATATGCAGATGTGCAAATTGCATTAATCAATCCATGCTATTTGAGGTAGGTCTTTCCTGTTCTTACCATGAGAAACATGAAAATCGTTCTTTGACAAGAATGCTTGTAAAATGGCTTCAGCAAATTAGCAAATCGAGAAGATAAATGTACTCCTAGAAGAGATCAAGTTAGGCCTGGTACAAATCGCACTCCTCCAGTTCTTTCGAATCCATTTTTTTTTTCCAATGCTTTATAATCAATGAAAACTTCTGTGTCTACCAAGGTACTGAAAAGGAAAGAGCAGAAGTGCCACTATTGAGGCACGGCAATTTATTTTCAAAGATGACTGCCTTTGTACCAAGGAAATAAGTAGATAGCATTCCTTCTAAACATACAGTATCTTCATCACATTAAAGTATTTTTCTGTGATCGTGTGTAAGTAATTAACAATTACATATAAATTAACAGTATATATTTGAGTCTTAGAGATATTGCTGCATATTGTTTGCAGGCTTGCACAATAGTTCAAATACACTCTAGCACTTTCTAATTAGTATTTTAAAGATTACCCACACTATAAAACCTCACAGCTTAGAATTGAATCTGTGGAAGGTCTTGGGGCACCTACTTTAAAGTACCTATACCTAAAAGTAAGTCTTCAGGATCTTCACTCAGTTATTTCATCAATAAATATCAATAATCAATAAAATAATTGATGAAAATAATCTTTTCATCAATAAATATTCTGTAGCTATATAAAAATATTTGCTTCCAGCATGCCAGACCTACTTAAATGTTGACAGCACTGAAAAGAAAAATACTTAACCTTGTCAGAGCCTACAGTGTAAGCATTCCCATTTCTATCTCATTTACTGGGTCTAACCCAGCAGATGCTTTAATTGCTTGCTTTTTAGAATGAGGTCTGACGATAAGCAGGATCAGGAGAAGAAAAGGTGGTAGTACAACTTTTCTCCAGCAGTCCTACAGCCAGAGTGTTGACCCTGGAAGCTGGAAGTTTGGCTTCCCTTCCTGCGGAGGAAACAAAGGCTCCAAATAGTACCTTCCTTTTCTATACAGTGTAAAACGTCTTCAACAAAAGAGACCAAGAATCACTCCTAAATCCCTTCCAGCAAAAACATGGTACCCTCAGTGTGCCTGAATCACCCAACCTGTATCATGTCAGACAGCAGAGGCTTTGATTTGTGCTTCCCACACTTGTGCTGCGCACTGTCATCATGGTGTTGGATGAATGGGAAGGATGAGGAAACGGCCTCTGCAGCACCAGTGAAGTTGATAATAGCCAGTTTACTTAGGCCTTTAATTTGTTTGAATAAACAAGGGATCTACCTACACTACATAAATGGGCAGTTTCATTACTGCTGCTGGGCAGAAACAGGAACAATAAAACACCTTAACCAAGATTTTCTAGGAAAGCATTGATAGGGATCCACCCTTGCCTCGCTTACCCAGAACTGCTTCTTTTGTTGTAAAAAAAAAAAGACTGTTTAACAACTTTTCACTGAATGAAGATATTTTCTGAGCTTACTTTTTGCAATACGCTTCTCAGAAATGAAGTCACATGCTTCGGANTTCTAGTAGAATCGATACAAGGTTTTATGCCTTAAAATTGTTGCCCTAGTTTAGGACATTATGGCTTCTATAACTCTTTCCATGCTTGATGGGCAATTAAAAGCAATACTTTGCATCTGCTGAGTAAAGCAGTAAGCAATTTGTATAGAATCTTATGGTATGCATCTCTTGCATCAGCTACCATGCAGATTTCAGGAAATACCTGAATGTATTTCTTAGCAGTATCAATCACCCATCACCTAATGCCATTTTAATGTAAGATCTAACAAAAAAAAAAAAAAATCCTATTTCTTTTGAGAATTACTTCCTGGAATGTATTTAACATTTACGGGAGTAGGCATGGTAAGACAGGTTCTTACTGGGAAGGAAGCAGCTCAGTGCCTCTTGGTCCCATGGATAGTCTGTGAATTACCTTTATTAAAAATTGCTGAAAAGGAGTCCTAACTGCTTTTAACATTCTCTGTAACTTTAATTCTGAACATATATTTAAATGATGACTCTATCAAATAGACATTCAAACTTATGTGATGTGAATTTTTAATTGATCGAGTTGTTAGAAAAGGGAATATTAAGGGTTTGATTTATATCCGCTTACGAAGCTAGTACTGTAGAACAGGATGTTTTACTGATTTTAGGATCTGGTAATATGTAAAGACTCTCTTGCACACAATTAATTCATTTTTGGAGTGCCAGATCCAATTGCAAATACTCTGATAGCTTTTTGTAACTCTTCTAAGAACATGATCAGTAACTTTTGTTAGATATGTGGAGCTAAACTGGCATTTGTTATGAAGAGCTGAGGCTCCTGCTCTTATCTTACATGGGGTGTTTGTAATTTTAAAGCATTTGAGCCTCCCTAATCAAAAGAGATGATGCTGCAAAGCCTTTGATAATTAGTTTCTGTGTTTCAAAAAAAAAAAACAAACATGATAGACTCACACTGATCAAAGAATCTTAGCAGTTTCAACACCAAGAACGTGAATGTTTGTCTTGATCAATTTGTGAGGGATTTCCTAAATTCCCTGGAAACCCAACTTGAAAGCATGACTGCAGGGCACAGTTTTGAACAACATATTAGGTAATGTAAACAGACTTAGCCAATTTCAGTACATACAGGGTCACTATCCTTAGAATATCTGGGTGCTTCATGATCCTTTTTGTACTTCAAGGAGTCACTAGATTATTAAGACCACAATTCAAATTATTAGTAATTTATATATGAAATTGAAGAAAGCTGATGTAATTACTCCATTATTCTACTGTGCTTTGCAGGTCCTAAAATGGTAGAATTCCACGGTCAGCAATTTCAGATCAACTCAAAGGACGGCAAGCCACTTTTTACAGTGGATGAAAATGAGGTTGTAATTGGCACAGAGAAACTTCGAGTCACAGGTTTGTAACAGTTTAAGAAATGCCCAAATCATAGCCACAAAAAAAGCACGATAAAAACGGCATTTTAAAATACATCATATTGTGTGAACACAAGTTCTGGTTTTACCTCATTAGGAAATAGAAGTCTGAAGATACTCTGACCTTTTCCAATAAATAATCAGTAAGAACTTTTAACAGCAAAATAATATGTATATATAAAAATTTATATATGCCTGTATGTGTATTTTATTTTAAAGCCATTGGTGATTGAAACTGTACTGGTACATTTTTTTTTCTGAATTACTTAATGTTTCCAGTGCACACTGTTGACTGAGGCTGAAAAAATTCTAGGTATTCCAGTTTGAGTTGTATTGAGTTTTATTTGTGAAAACTATTTAGACTCTCTCTGATGTTTTTATATGGTTTTATCTTTCAAAGTGAAAGCCACTGTATATCTGCTCTGTGTGTAGCACATATGTCACATGATGGTATTTGTAGTATATTTCAAATGTCATCTGTCAAAAGACAAGTTTGTCTTAGGCTATTTTTGCACATCACCAAAGTACTTATTTACAAAATAAGATGTCAAAGTTACCACATGAAAAGCTATTTCCTTTCGTAGGACCTGATAAAGTCAACCTTCATTTTCCACATGTAAGGTTGCGTTAAAACAGATACATCAAGGTGTGTTTTCTCTTTAAGCGGAAGAGTCCATCAAAGGAAATACTGAAATTATCTTGTAACTTGTTTTCAATTACATTTTTAATATTTTAACCTGACTGCAACTATCATGTTTAACTTTTGCTAATTATTGGTCCTCTGAAATCTTGAGGTCTTAATTTCAACAGATATATTCATATTATTGCACTGTGCAAGACTACAAATGTGGTAGTAACTATACAATTAGTGTTTCAAAGCCAAAGTTAAGTTATAATAAATGTGTTAATAAATTTTGTTTATGCCTGAGGGTCTTATCTTAAGTTTTTTACTTTTTAACCTAATTGAAATTACAACTTTGTTTAACCAGGAAACCATATCAAATAATTATTGTTTGCCCAAGGGATGCTAAACTTTAATAGAAAAGCATGTTTAACAAAGATATGAAAAACTGCATAATTGTTAACTGATTTGGAAAAGGTCTATCTCTGCTCAAAGTAAGTAAAAATCATTCATATATGAGTTGAAATTGTTATGCTAAAACATGTATTCTGACTCGTCCAATATTAATCTTTACACTGCAGGGATAATTGTTTACTTTAGCAGATGTTGTAGAAAGACACATTGCCTGTTTCTTTTTCACACTGTAGTACAATTCAAAAGCAAATCCAGTAAAGTCAGTGAGGTTATTTCAGTGTAAAATTAATATAAGTGAGAGGAGATTCATGCCTACTTTGCTTCAAATTAATTTATTAAAATTGTGATTTAAATGATACTATTAGCATGAAGGATAAATTAGTAATACTTTGCATACTGAGATAATTTTTTAAACAGTTTAGATAGAGAACAAGATCAATGTGAAATAAATTTTGAAAAGTTCATACCATAAGAAACAGACTGCCTCTTAAAATACACAAAGAACATTTTGCAGTTTTTTATGTACAATATAGTGAACTATTTGATTTTACTTCTGCTTATTTATGTATATTATGAAAAGCTCAGTAACGATTTGTAAGAAAACGTGACAGTTTTCAACTAAAATATAACACAGGAGAGAGCAAATGTCTGTGATTTATGGTATTTCAGGAAAAGTCTTAAGAATAAGCTAATCCAACCCAACACCTCAGGAATTGTCATTTTCCAACAGTTTGATGTGTTTGACCTCATACTATTTCAGTCAGACATTTTCTGGCCCACGTGGTAGAATAAAATAGTGGCAGACTCTCTCTGTTCTCCTAAGAAGAGCAAAAGCCCGGGGAAAGCCATCATCAACAAAGTGTCTCAGATACCCCACAGCATCACAGACAGGTCTAGATGCCTGTGTCGAGACAACTGAATTGAACCTCCAGTCACCACAGTCAATGCAGCCAGAGCGTGAAGGAGACACTTCGACTTGGCACGTGGAGAGATCTTCTGCCAACCAAATGCAGTTGTCTACTTTAGGATGAGTTCAATGGCTCGCTTATCTCCCTTGAATATAGTGGCTGAGTTCAGATGCTAAAACATAAGCATCCAGCAGTGTTTGAAACACCTTAGGGTATGTGAGACACCACATGGTATCGCTTCATCTGCAGGAGACACTTCCTTTGATCGTGGCAGCTGGAGGCCAAGCAGGATGTACAAGGATATTTTAGATGACATACTAGGCATAGTAGATCAGGCAACTAAATTCTACCTCTAGCTTACCTGTGACACCTACATCATAGACACTTAAATTTAAGTGTATGAAACTGAAGTTCAGCTTAACCCTTCATGGCAATTAATGCTACCCAAAAGAGCAGGTACTCCAATTACATCCTCTTTAATACTATTTCAGTAATGACCTGCATCTTTTGCAGACATTTATTATGCTGCTGAGGAGGTATCAAACATCAGCATTTTGTTCTGGTAGGGTTTTATACATTCAGTTGGCATTGGTGACAGTGAAACCCACCTTGCAACAGTACACTGGCCGGCAAAGTGACGATTGCTTTATAACTAACAATATTGTCATGGCAGAAGGAGTGAAGTCACAGCACTGGCTGGAAACAGAATCCTCCTGCACAAATGGCTAGAGTCCATGGCCATAGGAGTCCTGTTTTTCACTCCCTTGCCTGCCCTGCAACCTTGCCAACTAGAAGGCTGTCCATAGAAGGGAGAAAATAGGCTCAAGTAAATAAGATTATATACAACAGAAAAATAATTAGCATTCAGCAGATATAAAATGGTCTCAACTACTGCACAGAAAAACTTCTTAACAAGTACAAATCATAATTTATACATCGTGACTGTTGGGTAATATTTTGGTGATGAGCAGGTAAGAATCTAATAGAATGCAGTTGTTTTACCCTCCACTCTTCTTGAAAAAAAGCTGACAGGGCAGAGAGGATCAGCATCTTTATGTAGAAGCATATTGTATCAACCTTTCTCCAGTTTACTACTTGTCCTTCTGCTTGCTTGTCTTTCATAATTTCTTAAAGTATTTACTGAGTATTGTCGGTGATTTTCTAGTGCTCTGTTCTATGGAAAGGTTTTCAGTTTGAGTAGCTAATGCTGAAGTGCGATGTGAACATGTGTGTTTAATTTAAACGCTTCTGCTCAGAAGGTAAGTTAAGTAGGAGACAATATGAGGGTATGAATAAACATTCCGTTGGACTTCGAAGAGGCAGATAGTCCTTGCTTAATAGGGTGGGGGGGCTCTTAATGAACCTTGCTGACTTCAGTCCTCTCAGTAAGAAAATTAATATCTTGATCTTGTGTATATTAGGATTAAATTACATTATATTCATAAACAATGGTGTATAAAATAGTAAATATAGTAATATTCATATCATAATTAATGTTATTTCTTTACAGTTTAAAAGATAAAGTAGGTAATAAAGACAAGAAATCAGTTTAGGGCCATTTAAAAATTAAAAAAAATTGCCCTGAGGGTATTTTTTTTAGTGTCATACAGTTCAAACTTAATGCTGTTTGATGAAGAAATTTTTCTCCCAGGAAGGCAAGCTTTTACTCTTGCTTTGAGGTGACAGCTCTAGAATATGCAAATAAGCCTTTTCATTCCCTCTTACACCACCACCAACCCCCCTCCCTCTAGAGCATTAACCCTGACATTTCCTGTTGGCTTTCCTCCATTAGCCCCTATTTCCATGCAAGTGGTACTATCTCTGTTACCACTTACCTGTCTTTATAGAAACAGAATCATTTAAGTTGGAAAAGACCTTTAAGATCATCAAGTCTGACTGTTAACCTAACACTGCCAAGTCCAGCACTAAACCATGTCCCTAAGCACCACATCTACATGTCTTTTTAAATACCTCCAGGGATGGTGACTCCACCACTTCCCTGGGCAGCCTGTTCCAATGTCTGACAGCCCTTTTGGTAAAGAAAGTTTTCCTAATATCCAACCTCCCCTGCCGCAACTTGAGGCCATTTCCTCTCGTCCTATCACTTGTTACTCGGGAAAAGAGACAGACACCGACCTTACTTTCAGAGCAGAGTGTCCGTTTTAGGAAGTGGGGGGCCTGGTCTGAATTCCCTCATTGGCCCAGGAGACTTTAATCCTGCAGTCCCACCTCCCAGGACAGTGCTCCGTAATGTCATACAAAATGTTAGGTGTGCAGCGTGAGGGGACAGCTGGGAGCAAGCACTTTTGATGTCTGCCAGCAATGTGAAGCTCTGCCTCTGGCTACATGCTGTCTCATTTCATCCTCATTCATGGTTTACCTTCAAGAAGAGAAGGAGAGGGTGAGATCCCCAGAGTTGTTCACTGCTAAGCATGGGCTTCAGTCTCCTCCAGTGAGGAGGGAGTCCTCCGATGACAAAGCTGTTTTGTAAAGGCATTCAGAAATATTTTTTTAAATTAAAATTATGTAATTGCTGGGGTTTAGTGCTGACTGTAGTGCTCATGGTTTGCATGGGCTGAGAACTAGCAATACAACTGGGCTTCTCTGGAGAGTTTGGCCTCTCTGCACTCTGTGCCTTGTTTTTGAGCCACAGTGGTGCTTACACCAAGACCTGCCTGGACCAAGAGGCAGGAGCAGATCCCTAAACCAAGGAGCTGCTTTATTTCAAACAAGGCTTCAGCAACCATGACTGCACTCAGGCCTCACAAATCTCTCTTTGTATAGATGTTCTCCCCCTCCTCTAATGAATTTTGCCAGGCTCCTCTTTCTGACATCTCTCTGTGCATATCTGGTCATCTGTAATGCAACAAGTCCAAACCTTGATAAAAATGTAATAGTTGGACTAGAAGAGGCATCTGATTTATCAGCTCACATCCCTTTCATACACAGACAGGTAGGTCATATAATTTCTTTTATAACCTTATAAAGCTACATCTCAAATGCAAAAAACCACTTCATTTTTATATCACCAAATGTGAACTTCTGTGTAAAATGTGCTGTAGTGATTGTATGGATTCTAAAGATGACAGAGGAATTATATGAAAATCAGGCAGAGCACAGAATAGAGTTTTTCAGAGTCTGCTCACGCTGGTGATACCTAATGCAGAGACAGAACTCACCAGCTGAGTTTTAGAGACATATCTTTTGAAGTCATTATTTACTATTTTGTCAGCAGTAGCAGTTACGAAACTGTGTTCATGTAGTTGAACTAGTAGGCTCCACTTACCTTTTATTATGCTGATTATTACTCCGATGGCTAGATACGCCATTTCATGAGTCCATAAGTAGCCATTAATGTTACTTTTGCAAAATATTAACGAAAGTGATTAGTTCCTTCCCTAATCTTTCTAATAATTGAAACTATATGGTTTATATGGTCTAAATAAAAAATGGAGTTTTTACACACAGACATAGCAAGAAAACTTATAAAACTGTAAACATGAGACTAGATTTTTAATAGCAGTAAACCAGTGCCATGCCATTAGGTTCCATGGAGCTGCTCCAGTATGCACTGGCCGTTTCAGTGCTTTCAATCTGAGAACTGTATCTACAGTAATGACACACTATAACATGCAAAGAGTTAAGTTCTTTACAAATGTGCTACTCAAAATACTTCACTGGAATAGAGGCTTTTCAAGAAGGACAGGTTGGAAAGGTGAGGGGAAGTTGCCCTTTATGTGCAACAGCAGTGGGAATGCATGGTGCTCAGCCTTGGGACAGATGAGGAGCCAGCTCAGAGCTTACGGGTCAGGATTAGAGGGCAGATCAACATGGGCAACATTGTGGTGGTTGTATACCACAGACCACCTGATCAGGAAGAAGCAGATGAGGCCTTCTTCACACAACTGGAAGAAGGCAGGTGATAACTGATAAGTCTTTCTCTCCGGAATAGGAGTGTTATCAATTGCTCAGCTTTTCCTGTAGAACTTAAAACCAGATGGAAATTAATCTTGCACCCAGAAACTGTGCCAAGATCCTTACTATGTGACACTATTATTTAGATCAAGAAATCAGTACAAAGTCAAATTCTGCCACTGGGCCATCATATGTAAGGTTATGCAGCAGTGTAGCAAGGCATGAAGTTTGAAACTATGCAGTTTCATACAATTGGCATTGTAAGAAAGTATGCAGCTTATCTTAAGAATGGGAGTTCACTTGTATCTTCATCGTACCTCATCCTATGATACACCGCAACTAAGCTGGTACTGAAAATGGCTGAAAATTAGCTGTCTAACAGAAAAGGAAATGGATTCCAAACCATACTCAAGTGGAAGAGCACACCATAGAATGTACGTTGGTACAGGAGATGCATGGATGAGTAAGAAGAAAGAAGGGGAAAATAAAGGAAATTAAAAAATGCCTTCCACAGTCATCAAGCCAAAATGTGCATCCATAACAGCATTTTGTTCAGTCAGGACTGCACTTTTGCTACACATCCGAGGGTTCTGACAGTTCTCACGTCCCACTGGTTTATACCATGGAGGAGTGAGGGAGCAAATACAGTGGATTCCTTATGGATGAAACCAAACTGGGAAATGGGCTCCAAAAATGCATTTACTTCAAATATGTTTTAAGTCTACAGGATGACTAGAGTTGGTCAAAAGTAAAATCCCCTAAATATTTATAGTATGAGCAGCAGATCTTTAGCACCAAGTATATCACTCTATAAATCCACCCTTTTCAGGTCACATTACCTCCTAGTGTAGACATACCTAAAGACTTCCCAGAACTACAGTTGGGAGACATTAACATGAAGCTGTCTCCCCTGATAAATCATGTGTTTGGAGATCACTCAAAGTTACTGACCAGGTAAGTCTTTTGTTAGCACAGGTAGTATTGTGACAGTATATATTTTACTGAAATTACAACCCATTCACTATAATCCAAGAGCGAAGAAAGCAGTGAAATGCTTGCTTTGCGAAGACTTGTCAGGGAGGACATAGTGGAATAAAGGACAGTGAGGGATCATGATATATTCTCAAAGGAGCACAGTGTCAGAAGAATCACATTTGAGGCAGTCCCTCAAGGAAAACTTGAATTCATTGCCACCTCTAGCATTTTTGACAGATCAGCATATCCCTGCAAAATATCTTAGTTGTATTAAATCAGCATTTTCTGACAGACTTAATTCCTTAAGGTGTGGGGGTTTTTTTTTTCATCTCCAATGTGTAAGGTTGCCACTTTGTAACACCCACCAGCAAAAATACAAGAACAGGAGAATAATTAAGTATGTCCACACAGACATTAGGTTTTATCTTGCAAAATAATCTTAATGCTAATGCAGAAGGGTTAAAGTCCTGTCTGAATTGATGTATTTTATATTTTCCAGTCTTATATTCATGCCAGTTAGCAGATTCCAGAAAGACTCATTTACTTAAATTGATGATGAGGATATCAACAATAAAATTTAAATAGAAGCTTCGAAATCCATGCTTCCTTGAAGTGGTGAAGTGATTTAGTATGGTAATTCTTATATTTTGTGCACTTCTCTTCCATCCAAGCTAAGGAGATTTCATTCTAAGGAATCATGATTTCAGCTAGAGCTCTTCTCAAAAAGCAGCACATTCCATGCTTTCTTAGGACATCCTGAGATCTTGCCCCCAGTCCTCATGAAGTGACAGTCATCCTATCAGCTGGCTCAGCAATGTATTCATTTTTAATGGTATCTATCTCTTGATTTCACTTTTTTTTCCTTTTACCAAGTTCTCTGTGGTTGCCCCCACTAATTTTTATTATCCTTTTCCCTTTATACCACATCAAATACTATCTAATACATCTATACCATCTACACCATACTTTCTAATCATTCATTTCCTCCTGTCTTTCCTTCTGTCTGCCTGATTCTACATGTACTTTCGCTTTTTCATCCCAATCTCATCAGGTCTTCCGGACAGAAAACAAAACCCCCATGTTTTCTTTTATTTCTACGTATATTTGCATTTAATATGTTAACTATGATAATATTTAAATAAGCATGCATGTGCATGCGTGCATATTCACCAGCCTGCAGCTCAAAAGGGGTTGTAAGAGTTTGTTTCTCTAGATGGATTCCAAAGCCCTGACTTAGGGCTTTCTACAGCCCAGAATTCTTTCCTGAGGGTAACTGCATTCTGTTTTAATTCAAAGAGCAGCCAGAAAAGACACGCTGAGTAATATCCTATTAAAATAGCTTGTCTTGCTACACATTCACGTGAAAAGTGCTTAGATATGTGAATCCTCTAAGCCAGCGAACATGCTCAACCTAGAGCCTCCCCAGTTTTGGATGAGTGCCTTCACAAAGCCGATGAACAGGTGAGAGACTCCACCCTTGCTGCAGCTGGTGGTGGTTAGCTGCTTTCTTCAGCCATCTCTGCTGCTCAGGGGCTTTTGTACTACTTCAGCTAATTCCCTGATGCCAGTGAAGCTTAGGTGGGAGATGGTCACTGAGCTGGTGGTACTGCAGTGACACTAGTCCTCAGGAGAGCAGAAATGGAGGTGCTTGGAGAACTTTCAGGTCCAACAGGGAGGCTGCTGTTGAGGTTGGGTGCCCACTGTTTCTCCCTCGTTGGGTTGAAACTACTCATTTCAAGAGGTAAATTATCTGATCCCATACTTGTTGCCATTTTATGTGCATAAATACCATTTTATATTCATTAAGTCTGCCCAAAAATAGGGGAAAATCTTTGATGAAGCTACATGCTAGAACTTGTGCTGTGTATAGAATAGTCTAAAATAAATATGATTTTTTCAGTCCATAATATTTGCAAAGGTTTTGTGGGATTTTAATTAACTCTAATGGAAGTTACATTGTAAAAATCTTATTTTTTTGTTGTCCCAAATAGTTTTAAAATATCTCTGTCTTCAGACTTTTTAGACTTCGTTTTAAGAATTTACACCTGTACTTTTATATTACCTGTGTATCATGTTCTTTCAATCAATACTGTAATAGTAGGACTGTAGCTATATTTTAATTGTCTTCTTAATTGTTAATATGTTTTCTTATCTTAATTTCTGATATCAAAGTGGCCATATAAATCCCTGTTGCTATTTTTTTCACTTTTGAACTTCTACAATACAGTATTCTTTTTTTTGCAGGGCCTGAAGGAGCACTTTTTGAACACTCTGTAGAAACACCACTTGTGAAGGCAGAAGCTTTTAAACAGCTCAGGTAAGAATTTATGCGTAAAAACATAAATCTGATAAGTAAATATAGTTTGCTGTAGATACATTTTTCTGAACATGGGATTTTCAACAGCATTTACAGAACTACTAATAACTTTTTTTTCTGTTTTACTTGACAAATTATTCTTTTGAAGGAAAACTATATGTTGCTCTGCAATTTTGACATATATTATGAATTATTTATTGCTGATGGTGAGTGTATAAAGCCACATAATATAATGTGGAGAGTTTTTCTGTAAACTTCTATTTTTCAGTTTTGAAACACTTAAATATGACTTCTACTATGTTACAATAGAAATTGCTTGTCTGCAGCATGTCATCGACCTATAATTAGTCAAGATTTTTAGAAACTAGTATCAACCTGAGGAAACAGGCTAATAAGAAAAAATTGGAAATGTGCAAAGCTCTGACTAAAGAGCAGGTTGGTGTGAGAAAATAATTATGAAGTACTTTGTATATTTCAGAGTTCCTTAATTCTGGGATAGCATTTCTCTGTGTGTTGTTCTATGTAATTTTGAGTGTTCCAAATTCGTTCACAGTATATTGGTTATGATGAGGTAATAAACTCAAATTATGTTCTGCTTATGAACATGTTATGTTTCATTTTATAAGCCAGTTCAAAGAAAGATTTGAAATGGAAGAGGATCTATTTAACAATGATACTCCTGTCCTTTCATACCTTGGCAGTTTGCTACTTTCTGTCATAATTTCTTTTCTTAGTGTTTCTTCTCCAACACGGATAACTATTAGAGAGTAGAGGAAGATGATTAAAGCTTTCAAGAACACTGTCTGTATCTTGGTGACTGAATTTTCAAATTGAGAATGGCAAATGAGAGGGAGACTATAAGATACTTTTTTTAATTTTCTCCTCGATATTTAAGATTTACTTACAGTAAGATGCTTTGTGCTTGCATTTGAAGACAGAATGAGCTCAAGACATTAGTTTTTACACATTGACGTCCACTTTCAAAAATGTGTGTCTTCTACTATAGTAGAATTTAGATGTGACAGACTTTGACCAATATGTAGGATTCTGCATTGTAGTGAACATTGTCTGGTCTTGTAGGGAGTGTATTCATTATGTTCTAAATTTGTCATTTCCTGAGATTATATCAATTTTGATAAAGTAGGACATCAAATTTTGTAATTACAAAGTCAAAAAGCTCTCTGCAAATTTTAATTGGACACATATCAATTATTTTCTGTGATTGTTAGTTTGTATCATCAATTAATAATATTTTAATGGGCTTAAAGCTAAGAGTTTTATCCTACATCCATTATGCTATATTACATTTTAAGTTCTTATATGCACTTCATTTAAAAACAGTTACACTGTTTCAGAGTACATACAACTATTGCTATTATAAATTTTTCACCTGTTTTGAATGAGAACATTTTGATTAGTTCAAAGTGTTTGTAAAGTTGTCCTGCATGGGTGAGTTTACCTTGTGGCTTATCTCTTCGGCAATTTTTACCGTGTCAACTGTAAACACGTTTTAATTTAGAATGTTGCTATGTGTTAGCAGAGCTCAAGTGTAATAGTTAAAATCCCATTCAGTTCTGTCTTCAATTAATTTAAAATAGTGGGAAGTACAGATTCTTCCAGAATATACAGAAGTTTGCTAATAATTTTTATAATGTCAAGGAAGTACCTACATGGCCACATCAACACCGATAGTTGCAACTGACTTTACTATTTTATATAAATCCAAAGCTGCTAAATACCTGCACTGGAAACCAAGTTAGCTTAATCCTAAGAAAAATGCTGAATATCAGGGCATGAAGCTGTGCAATGTATACAACGCTCACTGATGTCCTGGCAGGCCCTTACCCAGAGCAGTTCAAAATGCTTCATTCCTTGAATTTTTTTTTTTTTTTTCCCTGTCTTTACCACCCAATAATGAGTGTCTCAAGTGTTTCAAGTCTGAAAGCAGAGATGGCAGTGATTCCATAGAGGGCTTCTGGGGAGGATCAAGAAGCCAATGCATTTGTCTGCAGTGCAGATGCTAAGTTAAGATGTAGGCAGAGATGACCAATTTAGAAAGCTCATCCTGGAAAAAGGTTGCTTTTAAGGGTAATCTTAAACATCTGAGCTCCTTCACAAAGGAATGCATGAATTTTGTTTACACTGTCAAGTTTACGAATGAGTGGCTATTCTGTAATGCTTTATAAATATTCTGTTTCATTCCACACTGTTAAATACAGGAATCTACCTACAGAAAAGCACTTCAATATTAGAATTTAAAATGGAATTTTAACTATTACTTTTCTATTTTAAATTTGAATATCCTTCCTTTCCAGATTAAGGTAGTGAGTACCAAGTTATAGGTAATATAACCTATTTGCCCACCTCAAGCCTTATCTCCATGCTTTCACCATCTATTAATCTTTTCTATTTTTCCTCCATTTTTCCTTCAGTGGTTGTGCTGTGCNNNCTGGATGAATGTGTTATAAAGTGCCACAGTATGCAGCATTAAATACAGGGAATACTGCTTCAAGAAAACCCATCCATTTCAAATGTAGTTGCATGTTTAAAGGAGCTGACTGGAAAGCTGTTAATGCTCATAACTTCTCAGCTTGTGTTATGAGCAGAGGCCACATTCACTCTGTCATTCAGATTTAGGGCAGGATCGCAAACAAAGCTGACACAAATGGCCTTCTGAATTACGCGTTCTGCTGGCTTTCCTGTCCAAATGCTGAATTTCAAGGTAGACTGCTTTTCTGGAAACAGAGATAAGTGTGTTAGAACATATCTTTTTATAGCTTAAGTAATGGAGACAGAGCAATGAATGCAATTGTGCTGTGGTCAGTAACTGTCTTTTCATTCCGTAATTTGAAGGAAACATATAGAGTCCTTTTCAGTCTAATAGATTGAATTCATGACTTGCCCATAAAGAAAAGGAGATGTGCTTGCACTTCCAACTGGTAGGAAGAATTATAACAACAAAATCTACATTTCAAAATTGAAGCTTTCCTAGGTTTAAAATAACATTGCCTACTTTTAAATTTCTTTCCTGGAGTTCTTATATGTAAATAAGACACCTAGTTTCCATTTACAAAATTTGTTAAGACTTTAGGACCTAGTGGAGACCTAAAAACAGCGTCTTGCACATAATAATAAATGTCCGACAAACATCTCAATGGCATGTTTATAGTCAATGGGAAGATTTGGGTATATCCAGGAAATATCCTCCCCAAACACCACTAAGGAGGTACCTGGTTAAAATGAGCCAATTGTAATTAGCGAGAACAGAAATACGTCTGGACCCCTACTTCTCTGAAATTTAGTTGCCTGATACAGACAAGTGCCTACACAGCTTCCAGGTGCAGGAGTGCTCCTTTGACATAAGCGCCTATCTACTGGGTCACCTCTCCTTTGGCTGAACCTGTTCTTTTGTATGGTCATGGGAAGCAAGAGGAAGCACAAGTCATTCTTGTGTTCAGGGCATTCAGCCAAGAGTAGGAGGAGACCAGGGTGTCTTCAGTTATGATTTAAAAAGTAATCCTGGAAGAAGAACCAGATTAATGTCCTGGCCACTAGGTCGTCTCCTTTTTATTTGCTCTGTTTCTTGCCAGATTACTTGGTTGTGCAAGACCGATATTCAATACGGGGATTGCCACAATCCAGCTCTTTACTCTCACTGAACTATTTTGTAGTCTGGTAAATAGAGGTAATGGATACAGGTTTCATTGCCCTCAAGCTGAGAAGCGAATTGAACTGATGCTTCATAATTCCTTGCTGAATAGAAGAATCAATAGGATCGTATTATATTATATGTAGCATTATACATATTGTAATAGCAATTATAATATATATTTTCTATATTATTTAGAATATTATAAAAAGATAAAGTGTTACCTCTTCCATGGTTCTCCATGAAAGTGGCCACAGCCCTTGCACTTCAGTGTGTATTTGGCATGTTGAGAACTTGCCTCGATTAGGTCTACTGGGGCTTCCAAAGAATTTAGCTGCCATCTCTAACAGGATCACAGCAAAATTTTAATGGAAAACAGGTACCTTGCCTTCAAAAAGAAAGAAATGAAACAGAATTATAGAAGCTCATGTTCAGACATGTATCTTATGACCCAAAATGTAGGTGGGAAATCTACAACAGCAACTAATGGAACTAGCTGCTGTAGACAGACATTTGTAGCAATTCCCTAAAAGCCAGCTTCTCCCCAGGTTCCATGTTAGGTACTGGAATAGCATCTTCTGATATTATCTGGAGTTTCATGCCAGCATGCATACCCTTTTATATCCCCAGTTATCAGATAACAATCTTGATGTGAAAACCAGTGTCTCAGTTTAGACATTTTTCCAGTATGATGCTAACACATTTTTCTGATAATTTATAGCACTTTAGAATATTATTTAGGATATTATTCTATTTCTCCTATATTTTACAATCTTTAATAACATGTAACATATATAGTTTTGTCATTTTGAATACTGTTCACTTCTTGTGATCTACATGGCTTGCGGTTTTCTAAGGGAAAACAATGCATGAGCAAAACTTTAAATCTCAAAGCAATGTTTCTGAACTGAGTATTTGCATTTCCCAAACTTAAGGAAGTGTGCTTACAAAAGTGACATCTTTCCATTTATTAATTAACTGTATACTATGCATAATGAATATAATGCTCGTGAATGAGTACTAGCTTTGTTCTCAGATTTGCCATATATGGATGTCTGACAGCCAGCAACTGTGTCTTCCGCGCACAAGTCCTGTGGGAAGTCACTTGTAGTACAGTCAGTTTGTGGTATTTTGCAAGTTCTTCAACTGAGGGTTTACATCCAAGTTCAAAAGTGTCCCACATCATTCCACCCTTCTTGGATTTGAAAACCACTATAGCAGGAATGATGTCACTGTTCCACAGAGCCAACTTTTGTCAGCGTAAAATTATAAATACCCATATTTGGTTAGCATTTTATATATATGTATATTTAACAGCTTATGGGTATATTCTGAAAAGATTTCAATATTTCCCAGGGAAACAGATGTATTTTAAACAAATGTATAGTATTGGCATTCACTAAAACTTTAAATACATAATTTAAGAAGCATTGCTTCATATTTTAATGAAATACCTGTTTCCAATGCTTGAAAGCATAAAAATGTATATTTACTAGCTTGTGACTTACATGTTATAGAATATTGATAATTTGAGGGTATAATTATACATGTTATAGGTATTTGGTTAAGGTAAATTACTGTACTGATGGATTGTTGGTAGACCTCCCTATCTATATATTGAGAAAAAATATGGCCCCTTTAATTTTTACTTCTGTTCTGTGGCATCTAGTAACTCCACTTTTCTTGTGGCTTCTACTTCTCTCTGATTCTTTATGAAGGCTTACTTTTATCCTTTCCATTCCCCATTGATAATATGATTTCCTTTTACACTTGAGATATTTGTTAGGGTTAAACTGTGTAGTAAGACAGAAAGGCTGGAAGCTAAAGTTGTGGGGTTTTATGGTCATATGAGTAGGAATTATGAAGGAAATCTAGAAAGAGATGTATAGAAGCCAACCAGGGTAAAAACATTTGCTTAATCATATTGGTAATACTAATGCTTACATGCTAATTGCCTAAAAATACTATCTGACTAATTGAGGTACAGTGATTTTTTATCTGCATTCATTATGCAAATCAAAAGCCCAGTCAGTCCAAAGAGAATTAATTATGTAACAGAAAAGTAAGTCTACAGTTATGATTCAGTATTTGTAAAGCATCTCTGCTCCCTGACTAGTGAGGTGTTTCTAATGCAATGTAATTTTATGAGCCCTGGTGTTAATTTGCTAGATATAAATTTGCGTTCATATACTTTACTGCATTCAGGTTAACTAAGAACACCATCAAATACTTCTTTTGGAAGCTTAAAGAATTTCTTTCCATTCATCTGTTGGACTCTTACCTGTCAAAAGGCATAGTTGAGAAGAATCAGATGATACAGGACATCCTGTTCATCACCTTTTCAGAAGCATTTCTGACTCAGACATTTAAAAACATCTTATTAGCAAAGGATTGGGCACTACTTCACATCTGGTCTTCTTTTAGTGATTTTACTTGATCTGACAGTGATTTTACTTGAAAATATTGATCCTGAAGTGAAAAGAAATTTCCAAGCACAATCTGTTTTCTCTGTCTTGGGTTACTAGCTATTTGTGTGCACCCATATTCTTGTAAAATCTGGTTCATTGCAATTTAGTGTACAAACTACAGTGCTTCTCCTGCAGGGCATATATATTATTTTATGTATGGACCATAGGACCTTAGGAGATAGACTTACCTCTGCTGATTAGATCTTCCTGCCTTCTGTAATTCTGAGTCTGTAGAGGAACTCGGTCCTGTTCTCATGGAAGATGTGTCCCTCTGACCTCAGGAGGGAAACATTTGGTGACCGCTGGGAACAGAGACTCAGCTCTCCTAGTGAGCCCGTTTCTGCATGGATGTGTTGGCAGCCAGAGCTGCTCTCCTGAGCACTTACAACATGTTTCCTGTTTCTGAGGACTGCTGGCCTCTGAAACCAGCAAGAGATAGATAGGTAGTTACCTCAGTAACAGGAGGAGAGGAAATCCGTGCACTGATGTTAGTGGCCTCTTTGCCAGGTAAGATTTCCCTGAGAACACATGCCATGTTTCTGCCCACTGTTATGACTGACTTTCACTCAAGCCAGTCAGGGGGCCAATATTCTTCCGAAAGCCTCAGTTTTTCAGAGATGTCACTTAACACATTAAAATCAATAGGAGGTATTTCTGCTGCTCATATGGGACAGTCATTTACATATTTTTCATGGCTGCTTATGTCAGTAGTGCAAAGACCAAAGCTGTCATGATTTCTATACCTATACTGTTGAACTGGGTACCTGACAATGTCAGACTACTCGGTGAGATTGCTAAAGTGAACTTGTCATCAGTGATTACAGCATACTCCACCAGAGCGCAAGCTACCGTGAAAACTTCATTAATGATTGTCGCAGTTACAGGCACCTTGCAGATGACCACCTGGAGCTCTATTTGTAAGTCTATGATTGTGCTGTTCCTTGGTCTAAGATGTAAGGTTGAGCTGGGTAGAGCATCCCTTACATTATCTTTCAACTACATACCTGTCTGTACGTATATCAAGGGAGCTGGGGGGGAGGTGGCATGAAACAGGAGTCACCCGCCATAAGAGTGTGCATGTGGCAAACACTGGAAGAAGAAAGGGAAGCATTTCCTAACAACAGTAATTCTTCCAACATACATTGTATATGTGCACCATCACTACTCAACGCTCTTTCCCTTCTCCCTCAGCCTGTGTGGGCAGCTGTGATACTTCAGTTGTGAGGAATCTGATGAGAACATGGCACATCTAGCCCCTGTACTAATGAATCACAAGAGGGCAAGGGTATGACCTGCTTGTCAGCAAAGCCCTCTTCACTTGAGTGTTTTTTTATTCAGAACAAGTAGACACTATGAACTGCAGGTACTGAAGAATTCCAATTACCTGAATTGTTTCTATGCTTCTGCATATTAAGGAAAAATTTGCTTGATATAGATAAAAGAAGGCATGGCAAACTTCAACCTGGAAGATAATTTTATGAAAATACTCATAATGAAAATGCTAACCAGATCTTTTTACAAGTGGTACAAATAGTGTTATTATATGAGAGTAAAATTTTATAATACAGTAAGTTATTTTATAACATCTTTAAAGTCATTTGAAAAAGATAGTCATGATGGAAACATCTGTGATGTGCCAGATTCAATCACATTCAGTGGGGCCTTGGCCATTTTTAATTACCTGGAGAGTCAGCACATCATAAAATTGAGGTCATCAGGGGGACCTCTTTTGAATTAGCTCTGCTTACCACTCTTTATCACAACTGTCAGTCTTGAGAGAAGCTTCTATTTTAACCATATCTCAGTTCTAATCTTTAGTCTTCATTCCTTCAACAACTCTGCATTGAGTGACAGTGAACAAACAGGCAAAAACACCATAATATTTAAGATGGATGGAGAACAAGTAAACAAATAACTACACTATGATAATCACATCTGCTATGTTTTGAATAGGTTATAAATGTTGTTTTAAATTGCTTTTGTAGTCTTTTCAAAGTACCATTAAAACTGGGCACTGTTTTGTTCTCTTTTAGAGAACATGCAAGTGCATTTGAACATTTCTTTTATATTGCTTACATAAAATAAGTTCTGTTAACCAAAACATTGGGAACTGGAAAGATCTGTTATTCAGATCTGGCTTTGTAATTGTGCTTGACCACAGAGATCACCCCTAAGCCATAAGCAGTGTTAGTGCCTGCTGTGTTTATGCTAAACAATCCCTGTGAATCCAGAATCTCATAATTGAGCTTTACTGGAATTATCTGTTGTCACTCATTTCAGATTTAGAACATAAATTCAGAACAAATTTGGAACACAGACTATTTCAAGAAATAAAACTGTGATGAGAAATTTTTTATTTAAATTAAATGAAAATATGCTGAAGAACGTACCAGCTGACATCTTCAAGAGCAGCAAATAGTCCCAACATTTAAGAATGCCACCCAAAAGGAATGGAGTGCCTTGGGGATTTGCCCTTTATCCTTGATAATTTTAAGCATAAGACAAGATAAGCTAAAAAAAAACCCCAGCAGACTTATTTAAAAATCAACCACACTTCCTATACATGTGGAGTAGGGTTAAAAAACAAAAACAAACAAAAACCCTCATCTGTATGTGCCTAACACTTTGGCTGGTCCTAAATTATTTCTTCATTGTTTGTGCATGTGATTCAGCTGATAATTCAGCACACACTTCTGGTTACCATTCAGCTCTTATATTTTCAGGCTTCATTTGTACAACAGAGTCCAAACCTAGAGGACCTGTGTGTGTCCAGAACAAGCAGATGCATCTCAGATGCTCACCCAGATTTAGGATTCCCCTCTCTCTGCAAGCAAAAACACTCATTCATTCATTCATTCATTCACTGAAGTGGGAGGGGATCCTCCCACAAATCACCCATACAGACACATTTTCAGAAAGACCGATATACCTTGAGTGTGGCCCCCAGGGGTTTACAACTGCTCTGGCAGGTAGTTCAGGTGGAATTGATTCAACTCATTTAGACACCTGGAGTGTAGCTATCTACATTGGATCTCATCACCTCTTGGTGGAAGGCAACAGGTACTATTGGGGCATGTTACATTTTATCCTAACAGAGACATCTAAAATAAAGCAGATTAATTATGCCCTAGCAGTTCCTATTTCTCTCTGTTCATTTTGAAGGGTGTACGGGGCATCACCGATACTCCTTACCATAGGCAACTACATTTTTTAGAGGAATTGCACGCCTATCAACTATGCCATGTTTGGTTAAGCTCTGAAGAAATGAAAATTCATCATAAGAAATAAGGCCACACACTGTGCTGGGAAATGTTCAAATCCCAGAGTAAAGCTTTTCCACTTGTAACCCTATATTCCATAAATTCATCTAAATTGTTAATCATAGTTTATATAACCTTGTAACTAGGATTAGCAAATGCTGCCAGTTACTGGCTCTTGTTTGATATCAGGCAAGAGGTAACGAGACCTTCCAAGCTAATAATTAGCTTGGAGGCCCTGGCCATGCCAGAAATCTATCTTTTCAGGAAAGTCATGACACCATCATATCTACCTGAAAGAAGTGTCTTTTCTTTCTAAGTTGGGAAAAATCTGTAGTTGTCTTACACTTACTAAAGACTTTGAGAATTTCAAAATACAGTCTTGTCAAAATACAGTCATTGC
>VYZV01002891.1:14902-28891 GCA_013401275.1 Pandion haliaetus | reverse complement strand
AAATTATACATGCCATACAAAAGTCCTGTACTGCTTTTAGTAGCCCTTGTGTAACAATCGCTAGTGCTTCACACATTAGGACTGTCAGTATATCTATGTATGTAAATGTCAGGAACATTATTGTCCCAAGAAAGAAGGCAACTGGAAAAAGCAGAGCCTACTTACATCTTTGTGTAATTATTTCAGAGTAGCTCTGCTGTTATTGAAGTATTCGGGGTGTTTCAGTGCATTACAATGTTCATTTGTGTGTATTTTTTAGAGGTCAGAGATGTTACAAACTGCCAGCAAAGCCCAGCACATTTTGAGACTCTCCCAAGTGATTGGAGACAAAGTGATAGACCTTCCAAAATGGCATTTTCATTAATGCGTTTAAGCAATAAGCAGAAGAAAGTCAAGAAAAAAGTTACTTTTAAAACAAAATTACAACAAATTGTTCCATTATTTTTTAGTTTCTAAACTGTAACATAGTGCCACTGAAGAGTTAAAAAAAAAAAGCTTCAAAATTACTAGAAAAATGAGGTGTTTCATGTACAGCTGCTTCATTCAAGCCAAATCATTTTTCTTTAATGCAGTTCCTATGTATGTACACTTGCTTCTGAACAGACACCCTCATAGTATGTTTCTCTGAATTCAGTTGTACCTTATTTATTTTCTTGTGATATTATCAGACAACTTTTCTGTATTTTCACAAGATGCTGGTGATCATCTTTTTCTATTACTGGCACAAAACCTTTTTTTGGAGAGGCATTAGCCTTGGCATACTTAAGTTGAAAGTACAGTTCAAATATTAAGGTGTATCTTGTGCTACTATTAAGTTTTCTTGTAAATTTGTCTGCAATGAAATAGCCAGATGCACTTGAAAGAAACTGCAAAAAAGTTTTCATTTTAAGAAAACGTTATTTAATTTTGATTCATTAAAAACATAGTGGTTTACATATTACATTTTATTGTGGCACAAATAATAGTTTAACTTGGGAATCAGTGTAAGGGAGCTGTAGACATTGATATTAGTCTTACTGAAAGAGAATATGTGTCCTAATGAAGGCAACTCCAAGGAGCAATGACCCTTGGAAAATGGTTTCTTTGAACGAAGCTACAAAAATTGGGATGATGTAATATAACCATTGACCAACTAATGGACTTGACGGGGGGGAAATGGATGCTGTTTTTCAGTCAAATTTTTTTCATTATAGTTCATTTAGTTTAACTCAGTGAAGCTCAGACTTAGAGTACCAAAGTGAATGCAACAAATATGGAAGACAGCATCATCCAGGTAGGAAGCAATTATTCTGCCTTTAAATGAAGAAATTCAATATGCGTGATGCAAAATGGGGCATTTTAGAAAGAAAAATCAGTCAGCATTTCAAAGATTTAGTTACGTCAAATCAGAATTTTATGCCAAGGCTTGACTAAGTAACTGCTATGTTTCCATTGTGCAGAAACTGATCAAGAAAGATTTAATGAGTCATTAGTATTTTGTATTTTTTGACATTCAGTGAGAGCTATCAGAGTTTACTGCTGAATACTAATACTTCCGTGTCGTTAAGATATACTGAGTTGTTGGAACATGCTGTGAAACTCATCTTTCCTGTTTGCAAGAAAATGTAATTTTAGGAGCCATTCCAAAGAAAATAATTTTACAAAACAAAACACAAATGAGGCATATACCAAGATGGAGATCTCAGTCCTGTTGTTTTGTCCTTCTTTGCCTTTGGACCTGCTGGCAAACCATCAAAAGCCACAAGGCAGAACACCAAGATCCATAGCTTTGGGTAATCATATTCTTCTTGCTACATCCTGATCACCCTCCCCACTTGCCTGACCTCAAAACAGCAAGCTGCTGGGAGATAAGTGAATATGGGTGGGAATGGGCAGCTGGCGTTAGTGTGTGCCTGCTGCTCACTATCCACCTCTACAACTCCGGCTTAGTTTTGCTCAGCTCATGTCAACAGGAATCCAGCTTCCTCATAAAGAGAGAATGTGGTTTGAAATTCTGTATATTGGATCATAAATAAATGCTGACAATCTTTTTCCTGTGTAAATAGTGCATGCTCTGTCTGTGGTTTACTCTCTTACAATGTCTAGCTGCATTGCCAGTGAATTAGACTGCTTTCAGACTAATCAAAAAGCCAATATACTCCTATTGCCTTTTAAAGGTTAACATGAATTCAAAAAGCAGGGCTGAAAGCGGACACCTACAGAGAACCAAAGCCAATTAAGCCCACAAAATCCTCTAGGTTGCTTTTTGACTTTCAAAACATTAGTTCCTTGACAGGTTAAAGATTCTCCTTTTCCCCCTTTTTTCCTAATTTTTTTTCCTTCATTTCTTACCTTTTCTATTCTTCCTCTGCTCCACGACCTCTAGTCACTGCCTGATTTAATTTCTGTTCACCTTACACATTTCCAAAGTCAGACTTGAACTCAAAGGTAGGCGTTCATGGCACGACTCCTTTCTACATGCCAGAGGCATATGAGGGTTTCTTCCTTACTGAACAATGTGAAAAAGCGGTTTTGTTTATGTGCCAACAGCATCTGATGCTCTGTGCCCTGTTTTCACAGCCTGTCCCCTCTGCAGCCTCAGTGCTTCTGCATCTTTATAGACTGTAATAAGACCTGTAGCCATTGCTCTAGCTCTTCTTGTTTCTCAAGAAAAGAAACCTGAACATACATAAGTCTATGGGACCTGATAAGATGCATGCCAGAGTCCTGAAGGAATTGGCTGATGTAGTTGCCAAGCCACTCTCCATGATATTTGAAAAGTCACGGCAATCAGGTGAAGTCCCCAGTGACTGGAAAAACAGAAACATTGCACCCATTTTTAGAAAGGGTAGAAAGGGGAACCCTGGAAACTACCAACCTATTAGCCTCACCTCTGTGCCTGGCAAGATCATGGAACAGATCGTCCTAGAAGCTATGCTAAGGCACATGGAGGAAAGGGAGGTGATTTGAGACAGCCAGCATGGCTTCACCAAGGGCAAGTCCTGCCTGATCAACCTAGTGGCCTTCTGTGATGGAGTGACTACATCAGTAGACAAGGGGAGAGCTATGGGTGTCATCTATCTGGACTTCTGTAAGGCCTTTGGCATGGTTGCCCATGACATCCTTCTCTCTAAACTGGAGAAACAGGGATTCTGTGGGTGGACTGTTTGGTAGATGAGGAATTGGTTGGATGGTCGCATTCAGAGGGTAGTAGTCAATGGCTCAATGTCCAGATGGAGATCGGTGACGAGTGGTGTCCCTGAAGGGTCCATACTGGGACCAGTGCTGTTTAGTAACTTCATCAATGACATAGACAGCAGCATCGAGTGCACCCTCAGCAAGTTTGCAGATGACACCAAGCTGAGTGGTGTGGCTGACACCTGAGGAACAGGATGCCATCCAGAGGGACCTGGACAAGCTTGAGAAGTGGGTCCATGTGAACATCATGAGGTTCAACAAGGCCAAGTGCAAGGTCCTGCACATGGGTTGGGGCCATCCCAAGCACAAATACAGGCTGGGCGATGAACGGATTGAGAGCAGCCCTGAGGAGAAGGCGCTTGGGGGTGTTGGTTGATGAGAATCTCAACATGACCCAGCAATGTGCACTTGCAGCCCAGAAAGCCAACCGTATCCTGGGCTATATCCAAAGCAGCGTGGCTGGCAGGTCAAGGGAGGTGATTCTCCCCCTCTACTCCACTCTGCAGTACTGCATTCAGCTTTGGGGTCCTCAGCACAGGAAAGACATGGACCTGTTGGAGTGGGTCCAGAGGAGGGACACCTCTCCTGTGAGGAAGGGCTGAGAGAGTTGGGATTGTTTAGCCTGGAAAAGAGAAGGCTCTGGGGAGACCTTATTGCAGCCTTTTAGTATTTAAAGGGGGCTTATAAGAAAGATAGGGACAAACTTTTTAGCAGGGCCTGTTGCAGTAGGACAAGGGGTAATGGTTTTAAACTGAAAGAGGCAAGATTTAGACTACATATAAGGAAGAAATTTTTTTAGGATGAGGGTGGTGAAACCCTGGCACAGAGTTGCCCAGAGCAGTGGTAGATGCCCCATCCCTAGAAACACTCAAGATCAGGTTGGATGGGACTCTGAGCAACCTGATCTAGTTGAAGATGTCCCTGCTCATTGCAGGGTGGTTGGACTACATGATCTTTAAAGGTCTCTTCCCACCCAAACCATTCTATGATTCTGTGAAAGTAAAGTAGGAATGAAAAGTTATATATATTCATAGTCTCAGAAAAAGATTAACCTAGTCTTGGAAGTACACATGCAGAGGCAGAGTTGCACGGTGCTTACTTTCACAGGAATGCAGGCTTGCAGGATCAGATCTTCAGTGCCATAACTGGCAATACATATGGGTAACTTTTATCGGAAGTCATACTAAGGAATTCTGTCCCCATTGAATTCAGGAGAGATGCTGACTCATGAGATGGAAAGGACAAAAAGTGGCCAGAAGGAATAAACTATTCCCCATATTCACAAGAGCAAGTTGGTTCCTCTGCCCTGCTCTAGGAGTCAAGCAACCCCACATTGCAGTAGGAAACTTGGACTCCAGAAGACTGTAGTACTCTTTCTGCAGTACTAAAACCAGCTTTCTAATGCATTGTGGTACTTAGAAGATCAGCAAGGTATCCTTCTGTCTCCTGCCAGAACAGGTTGAAAGAAGAGATCGATATTCCTGCAGCATGCACAGGCAATACCAGCTGCTTGTGTACCACAACCTCAGCAGGCTGTCACTCCTCTCACATCCTCCCTAAACAGACAGCTGAGCAATTTCTGGTGATTGGGTATCTCCATAACTTAGCAACATGCTTATAGGAAAAGGTGGGATCTCCAAGCCTGTAGGTTGTTGGGATGGTTTCAGATCCAGAGCCTGGATGCTGTCGAGGTTCCCTCAGAAGGAATTCAAACAGTCCTTTATGAATTATTCTGCACACCTCAGCACCAAGTTTCCTTGGCAGTCAGCCAAGACAGTATAGTCGGTTTCTGGAACTATCTTACCAACAAGTAAGAAGACAGTGATAAAAATATTATCCTCCTTGCAATGGACTACTGGAGAACCAATAACCAGCAGTTGACAGAGCTATGACATACTAGCAGGGACCACCTACTCCCCCACCCTTCCCTGCCTTTCAGTAGCTGACACTGTGCAGTTTCCCTGTGCTTTGCCAACAAAACTCCAGGTGGCTGCAGGGGTAGGGGTGAAGGAGAACAAGGCAAAATACCTCCTCTGCAAGGAGGCCTAGGTATGGTTTCCATTGCTTCACATTCTGTGGATATGTCTATGGGAGTGTCTTAATTCAAATTAGGAACATGCTTTTGAGGGAAATCTCCCAACTGCCTGAGCTTCCCCACATCTTGATTCTCACTGTGGAACTCTTTGGGGTACGTGAACAGGATGACATTTGTATTAAATTAACCTGAAAGCTGTGCTTTCCTGGAGAATGCCTAATGTGTTCCAGCCTTTCTAGGTGCCCAGTCTTCAGGGTCAGGCAACAGCTAGTCCAGAGTACTCCTCAGGACACATATAACGGGAGTGTCAGGTCCTTGGCATCAAATGTTGTGCAGTCCCAAACAATTCCTCTTGCGCCACACCACTTGCTAATAGACCTCTGGCACCTACCACAGTACCTAGAAGCTACTTGTAAGTACAGAATCCCTCTTCCCAAATGGGATGCAGGCTGTGACAGATGTCTCATTTAGGACAGCACATTACATAGATTAATTCCTCTCAATGATAAAGATCCTCACTCCATTCTGTTAAATGTAATTTATATGCCTGTANTAAAAAAAAAAAAAAAAAAGATAAAGTGACCGGTAACTATATTCCTTCACAATTGTACTACGCGAATTCAAACAAACACTGTAAAATGACTAAAAACTCTTATGACAATCAATTTCTGTCCTCTCAAGTGTCCAAGCACCCTCCAGCATTTGCAAGCAAACCAAATTCTTGTTTTGCCAAGACTTTTGAGGGATGCATATCAGTGTTTTGCTCAGCTCAGCCTACTCTCTTCCTCCTTTTATTGCCTAGGGAATAGATACTGAAACTTTCTTATCAGCCGTTATCTACACACAGTCATCTATCTTCTGACTGACCCAAATCACTCGCAGTGCAGAGCAACTTCATCCCATCATCTGTTTTAAGTAGATCCACTGGTCACTGATTAAAAAAAAGCCCATTTTGCTTTGTAAATGTCTATTTAAAACACCACCACTGTTGATAATTGCAGTGCTCCATTCATAGCTTTCCGAGACACCCTGAGTTCATACAAGTATCTCCATCACTCAGCTCTTCTGCTAGGGCAGTACTGTGGTCCCCAGACACTTAAGCATACAGGACAAGTCCAAACTGCCCACCAGTGACAAACTGGAAGTGCCTTACGGCTGGGACCACTGATGAATTTTAGGTGACTTTAAGGTCAATGTCTACAGGGCTGAGGAAGTTACGTGTCTTCAAGACGAAGTGGGAACTGAGAAGGGACATTCAAAGTCAAGGTTCAACTCAGTCCCATCATTTCTATGCTAGGTGCCTGATTCCCTTTTAGTACATCTGGATTTGAGACACTGAACTTTTGAATGCTGTATGAAGAAATACATCATTAGTGTTACTGAATGTTGTCTTTGCTAAAATCTCACACATAATAGTTCCAGAAGGATTTAGAATCACTGCTTAAGCTTAAGCTTCACTGCAGTTTCCATTGCCAGGAAGCTCCCATGACTTACTCAATTAGGTAAATCTACCCTTAGTTAATGTAGAAGTAGGACCTGTATAAACAGCAGAAATTTAGGATTGTGTTTAATATAGCAAATGTAATTCTGCCATGTAATTTAAATTATATGTAAGTCTTATCACAAATCTGTAAATGCTTCCGAAGTCTGTAGGCTTTTCGCCAGCATTAATTTTGGTAGAAAGTAAGAAATATTTCTCCAATGTTATATTGCTTTTCAAACTGCAGGTCTGATATGCTCTTCAAAAATCTGTCCCAGTCTGCTGCCTTGTAATAGAGCTTAAAAATAAAAATTTATGCCTACATATAGATTACTTACATAGGTGAAATACTTTACAAAAAAATGTGAGCTATTTAAATGTTTATAGCTTTTTGCCAAAACAACCTATGGCAACAGTTATATTCAACTATCTTGACACTAACTTATGAAAATATATTAAATTTTAAATCTTGGAAATACAAACTTTGATTAATTTTTCATTATATAATGCATACAAATGTGCATCGAAAAATGTTCCCATGAAGCAGACCTCCCATGTAAATCACTCAGGGAAAAACTGATTTCCCATTTCATAAAAGTGTAAATCTAAGGATCTAAAGCAAAAAGTCATATAAAAGTTGTTAAATCACAAACACAGCTTAATAAAGATTACTAATACTATATTAGTTGTCTGATGCAGAACAGACTCATACTTGTTCGCTTGTACTCAGCATGATCATGACAGAAGTTCGTGCCATCTCAGAGTTGTGGGATAAGGCATCAAACTGTTTTATGGATATGGTTCCCAATATGGAACCATGATGCAGTTATCCATAGTTAGGAATTTAAATTATCAATCTGGAGTTTAAGTAATTGAAGGTGACTGACGCAGGAGATGTCAGGGAGAGGCAGATCATAGAAACGTAGAATGGAAGGGACCTTTGAAGATCAAAGATAGAATCTTCTAGAATCATCTGCTACCTCTGGTCAGCAGCGATAAGCCAGTATTGCCTGAGTTATTTTCAGATTTGGAGATAAAAAAATGAAGTTTCAGTGACTGTGCTTGACTGTGCTCAGATATTATGGGTTTAGGTTTTAAGATAGCAGCTAGATTTAGCTTCTTCAGAATTCTAAGATAGAACTGAAGTTTCTCACAAACACAAACTGACTTCTTTTAAATTCTAGTTTTAATGAAGTAACTGCAAAAGAAGGAAGAACTGAAGCAGTCCGAGTAAATGAAACCCATCAGACAGCTACATCAGGACTGTGTGTAAAATAATTCCATTCCTTTAGCTTGTGATTGGCAGTCTAGTAAAGGACCTGCTGGGGCACAGTCCTCTGCTCATCCAGATTGGCAGCTGTTGAGCACACACGGAGCCAACACAGCATCTGCGGGGACACTTGTCTGAGTTCTGCATTATGGATGGAGCCCATATTATTTTAGATATGTCCAGGGAATGTACAGAATAGAAAAGGTAACATGGATGTAAAGTAAACTGGGACCACCGGTTGATTCATTTTCTCTAGCCTTAGTATGTTCATCTGTTTAATGTTGGCTGATAGTGTAAAATTCAGGCTGGTGTCATCAGGAAGGGTGAGCCAATATTCAGGAACAAAACCCAGTAGGTATCAACTCTGATCCTGCGGTGTTTCCAGTGCCTCCAGACGAAGCAGTTCTAGGTAATGGTCAAAAGAAGCAATATAATCACTAGCTTGCTGCTGAGCTTGGGCTTTTTCTTTCCTTCTCATGATTTTTAATTAGTACTTCTATCCCTGCTACTTATCGTGGAAATTATACCAAAATTCTGAAGAAACAAAGCCTTATCTCTTTGGAAAATAAAAATCATTAATCCTGCACAGCTGACCCGACGAGGTCATTAACTCAGCTAATACAGTACCTTCCTGCCATCTTGTGGCATTGTAGGGTTTGCAACTTTCTATTATATTGCATGATCTTTATTTCAAATGAAGTTACTGGGTTTTAAATTTCAGATGCCATCTAGTTAAACAACACATACACACATACTGAGTGAAATCTTGGTCCAACTGTTTTAATCTTGTTGATTAAAAAACTTGCAGACTGCACTAATTCTGTTAATTTCAATATCTTATGTCAAAAATGAAAATAAATTCAAACTAAAGAATGTAAAAATGGGTTTCAGTTTTAAAGAATAGAATACCATTATACTGAAGTAATCTGAAGTTATCTCTGAAATAATACCTTGTGTTTGTATTATGTATTCATCTATATTTTTCATTTGGGATACTTTGGTGTTTTTAAATAGCTACCTCCTTTTTCAAGTCTGCCTGAAGCTGTATCTTTTATGTGACTTCAGGCAAGACCCTTCAAGTGCTTGCTCAAAGTTTACTTATTTTTGAAAAACAAAGGAATATATGAGAATGTGCTGCTTCTCAGATTTCCTGCTCCTGCTTTTAGGTTGGAATCACCAACTCGATCTTTGAGCATGGATGCACCACGAGGAATTAATATCAAAGCACAAGCTGGCAATATTGAAGCTCTTTCCCAGATGGATATCAAACTACACAGCAGTGATGGTGTGGTGGGTACAAGCCCTTCTGTTTCCGTAACTATGGTTGATCTTGCCGTCTGAATATAACTAATAACTTCAAGGTTTTTTCAAGTTCTGTTAATTTAATTCCTCAGATTTTAGGAGAGAGGATATTAAAATTAATGGTGCCAATAACAAGACTTTTATTTATGCGTCAGATTAAATAATACTACCAATTGACATAATGTTGTATTAGCTTAGAGAAATGCTTTCTAATAAAACTCTGACAAGCACTCAGCTCCCCACTAGCACAGTGATCCCTAGGCACCCCAGCAGGGTCCTTGGCCCAGAGGTAGACACTCAGTCCCAGAGTTGCTAAATTAAGGAGTGAAGTTCTGCAGACATCATTAAGAGCTGCCTCGTCAGCAACAGCACGCAACATGCAGCAGCCTATTTATCCCCTCTGTGAGTCTGTACAGTGCCAGTTCACCCACAGAGGAACTCCAGACCAACCAGTACGTCCATCGTCAACCAGCTGGCACAGCTACGAGACTTCAGGACTTGGGTCAGCACAGACCTGGGTCCAGTGGCAGCAGCAGCACCCATGCCCCAATATTCAGGATATGGGCAGGGGCCCTGTCTCTTACCATAGAATCAAAGAATCATAAAATGGTTTGGGTTGGAAGGGACCAACCCCTCCTGCCATGGGCAGGGACACTTTCCACTAGGCCAGGTTGCTCAAAGCCCCATCCAACCTGGCCTTGAACACTTCCAGGTATGGGGCATCCACAACCTCTCTGGGCAACCTCTTCCAGTGCCTCACCACCCTCATAGTGAAGAATTGCTTCCTCATATCTAATCTAAATCTACCTTCTTTCAGTTTAAAGACGTTACCCCTTGTCCTATCACTACATGCCCTTGTAAAAACGTCCCTCTCCAGCCTTCTTGTAGGCCCCCGTTAGGTACTGGAAGGCTGCTGTAAGGTCTCCCAGGAGCCTCCCCTTCTCCAGACTGAACAACCCCAACTCTCTCAGCCTGTCCTCATAGGGGAGGTGCTTCAGCCCCTGATCATCTTTGTGGCCCTCCTCTGGACTCGCTCCAACAGGTCTATGTCCTTCCTCTGTTGGGGACCTCAGTGCTGAACACAGTACTCCAGGTGGGGTCTCATGAGAGCGGAGTAGAGGGGAAGAATCACCTTCCTCAACCTGCTGGCTACACTTCTTTTGATGCAGCCCAGAATGCAATTAGCTTTCCAGGCTGCATGCACACACTGCTGGCTCATATTCAGTTTTTCATCCACAAATACCCCCAAGTTCTTCTCCGCAGCACTGCTCTCAATCCAAGCATCACCCAGCCTGTATCCATGTTTGGGATTGCCCTGACCCAAGTGCAGGACCCTGCACTTGGCCTTGTTGAACTTCATAAGGTCTCTGCTAAGGAAGAGTACGGGCACCAGCTTTTACCTCTGCTGTGTTCCAGTGTCTGCCAAGAACCTAGGTCTCAGAGCAGCTTTGTATACAACAGGTCTGTGTAGAAGGCTATTCTTAAACCACTGCCTAGACAGTCAAGTTGTTTTATGGCATGCTATTGCATTATTATCTCTAACGAGCCCATTTGTCCTGCTTTCTCCCATGCAGCTTTTGCTCGATGCTGAAACTGTGCGACTGCCCAAATTGCCTGAGGGAACAAAGGGTGGATCCAGTATTTCTCAGGGGCTCTATGAAATCTGCGTGTGTCCAGATGGAAAGCTCTACTTGTCAGTGGCCGGCGTGGGCTCCACTTGCCAAGAATACAGCCGGGTCTGCCAGTGAGGCACCAGAAAAGGCCACACACCCCCTTGCTAGTCTGAGTTTTATATTGTTGCTAAAGAGCATTACCAAAAGCAGAATTTTCAGAAATTTAAAAACAAAGTGCTTCAGTTTAGAAAACAAATCTGTATCTACAACTCTGGACTACTATAGGGTGAAAGGGGAAGAAGAGCACAAATGACATTTCAACTTCAGAAGAATGACTTGAATCAAATTTTATGTTCTGTCAGTAACACTTGGAAAACAGCCTTACAGAGAGCATTAAAAAAAAAAATAAAAGGAGTATGTTTCCCTGCTGAACTATTATTCAGTCAGATGATTATGTCATTGTTAATATTTTTGAGCTCCGTGGGTTTTTTTCTCTCACTACATGTAAACACTTACTGCAATAGTGGGTGAAATTAAATTGAGGGAACTACTTGAACTATTTGCTAAGACAAAGCATTATTTGGGGAATTCAGAAAGTGCCAGCAAATGGTCTATGCAATTTTGTTCTTGCAATAACACAACATATGAAAAATGTAGTATTTATATAAGTTCTATGTAAAAGTTGTTAATTTGCTAAGCTTTCACTTTTAATTTGGCAACATATATGCTGATTTGCTTATTACTGAGATTCATATAAAAATAACTAACACAGAAAGCTCCAGGAGTCATTTATACCTCCCTGTGTCTCAAATCTGCTCACTGTACAACAGACAAATATGTTAGTATATTTTATAATAGCAGTAGTTTGTTGTACTGCCTGTACTGTCGTACTTGTTTAAACCCTTTTATATTTTAGGACATGCTAATTCAACAAGGCAATTTGCTCTGCCAGCTGGACTGGTAAATAGAAAAAAATATGCGGCTCCAGATTGTCTGACACAAGGAACTGTCTGGGTGTGGAGAAAAAAAAAAAAAAAAAAAAAAAATCCTTTTTTGCAGCCCACAGCATTCAATTAAGAGGACTATTTCATTTCCATCTGCAGCTGTTGACTTGATATTTCTGATCCTGTCAGAGTGGGATTCCATCACAGAGAGAGTAAAACTACTCCTCTTTATTATTTTTTACATTAGGACTTTGGATACAAAATAAATGCTCACCAGAGTTGACAAACCATTTATTGACCTTGTAGAGAAACACAACTGCAGACCCATCCCCCCTGTACAGTGTTGCACTGAACACAAATAAATTGTTTGCACACCTCTGGGTAGCAGGATTTGTATTTGATAGTCTGTTGTTTAAACCTCATGGGTTTTTAACTCCTTTGGTGCTGTTTTGTATATACGTGATGATATAATTACCCAGGTAAGAGCTGCTATTACATAGTGCGTTGGTGTCCATTTACAGAAAGATTTTAACCAGTAATTGTTATTAAGCCACCAACTGTCCATCCTTTACAGAAAAGAATTGTCATCTTTAAAGCAGGAGAATCAGAACAAAAGAATTACTAAGACTGTGCTGGTTTTTTTTAAACTTGCTACTTCAGCTCTGGTGGACAAGCGAAGAAACCCAACGCTCGGTTATGATCCCAGATACCCACAAATGCCTGAGTTGAGGAAGAGCTCCCAGTTAACAGTATCTACTATTACTGTGGTAAAGCCCTGGGTAGTCCCTGCCTCAAGGGCTGTCTTTGTAATTTAGCCGAGTCTAATGTACAATACTGAAATTGTCCTTCATTAGCAGGGTGGAGCCCTCAGCAATTAATGCAAACTAGAAGAACTTCAACAGGAAAAGTAGGAGACATGCTTAAGCTGAGCTTTTGGGTCCCTTCAGGCAAAGGAGGCAAGTGAATCAAGGTCTCCCATGTTATTTGGAGAGTTGTCCGACTGCTAACATATTCCCTAAGGGAGAAGTAGGAAGCCACACATCTTCAGTTTCTGAAATTCCCTTTTCCTGGGCTATAGACGCCTACCTTCAGGAGTGAGTCCAGGGCTGTTGGCTCTGAAGAGATTAATATATATCTTTACTCTACAACTATATCAACTATCTCTCTCTCTTCAACTAAGCGCTCAGCTGAGGCAGACTTTAACAGAAACATGTCTTCAGCATTCCTTTAAAGTCGGTTTAGGTGGTTCCAGCTCCATGTGCAAGCTTTTGCAAACCAAATTATGAACAGACTTAGCTTATTCATCAGCTAGAAAGTATGAGTATTAAAATAAAGGACAGGAAATTCCATTGTATGTTCCAGAGAGCAGTTTTTAGGTATCTGCTACAAGTAACTTGGAGGGCTGTAATACTACAACTATAAAAGACTAGACGTTACAGCAAAACAGGACTTCAGTATTTGGAGAATTCAGCCACTATCTAGTTTCAAAGGCATTTGAATTGTCATCATACCTATATTTCTGACATCAAGGAACATACGCCCACTTCCATGTGGTACCAAACTACTTATTCACCTAATCGAATCCCTGAGTGTTAGCCAGCTACTGTAAATAAGTGTTAGTTACAATCTGCCTAATCTGCCAGCAATGGAAACACAGCATTTTAAGCTTTTGTTTCGGAGACACATTTTCAAATGTGATTTGCCAGTCAATACAGAGCAAGGGATTGAATGCAGGCTTCTCACCTATCACAGAAGTAACCTAACCCCTAAACTACTGAGTATTTGGAAGCCACTTCTGCTGCAACTTCCTACATTGAAGTTGCTTTCTTTTAGTTAACATTTTTTACAAAGCTGTGGTACACAGCTAGGAAAATCGGGGTGCAGTTTCCTGGCTAGTAACACTACTAAGCATTATGGCACCTCAGTTAATGCAATGTCTAACTACTGCCTTTCTTGTGGAGATAAAAACCTTTTGGACTTGCCTCAGTTCACAGGTGAATTCTGAGTAGTACAGAAAACTAAACAGGTCTGCTGTACCCTCAGCTCTGCCATCAGCCAGATTGCCAACTCCCCCTCTTCATTGTTTAAGTTGCATTCTTCATTATGCTACAAAATTGACATTGGAACTATAGTTGCATTACATAAGTCGTGCAGGATTTTTTAAAGCA
>VYZV01002890.1:28250-63885 GCA_013401275.1 Pandion haliaetus | reverse complement strand
AGTTATTTTGTCTGAAGCCAGCAGTGCTGCTTAGTAGGTTAAACTAAAAACATGCAAGAGAATGTCCTAGTGATTGCCCAATTCCTCAAAATCAGAGCCTCTATTTGATTCCTTTTTCACCATGTTGATTTTCTTGTAACGTGGAAACATACAAAGTTTCTCAGTAGGATTTTGACTTACTCTCTTCAAAATACAGCAATGTTTGTTAAAGTACACGGTCCATATTGACAATGATGTACATTTCTGACAGTTCTCTTTCCAAGAAAAAAGAGCGCAAGTACTGACTGTGTAAATTTTTCTGCCCCTACCACTTTGCTATTGTTTTGACCTCTGGTAATACAATACCTGAAGAAATGGAAATAAGTCGGTTCCTACATCTGCTATGATTATAGTTTCTGCGGTGGCAAACTTCCCACTCCAGGGTGTTTTTGTGGTATTTAACCATTAAGAATTGAGCACAGACCAGCAGTTCATTTGAAATGTGACAGTGGCTGGTAACATCCTGGAGTTCAGCAAGATTTGATAAATCACTGTCCCGCTGAGCTTTGACATTCTTAAGCTCATAGCTGCTACTTAGGAACAGAGAAGAAATAAAAGTATCCAGAAGCCTGTGACCTTCAAGTGTCCTTAGACTGGCTGTGAGATTTGAACAATTATTTTAAATAGTCTTTGCAGTGCTCTGCAGCAGCATTTGAAAGTGTGCCCTCTCCCCTTCATTAGAATAGGAAGAGCTTGTATTGAGGTTAGTGGAGAGTGTCTGACATTCATGCATCTATGGGGAGTGTAACTATCAGGGTAAGAAGCAAGAAAATCCTTTTTTTTCCTAAGGCAAACCGTAGATGAAGAACTAACCTTACTTGTGTTTAAGAACAAAAGGAAAATTATCACTAAGCTTTTGTGAGAGACATGAGGGTGAAAACCAATTTCCTCTTCCTTTCTGCTGTACTCTCTTTGGCCTATGGGGAGCAAGAAAGATCTGGTCTTCCAGACTGCAGAGTGAAAGAGCGTTGTAGGTAGGACTTGGGACAGAGCACTGCATTAAGTCCTGTGTTCATCTTAGTTGAGAAAGGTTTCTTTAGCTACCACACAGCCGGTGGGTTTGTTGGTTCCTTTGCTGAACATAAGGTTTTGTTCAACCAAATGAGGTTTTAGATGAATGAAGACTAAAACTCCTTACACAGGTAAGTCACTAGTATGTTGATGCAGGCTCTGTTCATTAGAAATTGCTGACTTATGTTTAGATGTCTCAATTTTTTGTTGTACGTGTGTGTACCGTTTTAAAAATAGTTAGTTTTTATTTTGGTACATGTGCACACCCTCTCTTCCACATTCCACCAAAAATGGAATGAGAGGCTGAATATGTATCAGGCAGAGGTTCTGCAGGATTTGACAAAACAACCCAAAAAATTGGATTTCAGCTGTCCTTGGGCTGGTAGTATATCACTGAGGCACTTCCTTGCTTTAAAAAGGAGTATGTAGTACCTTTTATTCTCATCTGTTGGAAATTACCTTTAAATTTGATAACCATTTTAAATGCCCTTTGCAGTATGCCTGTCTGCCAGCACGAAAAGTTATTGAGGCCAGCAAAGTTTGTCGAACCAACATGGACTGCCAGAAGGACTTTGTTCCAAGCTTTTGTCTGACTCCTTCTTTAGAGAACCAAACAAGGCTAATCAGGGTGAAACATCCACCCCATATTGACATGCTGTATGTAGGACACCCCATGCATCTTCAGTACACAGGTTGGTAATATTTATTAAAGCAGTTTAACAAAGAAGATTTCTAATATGGTTTACTTTGCCTGGCTGCTTGAACAAGGTCTTGGAGCGCTTGTCAGTTAACTTGTTTAATGCAGAATCCATTTCTTGTTACAGCCAGTGGAGAGACATGGACTACTCAGGCCTAAAATGAAATGTGCACAGTGCAATGAGTTACAAAGGTAATAGAAACCATATGTGATATGAGATGGTTGTTTTTTCAGAAAAGTATGAAAGGGCTATTTCTATAACAGATCTCACTCAGGTTAGTCATGGGAGCCAGGTGCCTGCGTTTTCCTAATGTGAACTTCTCAAAATTCTATTGTAAAATGTCTAGGGCATCTTGCTCTAACACCTTGCCTGGAATATTAGCATGACAGAATCACACCTAATATCCAAGTATCTGTGACAGATTCCCATGACTACTGAGCCACAAATACAATCTCAACATAGTTTTTTCCCCGACTATTTTTTTATTTATTTGAGTGCCCTAAATTAAATAACATGTAACAGTTTAGTTCCTTACTTTGAAATGTACTATGGCTCTCCTTTAGGCAAGCTTATATCCTTGAGCCAGGTGTACAAGTAAAAAGTAATTCTGCTCTTGGAGCAAGTCTGGAAAGAATGAACAAACTCACCAACATCCCTACTTAGTAGCCTGAGTGGCATGGTGAAAATTAGCTTCAGATGGGCTTAAAGAAGGATGAAGTGTTAAACTACTGTCCCTTCCTGTGAGGAACCTGTCTCTTCTTCAGACAGCTATAGTTTCCAGGGGGAGATTTTACTTCAGACATCTTGAAGTACCTCCTTAGCAAGGCATTGTGCTTTTCTGAATGCGCACGGGAATTAGGTACAAAAGAGCTTTAGAAACAGTGATGAAATCTGGTAGTGTAAATAGATTAGCATTCTTGCATAAACATGTTTTTAGTTAACCTGTCAGTCTTTATCTTTCTGTGCTGGCTGTATTTTGATACTCTGTGACAAGTTATTTATTTCTACTTGTTTACACTGTGCCCTCATTTAAGCCCAAAATATGATCTCTTCACCTGTTATTTCTGCCCTCTTGCCTTTTAGGAGGAAAACATTGTTCACCTGTGTGATAGCAACACACAGTTCTATATTTGATGACATCTATTCCAAATGCAGCAGCAAATTTTACGAATAGAGTGCGATAGTTACTTTAAGTTCTCTTTCTTGGTCACTAACAATACAAATTGTAGGTACTCTAGAACAATTGATACTGTTCTCTTTTCCAATATGTTGGAGCAATGGGGTTTCAGTCAGTGTTTCCTATTGAACAGTAATTCTGCAAATAATTCGAACCTGTCAGTCATTCAGAAGTCAGAAGGGAATGTTACTGCATGTACAGAGGTAGTTCCACTTTAAGAAGTTACTGTGTGAAAATACAATTTACGGTGTATTTACAGGTATGTAATTCTAAAGTGATTTACTGTACCCTGCACATTGAATGTGTTAATTTGAAAGCTAAGAGTTTGACTTTATTACAAACTTTGCTGCAATTGCAATCTATGTGCTATGTTGCCCTTGGAAAAACACAAGAGCTAAAATTACAGGATCCTGGCTTGGGCAGCAGGTAGTCTACTGTACTATCGTAGAGTTCCACGCATTCCTGTGAAACAGCTTCTAAATATTTCAGACTTAACTTTGCACTGTTCAATACTGGCTTGGGGCCAACAGGTTTGACTTTTTTTTTTTCTCCCCGAATGTGGTAACTATTTTTTTACAGTTAAGAAAGGAAAATAATTTCTTGCTCTACTGTGTAAATTTTGAAATAGGAATATGTTTCGGTGAAATGTCTCATCCTTTAGTATGATCTTTCTGCCTGCAGGAAACATTACTTTTTAGAGTGGTGCTACATTTAAGGCACAGTTAATTGCACTAGTTGCACTAGTGTGTACTATGACTTTACTTTGTCTAGAAATGTCACTAAAGTAATGTTTGAAAAACATTCTAAGATTATGCATGTATTATTTTCTACTTAGGCTTGTATTGTTGTCATGATAGTTCTGATTTACGGAGAAGCAGTAATTATTTCATAGTTTTATTTGAAGCTAGCTTCCAGATACAATATTTTTCAAAATTTATATCCATATTAGTTACTTAGAAGACATAGGCTATACAGCCTACTTCTATAAAACGTTTCTGCTTCCTTAAAGTAAAATATCCTAGCAAAAATATTTTTTGTTGATATGGATGCTATATATAGCTCCTGTTTTCAGTACTAAAAAAAAAAAAAGTAAAGAATCATAATCCTAAATGAACTTACAGTGCTGGAGATTTGGCCAAAACTAAAACAGAAGGAATGATTAGGAGTGCGTGTTGTTTAGGATGGACGCATTGATTAAGCCTTTTAATTAGCGTTCTCTCTGTAAAAAGTATCTAATGTAATCCAATATAAATTCATACTGTGGGTTTAATTCCTATGGTATTACTCAAGACTTTTAGACTTTTGTAACGACAGGCCAGTTACGCTCTAGAGGCTCTCCCTGTGTTGGACAGATGATACGTAAGGCTGACATGGAGGGCCCTGTCATTTTTGCCATGCAACTTTGCAGTGTTTCTTTTTATTCCTTCATGTCACTTCTGGTATTGCAAAATCTTGGCTTCCTTCTCTGGCCCTTGTTGGCTGGGAAGAATCCAATGACTAACGTTCGCATTTGGAATTCACACTGCTTGAGGGAAGCTCGTAGCCCTGAATGTTTCTGTATCTGCGTCGCCCATCGGGGATCAAAACCTGCAAGATTTCCTTCAGGAAAAAAAGATGGAAACCTACTGTGAAGGGAGAAGCTGCTGCCCGAGCATTCACACACCGATGGAGGAGTGGCACGCAGACCACCCAAGACTTTACCTGCCCGGAGAGGAGTCCCTTCGCAGCGGGCAACTCCAGTGAGCCCACGGGTGCCCCTTCCCACTCCTCGCACTCACACAGAGACACAGACACACACGCTCACCCTCGGGCGCTGCTTCTTCCCTCGGGCTCGACCCTAGGTTCCCCAAAGCAGAATCTGTCATCAAGGCCTTCAACATAAAAAGCACGATTTATTCTCTCTGGTGCAGAGATTCAGACAGCTCGAGCTGGGTGCCTCCAGAGAGGGACCCCAAACGCTAAACTCCCTGGGCAATTAGACCCTTACAGTCGAAGTTCCTGCCCCTCACACCATAGTCTGGTCCAACAGTAATACTTGGGTCTGGGGTCATCTTCTCTCTCATCGGGTCCTTTTCCCGTCCCTAGGTGGGCTTTTTCTCTTTCCTCGGCTAGTGGTTATTACCATGTCTCCTTTTCCTGGCTCAAACTGGCTCTGGAGCTTTCAGAATCTTCGTATTCCTCCCGTCAGAGAGTAGGTCAACGTTAAGCAAAAGCATTAAGCAAGCTACGAGTTCTGCTTTATCATGAACAACTACTTTTAAGCAGCTAAACAAAGTCCTTAAAGCCCTCCAAGACATAGTAACAGCCTCTCTAATTTATATACATCCCTATGCTATTGTAGCTTCACAGTCTTGTCCCATTATCACCACGTGCTGTTCCCGTCTTACTCAGGAGTGGTCTGCATGCTCACGCAGCTCAGCTTTGCCACCTTCCGCAACACTTACCTAGAAGATAATTTCCCCCAACTGGACCAGTCTCCTACTTCTGCTGTATCCATGTTTTCTAAAAAAAAGCCACTAACTGGCTTCAGGGAGTTTTTTGGGGCAACAACCGCCATAATCCCTGATGAATGTCTATCTGGTACAGTCTGGTTTCTCAGTATTTCCATGCTTGTTTCCCCTTACTGCTGAGGATGATCATTCTTTGCTTTCAACCCATATCGAAAGGGTTACATGTATAGTTCTTCTGGAGACCACACAGAAATATCTCATGCTGTACTGTCCCCCTCCTCCAGAGCATACATGCCCTTTCCCCCATGAAGAGGTTTTGAAAAGTTCTTTGGTCAAACTAGTCTCCAAATCACTTCTAATTAAAATTGTGTCCACTGTGCATTCTTCTCGATATTTGCCAACACCATCTAGCATTAGCCAACAAAAGAAATGTTAATTCCAGGTCAAAGAATTGTTTAATTAGAGTGGGAAAACAATGACTGTTTTCTCTCACCCAGCCTCATTGCTGTTCACCTCTTCCCAGCAGTGTCTTTTGAAGACAAGCCTGGAGAACATAATTTCTGTAATTCTTTTGTTATTCCTCGAAGGACAGATTTGCCTGCTGCCATTAGGTTTGATCCATTACAGCGACTAAATTCATTGCCTCATATTACAGTGTTTAGAGCTCAGTCCAGCAATTTCCTGAGGAGTTTCTTTGTGTTTTGGAGATTGCTTCAGCTGCAAGGTTTGGAGTTTAAATCCATGTCTAGTGGCTTTCAGGGATGACAGTTTGTTGTAGCAAAGAGGGAAGGAGATGAGTGATCCATTCTCAATGTAGGCACAACTTCAGGCTCAGTATGGTGACTTGTTAGCGGCCATTAGGTCTTTGTCAAGAGGCAGTCAAGCTTTGGAATTACAGTATATTGCAGTGTGTGTCTTTTGAAACCTTTTTGAATACACTGTCTGCCTCAGCCATTTTGCTGGTTTGGCTCATGAACAAGAGGTCTGATCAGATGTTCTGATACCAGCTTTCAGCTTGATGAGTTGTTTGCTTTGGATATCACTTGACTTGGATGCTTCTGGCTTTCTGAGCTGGGTGGTGTCCAGGATTTCCATCTGTTATGTTCTTCACTCTGTAGTCCAACAGACTTACTTATTTTCTCTCAGTTCCTCTAAATCAAAGGTCTTTCTTAAGCTAAGGTAAGAGAGAACGTGCTTTTCAAGCTGTCTTGGCACAGCTGTGGCAGCTTTGGTATTGGAAAGTTCTCTGCTTGTCGCCACACCAAACCCGTTCTTTTTCTGGGAGTCCTTGCTATCCAAATCTCTCCATCGCGTGGTATGCTTGCTGGTTGGACTAATTAGTGCTTCTGACTCATCAGACGGACCTCTGTTAACAGGAGAAAATGTATTTATGTGACTGAGTGGACCAGTTCTCTGCCTCATGTGCCTTTGGAACTACTTTCCCCTCACCTTTGTTCCGGGGTCCTTGAATTGCTTATTGAACCTGAAGAAATCTGATCTCGCCCTTAACTAAGATCTACTTAGCAGCGCTTTTGCTATGTCATGTACTAGTGCTGTGAGGTTCCCAGTGTTCTCTTAGCCTACGGTTTTAAAATTTCTCAAAGGGTGGGTTAAATTGTTCCTTTCCCAAGGGATGTTTGTATTGAGTGGGATTTGAGTTCTTGCTTTCACATACCTCTGTGGAGATGGCATTTCTATGGCTATGATTTTTTCCCATGATGGTAGGGAAAACTCAGGCCATTGTGGCTGGCCTCAACTCGCGTCCAAAGTTGTTCTTTAGGGACAGGGTGACCGTTGTTGATACTCTGCAAGCTCATTTTTAAGGTGATTTTCTAATTGTGCCGTGTATTTACCTAAACCTCTTCCTTCTGGGGATAAGACTCCGCTGTGCTATGAGTGCAGCCTTCTAGTAGGAAAGGTGACTTTCTTCCAGCTGCAACAGAGCGAAGGCTTTCAAACGGTCCCTGAGGCTGGCAGGCTGAGACTGCTGGTGACTGCGAAAGACTGCGTCGAGACTTTGGATGAGACAACCCAGATGGAGCATCCCTGTGCTAACGGAGTGCACTCTGGGAGGTCTCAAGCTACCTCAGTTTTCCTTGAGGAGTCTCGCATAAACATTTGACATGCAGTCAGCTGCCGCTTCGCGTGCACCTTCAAAGAAGTTAGAGTAGTAAAGCAGTGTTTCAAGGTCACGTGGTGCTTGACGCTGCAATTTTCCGGTCGCTATTTATAGGAAGGATGCAGAGTCCCACCTCCCAGGTTTTTAAGTTGCGCTAGGTTGCATCTTGGAGTCACTTGCGGTGTCACCTGAAGACAGAGAAAGAAGCTACCTAGGTACTGGCTAACTGGTGTTAAGGTGTGTAATGCGGCTGTGCCTCATCTCCTAGCCTCTGCTTTCTCAGAGTGACGCCAGAACTCTGCGCCCTATCTGCCCCGCTCCTATACACCGTGAGCTCAGCCTCAGGCTGGGGGGATCTTCTGCAGGTACTGCAAGAGAAGAGTTTTCTGGCCTTCAGAGAAAGTGCATGTGTGTACCCACAGTATGAATGTATACATGTGGACTGCATATGTTGAAAAAGTCTGGTAACTATAATCTCTTTTTATATGGTTTTCTTTGAAAAGGACTTAAATTACACAGTGTGGTCTTTATGACCACAGATGTCCAGTTGCCTCTGAAAGTATGTATCTTAGATCTACTTTTGCTGAAATCACGCTAATTGTATTTTGTGGAGTGACTTTACTATGATAGTGATCATGCTTAAGATTTAACAGCTGCACTCTTTTAAAAACAAAACCCAAGCAAAACCGCATTTAGATTGGTTATTCATCCTTGAAGAAATGTCATTTCAGATCTGATTTTTCTGCAAAATTACAGTCTAAAATTCGCAATGTTATAATCCTGGAATGACTGTTCATGTTCTGTGTGTCTTTATCTTTTCATTTCAGTAAGTCTCAGCAGTTTTGTACCACGACAAAACTTTCTAAGCATCGATCTGCCTGTGGTGATAGAGACATTTTGCAAGTATCCTTTGAAGTATGTTTGTTCTTTTAAGGCAAGAAGGCAACGGTTTAGAATTTGGTGACCCAGCAAAATTTCAGTTGGATATCATTTTAGACAGGATGCTCTGAAACATTTCTGTAGAGTTTTGACATCTTTATCCCATCTCTGCATTGATTATTGTCCATGTGCCAAGCTCAAAGTGCAATCTCTCACTTTCTTGTGCTTAGCAGGATGGTTTTGATCGGTGCTTTTTTTAACTCTTTCTTGAGGGTGAGTCTCAACAGCTCTGATGAGAAAGTCAAAGTAATCCTGAATTTACGGCAGGACAAATGAGATGTTATTGCTCGCTTTGGTATGTCAGAGTTTTATCATTTTTGAGGCATTATACTGAACTAAATAATAGGGTATGGTTGGGGTTGTTTTTTTTTCTCCTTTGTTCAACAGAAAGCAAACAGCCTATTCAAAAAGCAGGATGGTAATTCAGTTAAAACATGCTTATTCATGAACGAGATGATACATACACACATTCGTAAGGGTTAGTAGGCTTGAATAAGGCTAAGCTAAGAACCCTTAGCCTTGGGAACTGAAATGTTTATGCGTGGCTATAGAACAAACAGATGGTGTAGTTCAGTGTAGCCCATAAAACTAAAGATGCCACATAAGCTCCCCTTTTCTGCGAACACACCAAGGTTCACGCTGACCCAGCTGCTTTCTGAGTCGTATGTCTTCTTGTCCGGCCATTATAGGCTGGAGGTAGGCATTACAGTTAGCAAGCCCTTACCAACAATAAAAATGATCTACCCTTGCCTCATTCTCACATGCACATGCACGTACAGAAATCCACTCAACTTTTCTGGCTAACAGGTACGTAGGAGAGAGAAGCCAGATTTCCAGTTATATTCTAGCCGTTTACTTACTCCAGCAAGGGAGTGTTTTGGAAAATATTCCTAATCATTATTTCATACTTAGGTCATAGGTCTAGAATACCTTCTTACTTCAGGCATGGTGTCAGAGCTATAATCTTCCTCCAAAACCGCACAAAGCAAGGGAGGAAGATGGGCAGTTTTAAGTGTGGTTTTGCTGTCTCCTTCTTTCTTCTGAGTTGTGAAGAGTGCAGGTTGTTTAAGGATCCAAACCTAGCGCTTAAAAACAAATGAATCTGTACAGGCAGTTCTCTTGAGCTGGTATATTATGGTGTAAAACTAATTGTACTCGTATAATTTCTGTGAAACAGAATGGCAGCTAAAAAAAATAACCCTCATATGTTTGTCTCTGCATACTAGAAATAAAAAAATAAGTTTTATATTATTTTTTTTTTTCCATTTTCTTGGCTATTGTTCACGAACCTTAACTAATGTCAACCAGGTACCTAATTTCACTGTCAGGAGCACTGGCAGTCATCAATGCTGTACCCTGCTTCGCTTTGGATGGTCAGTGGATATTAAATTCATTCCTGGAAGCCACTCTGAGCTCCCTGATTGTAGAAAAACAAAACAGAGAGCTTGTTGGCTTTTTAATTTTGCTTGCTGGTAGTGCGCTTTTGGCTGCCAATGTTGCACTGGGACTTTGGATGGTGACAGCACGATAGAACATTGGATACGCTTCCATCAGTTCTCAAAGTACACAGAAAGAAGGAATCCATTGCCTTTTAAAACTTGTCCAGTACTGAGATTGAAATAATTCCCTTTAAATGACACTGAAAGTACAATCACTGGTGGCTGCTGTTTTAACTTAAAACTGTACAACATTGTGCCTGTGGTCATGGGAAATCTAATAGAAGTAGGAACCTTTTTATATACTCTTTAAGCACTGTACTAATTTGGGAGAAACTGCATTGTAAAGTTTCACAGGAAAAAGCCCAAGACTTCATTAATTTGGATCTCAACATAAGGGAATTATTTGGCCTCAAACAGTTGTAAAGGGGGAGAAAAAAACACTTAGGTTTTATTTTATAATTCGAACAATTGTCAGAAAAAATGTGTGGGCTCTGATCGTTTCTCAGTCAGCATAGTCTTGAGCGTCTTCTTTTTTTTTTTTTTAATCGGGTATTCTACCAAACCGGACTCTTAGGAAGCCCTAAAGTCTGATCTCAAAGTGGTGAAAAGCTAAGTAAATGCTTACCATGTGTCAATGAGCAGAGAGAAGCCATATGGGTTAGTATCTTTCCTTTTCAGCTGGCCAAAATGACTGAAAGCATGTTGTCCCCAGGATGTAGAGGAGAAGTGCCAATGTCTGTTGAGATGAGGTGTGTGGGAGGATAACAAAGCCCACATGGCTGGGTTTCTTACACATTCAGTTGTATATTATCGTATGCAGCTGAAGATTTTTTAAAGGCAATATTTGTCAGCAATAGCTACAAGATAACTGAAATCTACTTTCTGAGTGCTGAAGTATGCTGTGCCCAATTATTCCGAAGTGATAAGTAATGTTTGTGTTGTTTTACTCAGAAATGAATACTGTATTATACCTGTTTACAGTTAAAAGTGAAACCCGTTGTTTTTATGGTGTCTATCTTCTGATGCTACGCATTAATGTGTGCAGTAACTCACTGATGTTTCTCTTGTCTTTCAAAGGGTTGTTTTCCCTTGCTAGGATTCATTCTGTTCAAAGATAGCTAAGAAAGAAGTTTAGCTGAAGCTGGTCTTGGATCAGAATTGTTAGAGGAAGAACGTGCTTGTGAATTGAACTATTTAAACTTTGTTGGCTTTGTTTTCTGAAAGGAATACAGACCATATCCTTGTTCTTAAATGAACAGTGGAAGAACAGTCAGTGTTTTGCTGACTGAGGTATGTCTGACATACTTTGAAGCTCTTTAAGTCTGTAATATTTTGTAGCTGATAGGATTATATATTGACTGTCACGTCCTCCCGTGATCTATGGCCGTGTTTGTATAAATGGCGTTCAGTCAGAGCCTTGCCTCAATATAGGCTGATACTGGAAAAAAAAAAAACCAAGTCTAGTTTGGGAGCCTAAATATTTGAAATAGGAAAATTTTGAAAAATACCCTGCAACTTCTGCTGGTACGGTCTGGTGCAGCTTGTACAGAGCTGCTGCAGCTCCGAGTTCCTTTACAGAAATGGCCTTTCCCTCTGGAACTGAAGTGGAAGCTGAGCTCACGGACACTGGCCTGCAGGGAGTGCTGAAGCGTTCATGACCAGCCAGCAGAGATTCTCCTGGCACTAGCGGTAAAAGCCTGGGTAATTTTAAAAGCAACTCCTGGTGCTACTGCATGGATTCGCAGCGATGGTGTTTGCATTTGCCCACTGCTGTGTGAAAGCACGTCAGTTTATTTGTCGTCGTGTTAGTTTACTTACCTCTGCAGGGCTGTCGCAGGCTGGGTGGGTCTCTTGAAGTTCGCCCCTGTGGAGCGGCAGGCCTGTGCCTCTCATTTTCAACCATTTTGACCCAGGCATGTCAGCACAGATCCCGGTAAGAGAGAGTAAACCCTCCGGTCAATCCAGCCTGAGACGGTCCCTGTGGGGACTGTTAAAAGTCACAGAAAGTGCAAGAAAGGAAAAACAGACTATCAGAAACTGCCAGCGGGCTTCTTTTTCTTCCGGAGGCACCCTGAAAGTCTAACTCATCATCACTCCTGGAAACAGGCAGAGGTTCCAGGGTAGCCGTGCGGATGGGAGCAGCCCGGTTCTTGCACGAAGCCTGCGCTCCAGAAGCCCGCGCGCTCACCTGAGTGGCTGCTTACTGACCTGAGCTCTTCCTTTCCGCGGCTCTCTGCCACTGGCCTCTGTCTCTTGCGTCTTGTCCAATCTACAGTGCACAAAATTAATTTGCACTTAGGAGTTTTAATGCAGTTTAGTCAGACTGGGATATGTACTTTTCAAAACGGCTGCTATTTATGTGTCAGGGTTGCAGTGCTGTCTTATTATCTAAAGCAACAACAAATCACAAATCTATGGTGATTTCAAAAATATTCTGTGAAAAACATTTCAAGTTTGGTACTTTAGATACTCACGTTGACTACAACTGCTTGGGTCAGTCTTTCAGCATAGTACGTACTCCTCCTGGAGATGTAGGCAAGAGATTTAAAAAAACAAAGTTTCTGAATTAACATATAAAAGTTACATCTGCTGTAATGAGGCTGGCAGGTTGTTCCTGGTTAGTTAGTGTGCTACCAAACCCTCATGTTTTATCAAAGGAAACTAAATCCAGGTTATTTTACTTTACACCACCGCTGAAAGCCACAGCTATACTAAGCAGAACTTCAGTCTGTGTTTGACCTCATAATCAGAAAGAGGGCGGAGAAGACGTCGGTTATGGTTCTAGCAAAACAGACATGCTGGTACGCTGTAAAGACCCCGGTTCTCTTATATGGGGGAGATAGAAGTGTTTAAAAATAATTCATGGGTCCATTTCTCCGTGTGCTGGCCTTCGACTGAAAAAGGGTCGATTTAGGTACGTACAGGTGCTTTGAACCGAGACTCGAAGCAAACTGGGTATGAGTGGTGACCCAGCACATCTTCGATTACCTGTGGACCAAGGTAGTGGTTAAGTTGGACCACGCTCTGAAGAAAAAGTTGTTCAGTGGATCCATTTCATTCTCCTTTAATCCTAGCGTATGGATTACATTCTGACAAGCGAGTGCCATACGTACACTTACTGGGAGGGGTTTTGCTGGCTTTTTCTTTGGTTAGCAAGAGAGAACACAGAAGGACACTGAATGGTTTTTGTGTGTTGGGTTTTTACTCTGGACTACTGGCAATGTTTCTTCTATTTCTGTTTTTGTAAAATTCGAAAGGAAGCCTTTCCTTAAAATGAAATCTTTCCACTTCTCAGTCTAATTAGCCCCTCAGAAGGTAACGTATTCTTTAACGCAGAATCCATCAATATAATTACAGGGCATAGTGATGGGAGTATAAACCAGAACACTCCTAAAGATTGGATGAATGCTGCTATTTATGTATATACTATGCATTTTAAATCTGTATCAGATGGAAAAAGCAATGTCTAACTTTGGGATGTGTTATATGTAGCTTTTACTTGAAAATTGCCAGAAGAATTCCGTAATTATAATCGGTCATTGTTCTGATTTGGTTTTTACGAGAACTTTTTTTATATCAGCAAAGACTTCCGTAGCATGTTCTGATAATGCATGCTGTGACATGAAAATGGCTAACTTCTTAGCAAGTGGGATGGTACACACTCTTTGCTAACCTAGGAAATCCAAACCAGCTCGCTTCCGTACAAGTTAAATGAAAGAGACTTCACTAGGAGAACTGTAGACAAACTTGCAGACTAGTCAGCCCAAATGTATGAGCCACAGTGGAAAAATCTGCTGACTCGTCCTTTTCATCTAGAATGAAACGACCACCTGTATTGGCAGGTTTTTTTTTGGTGATGATGATTCTGCATTTGTGTATATGTGTGTCTGTACATGCGTATGTACATGCAACAGATACGTACACAGCTACCGTCGGTATTGCTGCTTTTTTAGGGATAATCTACAGCAGTCCTCCAGACTTTGCAATGTAGGCTTTTTTTCTTTCTCCTTCTCTGCACGAATTCCACGGCTTTCTCTGGATTTTAAAATTGCAACTATGTTTTTCTCCTGTAACTGTTCTAACTTCTTTATCAACAGAAGACAAGTGACGGCCCTAGTGCCACCACGGCTGCGTGAGTTTGTTCAGCTGATGTTGAAAATACATTTCTTGCTTTCTGTGACGCCTCAGCTACAAGCACGGTAAACAGATTTTGCAGGGCAGCTAAAAGAAGTCAGCCTTAGAATCCATCGCTCTCTTAAGTGCTGCTACTTGTGCTGTTCCGAATGATAACTGGGATGAGCGAGACTGTGTAGAGTATACTAAAGAAAGAATGATTTCAGGACAGACCTCCCCACGGCAGTCAGGGTGTTTCAGCTTTCCTGAAATAAGGATGTATTTTTGTTCAGTGTAGAACATCAACAATCCAAGTTTTTCCAATAGTTTCCTATGCATTTTACACAACGGCAAAGGGTGACCTGTAGCAACTATTTTTTTAAATAAATTCTGTACGTCTTCTATCCAGAAGGTCTGAATTTGTATCTGGATATAATTTATGACAGATGAAGAAGGGTTATAAAGGTTTATGTAGCCTAGCCTGTATTTAGTTGTTTTAAAAAGATGTGAGTTAAGCTCTAGAAATAAATAGTCATTCGTAAAATACGCACTTTAGACACGTGCATTCAGACCAATTCCCACAAGCAGTCTTGCCTCAGCTTTGTTCTTGTGACCTTGTGAGTAAAGAAGCTGAATCTAACTCAGGTAAGATCCAACATTAGCAGTTATTTTGTACCCTTTTAATCCTGAATTTCATACACCACTATATAGAGATCAGTTATTTAATGCGGCTGAGTTATCTGGGGTAGTTTTCCTGTATTAGTGCAGCATTGTACTAGGGACTGCCGGAAAACAGCAGCTCTGTGACTCGTGTTCGTGGGACTCGCCCGCTACGGTCATGTGAGGAGCAGATGGCAGCGGCTGAGGATGCTGAAGAGCCTCCGTTTATGGCAGCTTTATGAAACCCTCACACTGCTGACCCGGTGTGAAAGGCCGGCAACAAAGAGCAGGATATGACACTGCAGTTCCATTCATTGCATTTACATTGGCGTGGAACGTGAAGAGAACTGGTAATTAACATTTCAGAGCACGCAGTTATGTTTTCCAGCCCTTCACTGAATCGTTCAGTGACTGGTGATCAAACTTTTTTTTTTTTTTTTTAAACACTTACTTTGCCCTTCCACTGGTAAATACTTGCTGAGTAAGTGGTATGGGTAGTTGTAGCCTATTTAGTAAAAAGGACTTGGATCCTTCTCACCTCTAGATGTTCATCTTGGGTTGGGTTTTGCAGCATCGCAGTGTAATTGACCCTCACTTGATACTAGTTGGAAAGTTCGGAGGCTACTTCCAAGCCATCACTGGAGAAGTCCAGTTTCTTCCTTCCCAAGTTGTTTGGTGAGATTTTAAATTCCTCTTTTCCTTACGTAACTTTGCTTTTAGATTTCATATGCTCAGATGATCTTATCTGAAGCCTGTCAATGGAATATGTATTGTTTTGAAATTCATTGTGGGTTTTTTTCCCTCTACACAGCCTTATTTTTCACACTGACTCACAGCTGTGGAATGTTAGATTTCTAGACCCTTTGTTCCCACTATGCATTGTTCATGATCATGTTTTTTAAAAAAAATAAAAAAGAAAAACAAGAAAGCTTCATTTTGAAAATGTCAGCTAACAAATATATGGAACACTTTGAATAATGTATTGTGTTTTTGTTTTGCTTTTTTTTTTCTCTATTTAATCAAGCAAACAATAAGTATTGTTTCTATGTATGATAAATGTATCCTGCAAATAAATTCATTGTTTGATTGTTAATGTGCTTAAATCTGTTTTTAAAAATAAGGTAAGAGCGACATAATTCCTTGTTTGTGGCAATTACCGTATTCTCTCATATATTCTCATCCTCCTCATGTGTAATTTGTATTCTCTCTCTGAGTACCGACAAGGTACCACACGGTACCACTATCCTTTTCAACCACCTCCTAAAATTAATACTAACCGTCCCTTTACTTTCCCTTATTTACCAGCTTATCACAGTTGGAGTTAGAACAGAAATACATCTGGACAGACACCTACCCGTTGTCCTGGGGTAAAGCTAGCTTCATCTTAATGTGACCAAGGTACAGAGCGAGTGCCTTACGGGAGCAAATGCCTCTCTCCTGGCTTCGTTCCCGTGTAATTCTTCTCTTGCGGAGTTACGGACTTCCGTTAGCTTGGGTTGCGGTGAAATACTGGGCAGAGGACGCCGTAGTTGAGGTACGTGAAACCACCTCTCTGGGCGTTAAGGCCAGTCCCTGTGTGAAGAACTTCCAAAGGTCAGATCTTCGGACGACATTAAGGTGATGGTTCGTACCGCAACCTTCGATTTGTACGTACGGGCCAGCCCGGAGCGTCCCGGCTCCTCCCGGAGGAGTTCGCTTCGGTACCCAGACGCTCTCAGGGGCTGCGTCAGCGGGGGGGAACCGGGTGGGTTAGCGTTCTTTGGGAACGAACATTTATCGCCCGGTTTCTTGAGCAAGCTCATCTAGAGTTAGCCAGGTTACCTGTACCGAGAACTAAATTGTCCTTCGCTGCTTACTGGACAAGCAGAGCTGTTTCAGCAAGCGTCATGGCTGTGTTCCCAGAGAAGAGATTACCAGGAGAAATGGGCACAAAGCACAGAGGGGACACGCTGGTAGGATTTCCCAGACAGGTCACTACGCAATTTTCTGAATCCTTGCACGAGGAGATGNGGGGAGATGGCTTTTTCTTCCCCCCCCCCCCTTTTTCTCACCCATGTTAAAGGTAGAGACAATAGTTTATTTTTTCTGAAGCACTTAAGCTTCTAGGGGGGTCCTGAGGCTTTTCAGTTCATTTGGAAAATGTTTTCCCTTATTCTGCTTATGTATGTCCTGTAGTCCAGAATAAAATCAGTGATGTCTTAATGTCATCTCGAGGAATGTTGCCTTAATCACTAATACAATTTCAGGACTGTATCTCTTGAGTCTTACTGCTGGTAACATTATAAAGAAGGCGTAATACAAGTCTCCCTCTGATCATACCGGTTTGAATCGCCAAGCATTCCTAAACATCTTTAGTAGATCTCTATGCATTGAACTCGCTCACTTAAGTCTTTTTTAAGATTTTTGTGAGCTTTCGATGTGAACTACGCAATGAAGCACAATTTAAGGTTTGATTCGAGCCTTACGGTGGTAAGCTGGGAGAATCCACAACACTCCTGAGGTCAAAGCAGCAGTCACCCAAACTAACTTTTTTTCCCCTTTTTTGACCTCAGACAGATGTGGGTCTGGTGGTTACTTCGATGCTTTTAAGGCTCCAGCGTTGTTGAAATAGAATTGAATGTTCTTAGCAATTTTGTATCTTGCCCTCTGTGTTTCTCCTTCATTCTACCGCTTTTTAATTCCTTGCAAATGCAGTAATGGTTGGATCCTACGTAACTGCCGCTTCCGACAGTCTTGAAAACACACGGTGGTACGTCCTTCTTCATTTCCCCTGGAAGGAATCTTTCAAACCACAAAGAAATACTTGTTTTCTTTCCTTCTTTCTTCGTTAAACGTCACCCTTTTTACTCGCTATTGTATTATGAAAATCTCTGTATCTTTTTCCCTTCCACAGCTCTGTGAGGATCTCTATTAAGATATTGCCAGATATTTTTAAAAACGTAAATTCCTCTAAGCCTACTGCATTAGATTCAGTTACCCGCATAGGCATCTGGTGTGGTCTGAGATATCCTAAGGTGTTCCCAGGTTAATAACCTGACTTGGAACGACGTTTTGAAACTCATCCCCTGCTTGTCTCCTTTTGTCTCCTGTGGGTTTAGGTCTTGGGCTTTCCAAGACCTCCGCATGGGGCTGGCAGATGGGGGGTGAGGCCCTACAGGAGATCAAAGACATCCTGGACCAGCAGCTGGATACCAGGAGGGGTACCTGAGGGCGTTCCGTAGCGCCAGATGTTTGGATGTGGGCAACAATTCAAGCCAGACTGACTCCTTTGCCTTCCTCGCGTTTCTTTTCTTTTTCACTCGTGAATTGAAGTGGCATATGAGGCTTTCTGAGTGAGTTTTATTTGACATAAAAATACATCTAAGCTTTTCTCTTTGTGCGTGGTAGTGCTGTACAGGCTGTTTTATAGAAGTTAGGCTGGCAGAATACATGCATCCTCCTCCTGCTCTGGACGCAGAAGTGAGTATTGCTGCCTTATCTGCAGCAAGAAACAGGCAGGCTTACTTTACAAGGAAAATAGCAACTGTCTCCAGATGTGGAGCGGTGGTAGCAGCAGCGCACAGATTTACGGGCCGGATGGGCTGAAGAGGGACCAGGTGGAGACAAGGCTGCGTGAGGGAGCTCGGTCGTCTTGGCCAACTGCCACAATTGCGTACTTCACTCTTTTTTTCCTTGCGGGAGAAAAGAAGTGGTGAGACCTGCAGTCGGGAACAGGATAAAACCAGGGAAGGGCACAATAGAGAGAGGCGTTTTGTTCATTTACAGAACCTTGAAATCAGATAGAGAGCGTGTGTACTTTACGAGTGGAGATGTTAAGTGCTGTTTTGTAACCCCACGGTAAGCGTTTTTCCTCCTTTTTTTTTTTTCCTTTGCCTTGAAGCACGTAGAGAGCTGACCCGCAAATGAAGCTAACAGACTGCCATCGTTGGTAGGAACTTCCCACGCAGTAAGATCAGGGCGGCACTAAAAGCCTGTCCTGCTAGATAGCAGCTCAGGGCTCTTGGACCTCGGAGCCGTGTCCCTCTCCCTGTTTCAGGATCGGGCCCGATCTTACTTTCGGCTAGTCTGGATGTGAAGTCAGAACTTTTCTCCTGTTTCCACATTCCCCCTTCTGCACGAGTTGACCTCGCAGATGCAATTATTAAGAAAAATTAATCAATCCATTTTTCTAATGTTTTGCCCCTTGGCTTTGTTTTCATTCCTGCAGCTATTTGAATAACTAGCAGCGACTAGGCCAAACCACCTGTATCTCTATCATCGCTGCAAAATCAGCAAAGCCAGATTATGAACGTGCATTATAAACCACAAATTCCTGGGTACTTCCCGCTGGTTATACGAACAAACTTCCCCCCCTTCCCCCACTGCAACTGTTTACCACTCTTTAGTAGATGATTAAATTTATTCCCTGGAAAAGTTCTGCGAGGCGCTTGCAACGCTCAACGTGCTGCAGCGCTGGAGGGAAAAACGGGCAAAACAAAACTTGCAGAGTGCGCTTTTTACAACTAGACAAAATTCACCGTTCCATTTACCGGACCAGCGTGGATAAGTTGTTATTTTGGCATATTTGAGGGCCCTGGTTATTTTTCCAGCATTTCTCTTCAAAGTTACTCCTGAGGAGAGCACTTCAGCAGTTAACCTAACTGGCCTGGCCTCTGCCTACCACTTCAACTGCAATTAAATGGAACCAAACCAAGTTAAAATATTAATGAGATAAAGTTTTCACAACTAGCATATCACCAAGCAGTGGTTTTTTCATAAACCTGCAGAAACCTATTGTTCGCTTGAGACTTTACCTAACTGGGAGCCGCACAGTTTTGTTACTTTTTTTTTTTATCTTGACGTGAAAATACCGAAAGCAATTCTGAAGAAAACATCTCAGCTTTCACTTGCAGGGTTACTTTAGAGGGGCTCGCTCTTAGCATGTGCAAATGATGGCGTAAAAATTAAACTGTATCATTTAACAATGTGATATTAAATGTGATACTAAATGTGATAAATCACACCGTTCTCGTAGATGTGATTCTCCAGCTCGTTTCTCATGCTCTATCCTAAGTCAAATGCAAGTGCAATGCAGATTATTTGCGTTAGCTGTACAGTGTACCTGAAGACATTAAGGTTGCAGCCAAACTGGGAGTCCAGCTTTGGTGAACTTAGTTCCATCATAGTAACAAGGGGAAAAAAAAAAATTGAGGTAATGAATGTAGCTGATTAAGAAGTCAGGAAACCAAACTTGTCATACTCTGATGTGAAATAGCAAAGAGTCCAGAAAATGACTGGTCACGTGGGTTTAAGAAAGAAAGATTTATTATTAATTACAAACAAATAAGTAAGTAACTTGAAAAAATGCCCCTTAAATGAAGGCACTCTTCTAGATCAAAAGGGTGCTTTGAAATGCAAACCAAACCTCTTTTCTTCTGCCAGGGGTTTGTGTATACACACAGATGCTAATTTGATAAGCACTTGGTTAACTTCCGCTGACCTGAACTATCATCGGCTTAGATAAAAATAATGATTTTAGTGGCCTTCAAAAGCCGCGAACCATACAGGCTGTAGCCACAGCGCAGGAAGCTGAAACGGTGTTGTCAGATCCGTAAATCGGAGCTTGCAGTGAAGAAGCCTGGTCCAGCAGCTGCGGGACAGGTACCGGCCGTGCTGCACCTTCCCCGGCCGACCCGCAGCGCGCTCAGGGCCGGGCTCAGAAAGGGACCCACAGCCCAAAGCAGGGTCTTAAGCTCTACAGCCAGTGCCTTGCTTACCCTGAAGGTCAACGGGTCTCCAGAACTAGCCCAGATTTTTACTCAAAATAGCCCTGAGGTCGCCTTCTGCACGTGCCCAGCCCTGCCGCAGCAGAAGAGCTCACGCACGGTGGCTAGGCCGGGCTCTGGCAATGACCCGTGCCGTTCCTCCTGCCCAAGAGGTTCGGTCGAGCGCTGGGTCTCGGCGTGGGAGTTTTAAATCGAGCATCCCGGAAGATGCAGCAGGGGTTACTTCTGTCTTTGAGAATGCTGTGTGCAGGGGTGGGAAACTGTCTGGACACAATCCAATGTCTGTTTAGTGAACCACTGTCTAGACTGTTCATAAAATACCATAGGTGAACTCCAGGTCTTGGCCAGGACCTACTTAGGACGAGAGGAAATGGCCTCAAGTTGCACCAGGGAGGTTTAGATTGGATATTAGGAACAATTTCTTGACTGAAAGAGTTGTCAGGCTTTGGAACAGGCTGCCCAGGGAAGTGGTGGAGTCACCATCCCTGGAGGTGTTCAGAAAGCCTGTAGACAAGGCACTTGAGGACATGGTTTAGTGGGCATGGTTGATGGTTGGACTCGATGATCTTAAAGGTCTTTTCCAATTTTAATGATTCTATGATTCTACTTACAGTCTCCAGGACAGAGCCACCATGTCTCCAGGAATGTTTTAAATTGTGACTTTTGGTCGTCGGGGTTTTTTAATCTTTGCTGTATTTGTTCTGGAGCATGAGGAGTTTGCTATCCAGGGCTGTTAATACCAGGCAGCAGTCTGTGTGGGGATGCTTCCCCTTCAGATGCGTGCAAACCATGTCAGAACGAGGGAAGGGGAAAGTTGAAGAGATACTGTCAATTTTAAGCTTTGGGGAAAACCCAACTATTATTTTAAAGAAGTGCTTTAGTATTTGAAGAGCTGTTCTGCTTTTCTACAGTATTTGCTGAAATGCCTTTTCTGTGTCTAAAACCCCATAAATCTAACTTTCTTTGCAGCCTAGGAAGCGTAGAGCTTTGGCCGCAGGAGCTTAGGAACAAAGGAGCTTTGAAATGGGCTGTCCTCTCCCCTTCAGCTGCTCCCAGTGTTTGTCCTTGATGTATCATTGAGAAGAAACTGTGGCACGCTTGTTGCTGATAAAAGCTGGCTGTTCTCCAGCTGTAAGGAAAGTCATCTGTCTCAAGAACAGCTTAAAATATTAGCCAGTCAGGCATCTGAAATTAGAAATTTCTCCTGGTGCATCCCAGGTTTTGGAATGCTGTCCCAAGAAATCTAACGCTGCAGCGAGACAACTAGACCCGGTACCAGAAAACTGTAGGTCCAAATTAAACTGAGTCCATGAAGTAAGCCCCGAGTATGATATTCACATGAAAACAGAGCCAAACTATGCATGAGTAGTAAGACTGTTATCAATGTGAAAATTTAAAGGATTCCTCTCTTCCACCTGTATTCACCACAGACGTGCTCTGGCTACACTGGTGTTAGTGGGAAACATCCTGCCCCTGTATGGTTGGAATATCAAGTATGAAAGTCACAGTAGAATCAGGTGGCATGGCCTAAAGAAGAGTGACAGAACTGGACCTGCCGAGGTAGGAACACAGTTTCCTTGCCCCAGTTTCTCCAGTCTATAGGGCGAAGCAAGGGGTTTCCCTTGTTACAGTTAATGCGTTTTGCAAAGCTCCTTACTTGCGCAGTGTAAGACGTAGGCCTATTCTAAGCACATCTTGTAAAAGTTCTTTTGTCTTGAAGCGTAAGGATGTAGCAATCAAATGGAATTTGGAAGTTCTCTCTGCTTTGGACTGTAACAAGCTTTCAAGGCTGCTGGTGGATTGAACAGGGTGCTGCTGTGAGGGGAGGAATTCAGGGATTCAACCCCACCTAGCCTGAGTCATTTGCTTTAGGCGTTTGGACAGTCATCTTTTCCTCTCTCCGCAGTCAATGAAGAAAGAGATGCCACCACAGATAGCCATCGGAGGAGCCATCGCGCTGTGGGGCTGCTTCTCACCCAACAAGCTACAGACGCAGCCTAGGTACAGCCTGCTCCGCAGCCGTGTTGAAGAAGGAATACATTAATATCGAGGGTTGCTCAGAGCACCTAGACAGGCAGTATATAGTCTAACGGGATAAAAAAGTACCCCACAAAATCCGTAGAAGTAACTTGAAACCAACGAGTACGACACTGCCTTACGTCCTCTGTCTTTCTGTGGTCCATAGCACATTAATGAATAAAAAGCTTTGCATGAATACACATTGGTTTGTGGCCAGTTAACGCACTCAAAAGGTCTTTATTCATGCACACCGCATTCCTCTAAAGAATGTTTTAGAACAGGTTCTAAAAATTTTAAGTATTGGTCTGAATCATTCCCAATTTTAAAATACTTTGGTCTAGTAACAGAATATCACTTCTTATATAAGCACGTGTCATTAAGATCACTGAGACACAATGATGAACAACTTGGAATTGCTAGGTATCTGGCATTATCAATCTCTTCTTATTTTTAAAGCAAAGATTAGAATAAAATGAGTCAGAAAAGTAGACAATAATGCTTAAAATATTGATGATGAAGATAGCGGTTTAGAAATCAACCTGGCTAGGATAGGCTTAGAAATAAGCCAAATCTATGCTTAAAGACAGGGATTCTCAATTAGATGTGTGGCCTCAGATAGCCCCTTCCCACCTTCCACACCGGCCATCTCCGCTGTACTTGTCACTAATTACGTCTTTACCTACTGAATTGTTCACTAGCCTTCTCGCTGCCTTTCTGCCAAGATCAAGACTGAAGACTGGAAAGCCACTCAGAAATACACCTTCCCTGCCAGAGCCCACTACCACCTCCGTTACCAGTTTGGCACTGAATTCACAACCTGTATTTCTTCTACCTCCTGCCTTTCCCAGCACCTCCCCCACCTCCCCATCCTGACTTCACCTTCTCCCAAACAAATCCGGAACCGCTTTGCAGAGTTGTTAGTATCTGCCTGCCTTTGTTTTGTCAGTAAAAACATGTTTTATAAATGAAAAAGTGAGAATTTCTCAGCAAGCCTCTCCTCTGCAGTCAGGAGGAAGGAAAGGAGGAGGAAGGCATCTGTGTGTTTTACTCCTGATCTAGCTGAGGACTTAATTAGCAGATACCTTTGTCAACCTTTCTGTTCTTTACGTCTCTTTAAAAGAAAGGACTGCGGTGATACGACGGGGAAGGACTGTTTATAGAATTATGACTCCCTACCTAATTAGGTTCAGTTTGCCAGCTGTGGCATCTGTTTGAAGGGCTGCACTTCTGGCCGGGGATTATTAGCAGCTTATATATACCAGGTTATATACTTTCATCCATTGCTTAATGCTTTATCTCCCTTGAGGGCATTGGAGATGTTAGGGTAGAGCCTGGATTCACGTCGAAGGGTAATTTGCTTTAGGAAGAAAGAGGATTTTACGGTGAATAAGCATTACGTGCATCGCACAAAGATGTGGCCAAGATTCTGGAAAGTGACTGCTGAATCTGGGTATGCTTTTTAAGATTCCCATTGTAAAGCATTTACTTTTCCAATGCAACAGAGCAGAAAATCGAGTCCTTTAAAAAAAGCCAACTTGCACACCGGAAACATTGCTTACTACACATCAACATTTGGTTTTGTATCTGTGAGTGTTTGCGATGTGCTTCTCAGTGAAAAGTAAAAAGAAAAAGGTTGGAAAAACTGAAGACAGTTGCCAGTAAGGACACTGACCGTATTGTAACACACAATCACACTGGTTTCCTGGAGAGCTGAAATAATAGCAGCCTGGTTTACTGCCCTTGAACCAGTTTCTACTTGTTGATTGCACTTCACAGTAAAGTCTGCAATACAACTGTCATCAAAATCGGCAGCACCTTCATTGTGAGACCGAGTAGCTACGGAGGAAATCTCCACATCTGCCCGGGCTTGGTTTGGCTTCTAGGAGAACCAGGGAGATGAGAGTCCAAGTCGCGGAGTATTTCCACCATTAGCAAACTGGACTCAGTTTTACAAGGTCTGAATTAAACTCCCAGCTCAGCCACTGTGAAACAGGAGCAGTAATGTTTTGGTGGTTTCCTGATCCCTTCTACTTTCAGTATTTGCACCATAAATTCTCTGGGTAGAAACTCCCTTTTCTGAGTGCAGTGATGTGAAGATGTAACTCAGTTTGGGGTGGGTCCTCCAGGTATTGGTATAAAGCTGGTTTCAGAGTAGTGGGCACTGGAAAGACCGGCTCCCAGAGAAGAGATAACTAGCTCTTAAACATGATCTCTGTCACGCAGTCCCGACCCAAACAGCAGTAAGCGTTTTGAAAACGAATTCAGTAAAGAAGTCGGCAACAGTGCAGGCAGAGCAAGAAAAAGAGGTTGTAAACAGCAGAGAAATCAGAAACTGATGGAACCAACGTCCTACAAAGGACTCACGGCAGGAGGGGATGCAAATGACTAGTATCAAACAGAATAAAGTATGGCTTAGGAGTAGAAGAGGAAAGGAAGAAAGATCTGAGAACAAACAGTGCTTTATTCAGAACAGGTTGGGCAAGTGGCAGCGCAGTTTGAATGGGAAGACAGAGAAATCTCCACTGATTTCTAAATAACAGATAAAGATGCCAAGATGAATGAAAGATAATAAAGTGAATTAGGTATCAAAGCGCTGTAGGCAGAAGCAGGGCTGGAGTAGCACGTGGCAAATGAAAAGCCAAGCTGACGGAGGGCAAAGAACCGGAGAGCGTTAACGGAGGAGGCCTCCAGTCAGCAAAGATGTTAAGTGATGATCACACAAAAGAAAGAAGAGAGAATGGAACTGAGAAGATGGGATGTTCAGAGGGGGAATGGGAGAGATGACTGGAGCTTGAAACTGCAGAAGGGATGGAAGGATTAGGGAAAGGTCATAGAGACAGCCATTGCTTCTCCTTCATTTAGAGGTACCTCACCTTTCTCGTCTTTTTATCTCCCCGTCTTGTCAGTTAGACTGCACTTCTGTATTTACACCACAGCTGCATTACTTGTTCTTAACAGTTGTTATTTCGAGGAGCTTGCAACACGACCTTAGGGGAGGTTTAAGGTTTTATAGCAACCTTTTACCTACCCGCCACCTCTTCTCAAGCAACTTCCAGTTCATTCCTGCCATGACTGACATGCCGCATGATAGCAGCTTTGCGAAGCCTACAGAAGCAGCGTAGGGCCAAAAGCGCCTTATTGCTTCTCAGTGTGCATTTTCTTAAAGCCAGTTTAATCCCACGTATTTAACGCTGTAAGCAAGCAATTTCAGAAAATTAAATAGGAATTCCCCTATGTGTTTATGACATAGCAGTGATGATAGATTTTTGTTTGTAGTTAAATACTTCCCTGCAGTGTTTACCGATTAAACATTCACGGCACACAGAGAAAGTGATTGCGGGCTTGACTGAAAGCCAGCTGAAGAGAGAAAATTCCATTGATCCAGCTGGGTTTTAGAATTGATAAAACTAGTCCAGAGACTGATTTGCGAGTAAATGTGTGCATTTCACTAATACATCGGAAGTGGGAACTCTTGCTTTTATGGACGGGAACATTTACAAGACATTTAACTCCTAAACTGTTTATAAATAGAGCTCTGAACGGTTGTGTTCTACAGATGGCTATACTGTAAATGTGTTACTTGGGGTCACCATTCAGACAGACTGCATATAATGCAGGCAATGAAATATGCCGTGCCTGTCATACGAACAGGACTAGTCTGCAAATAACACATGCGCTATCCCTTCAAGTTAGGCTCCATGAATTATGACAAAGGTAGAAGCGAGGCTCACTAACAGAACCATGCCTAAAGCTAATGTTACTGACACCAGAATTTGACTAGAAATATTACCTACAAGCAGAAAACTATGGTCTCTTTTCCAGCAAAAAGTACCATTTGGGTTTTGAGCAGAACATATGCAAAAAATGTTTTAAATGTATTTTTAGCTGGGTATTATCCACGAATGAGAAAAAAAAATGATGGGGAAATAAAACTCATTGAAAGTAATGCCAATTTGTTGCCAAGTGGTCAGTAGTCTAACCAGTCCTATATGTGTAGTAATAATAGACTTGCTCTCTTGTCAAGAAATTTAAGAAACTTTTAAAAGGCTCCCTTAGGTTTACCCTGCAAAATCATAATTGTGTGGTCTCCTAACTGGAAGGAGGGATCCAACAGTAGGAATGCTGACAGGAGCACGTTTTCAGGGATGCTGAATACTTGGAGAGTAAGGTGCTTACTAGTGCTGCCTCCGACCACCTCGCCTTCCTCCTGCAACTCCATCGCAGCCGCTCCTGGCGAGATCCAACGGAGCTTGTTTCAATACCAGCAGAAAGCGCTGCAGCAAACGACGTTTCTGCAGATGAGATAGGCGTGAGGTGCTCTGACATCATCACTCGTGTCTGGTTTACGACAGGATAAGCTTTTATCTCTTAGGGCCAGGTCTTTTAAGCCAGCTGAATAGTTTCAACGCGGGACAGCGTGTGGGAAAGCAGAGCTGTACGCTGCTTCTGCACTCGTACAGTGCTCGAGCCAGCGAAGGCTCCATGGTCCGTCTGGCTGCACGTAACTGCCCGTAACACAAAGGACAATCGGTCTCATCTGCCAGGAAAGCCCCGGGCTCCTTGTGTCAGCGGCTCTCAGTGGCATAGTGTAACCATGCCAGAGCGTAACAAAATCTGCGGAAAAGATCCCTGAAAGACTGGAGTTGGGCAACTGCATAACCTTGTTCCAAAAAGTCTGCATGACATATTGGCTAAGGTGAAGTTTCACGGCTCTGTTTGACATAGTCAAAAGTGGCTGTGATGCAGAAAATGTATCTTGTCTTTTCCTGATCCATTTTTATTGCAAAGTCTGTTGTTCATCATATGTTGGTCAAAAAAATGAATGAATATCCTTCCACATTAGCTCTCACACACTTCCTAAGCAAACAGTAGAAGTTACAGGCTGGCGGTTCAGTATTGTTTATTGTTACATGGGGCTGTGTTAGTTTGAGTATGTGATGAAGAGGAATACAATAGTGTGTACTTTAAAAGAGGAATCAAGAAGGAAATAAAATCCAGAAGTTTCATTGCAGCATTCTCAAATGTCTTTTTCAGTCAGCGTCTTTCGGCATTGGCAAGATACCAACTCGAGCTCTTTTGGCACAACGAGACACAGTATTGTAGGCCACGAGAGATGCAGGCCTTGAAAACAGAGCAAAACAGAAAAAGACGTAAGGAAGAAGTGAGCGCTCAGAACAGAGCAGCTTGTTGCTTGAGCTCCTCAGAGTACAAACTCAGTGCCACCATATCGCTGCCTCGATCAGAAGAGAAACCTAACCGTGATTTCTAATACCCCGCAGGTATGACAACACATTCTTTTCTTCTTACCACTGAACCCCTGCATAGTAACAATTCCAACAAAACACTGAAAGCATAGGAGGCAGACCAAACTAAATTACCCACCATTTGCTTTAGGTCATAAAAGCAACCTTTCTATCAAGATTTAATTGAAAAATTAGAATATTTCCACACCAGAAATTCTAAGGAGACTGCCTATTCATGGACATTTTTCATCTTGTGTGTCATGCTTGTAAAGTTGGGGTTGGGGAATTACAGGAAATAAAAAAGCTACTTGCTCTTTTTAGGATTCATACACTCACAAAAGTAAGACTCTGAATTAATAAACATTAAAAAAGAAAATACAATTGCATGTTATTGCATAAGATATATGAGGTCCTTAAATTACGGAACCCTCTATGACTAGCCTTCCTTGAAGTAACTGAGCAATCTTACACCTTTGTTTATCGAAGCAACTGGCGTCTTCATTGCCTGTGCTTTGACACAACTCTGACCAAGGGAGGTTTTTTTTCTTCTAAGAGTGTCCGGACAGAGGAAATGAATGATGTTTTCATCTTTCTATAAGAAATTCTTCTGCTCTGCCTCTTTCTGGAAGTCTGCATTTCTCTCACCATTTTCAGCCTAAAAGTAAAAACAGAAACAGTACTCAGAAGTCCTGCCTTTGAAAATTATACTCAGGTGTTACCAGTACGATGTAGCTGCAGTTTCTGTCGGAAATCCCTTTATTTGAAAAATCTTGCCTCTCAAGATTCTCACCTCTCACCTCTTTGAAGAAAAACTTTCAGAATGCTGCTGCTGGGAAGAAAAAAACAAAGTTGCATTTGAACTCTGCATATGGTAAGTATTCCTATCTGATTAATTTTCTGATTTTCTTGTGTTCTAGGTTAACGTTGCTGGCACTAGTAGTCATCCTGTAAGTGTTGCAGCCAAAACCTCTAAGCAAAGTACTTGTTATCTTTTGAACAACTGCTCAGTCAGTAACAATAGCTACACGTATCATTTTGCGTTCATCAGAAGTTCTTTCAGTTCAAAATTAACTATCAGAGTAATGAGGCATAACTAAAAAAAAAAAAAAAAAGGAAAAATTTCTTAACCTAATGGTTAAATAACTGGAGAATATAATAAAAGCTGTCTGAGGAATTATTCAGATAATGTAAGGCAAGGAATTAAGAAGCATTATGGAAAATTTATGTAGAATATGGAATACATTGTTCACAAGAGAAATTTACAGTTAGCTGTTGAATTTGTATTTTTAAAAATGTCATAGCTGAAACAGTTTCTGTCCTCATGGGTTTACAAAATAATAGAGAAAGAAAGTACTGTTACCACCACTTTTCCAATAGGTTCTAATTTATCCAGGGTGGAATAATCGGTAGCAGTTGAAGAATTAAAACACTGATCTCCTGACTCCCAACCTACTGCTCTAATTAGAAGACATTTCTTTCTTGTAAAGTATCAACTGAGCTGGCAACAGTGAGGACCAAACGCCACAATCAAGTATATGTTATCTGATAAACTTCTGGGTTGCAAGGACTCCTAAGTTTTCTGGCATTTACGACAACAGGCTGGTTTAGGCTGAAAATTTTTATGGCAATTCCAAAAGTCACTTTGCTGCAATTAGTGCCAACCATTACTTTATTGAGTTCTGGTGAAGTTTTGGTATCAACCATACATTAATATTTTACCTTATCAATAGGTTTAGTATTTTGGAGGGCTAACTACATTTTTGCCTGTTTCTCCAAATTTGGTCTACTCATTGTAGCTCCAACTGTGAAAGTGTTTAGGTGAGCTATAGATCAATCACTTCGGATTATATTCGTGACTCTACATTTTGATTTAATTACCTTGCATTTAAAAAGATACAGATTTATAATTAGATGTTACCTGACAACTTCTTCTTAGAGGAACTGCCTGTGAATAACCACAAAGTCCTTCCAACTTTTTCCTGTGATGCCTTTAATAAACTCAGAAATGGTCTGGTAGCCAATAAAGCGAGGTCATTGCCTGCTGAGTTGATCAGTATTATCTTACTGTATTGTTTATTCCCTTGGAAAACTTATCTTTCTCTCCTAAGCACATGTTGTTTCTTATTTACTACAGAAAATGAATGGAGAGGTTTGCGCAAAAGTTTCCGCTGAGGAGAAAACATTTTAAAAGCAATCATGGCTCTAACTCCCCACATGGCAACCCTCATTTCACATTGAGAGTATCTCTGAACAGAAGGAAATGAATTTAATCTGCACAAAGCGCTCCAGTGATGTGGAATTCACCTGAACTGTTCACAGTCGACAGATAGGAGCAGAGCACTTTTTATCTGATCTGGTTTAGACGTCTACTGCAGGGTGAGATGAATTGCATCTTAAAATTGGCTCTCTGGCGGTTGTGAACGCAGTCAAGACAACCAGATCAAATACGGGCTTCTGGATCGTAGACGTCTGAAGTGAGACGAGGTGAGCCTCGCGCACAGGGCTCACAGGAGAGCCTGATGTGGAACAGCTGCTCTGCACTGGCACTTTGGCCTTTTAGACAGGCACCTTTCTTTAATCTGGAAATCTCTTTGAGGAAGAGACCATATTTTGCCTGGAATTTGTGTTGCACTTGCAACCGAAAGGTTCACTCATGATGACAGGCAAGATGGTAATACCTCATCTCATAATAAAAAAGCTGACCCAGTGAGCGTAAACTAATACCCCTTATAGAGTTATGACAGCATGTTTATGGCTTAATTGTAGCTAAGTATGATTTATCGGCATGTATTTACGCATTTTTTTCATTCTCCCTGGTTTTGTATTTTGAATGCAGTTACCTACAATTTTGCCTGGGAAGTCAGATGACCACGTAGCAAACAGGGTATGAGTCTCATCTTGGCTGCGGTGCACCAGGCCGACTGAAATTCTGGCTCCCTTGAAGCCAGCAGTAAGTCTGCCTTTGACCTTAGTGGCAACAGCATTTCACAGAAGCAGCCCGGAATCCAGTGCCTAACACAGGTATGAGAAAAAAATTCACATTATCATTTACCAGCATTACCCACAGAGTGCATGCTGAGGCATCATCACTCAAAAAGGAATTAGAAAAGATAACTAAAAGGAACAACTTTATGAGAACCGGTATTGTACAACATGCCTATAAAGTAAGGTAAGTATTACTGGTCTCTACTTCAGGTAAAACATCTTTTCCACTGCCTGTCTTTTGGTCATCAGTTTTACCGCCTCCTCATGATGTCCAGATGAATTAATAATTCTAATTTTAACCAATTTGCCATTCATTCTCCTCTGTGCATGACTTCCCTCCCTCCCTATAAAGACTTTGAACAGAAATAATAGTATTTCCTTCATGTTATGCAAGGCTAGGGTTAGAAATTATGAACCCATATATATTTTCCCCTAATTTACAGAGTTTTAAAAGGTATAAAAAGAAATCCCCTCTCCCTGACCAGTTTGGGTTTGTTTTTTTTTTTTTTAAGATTTAATTGCCCTGATTTCATTTTTATATTATTTCAACTGTAACTGCTAATCTTGATCAACAGAAAGGAGAATGCTGTCCACTGGATACAGAGTGCTGTGATGAAAAACAGGGGATTTTCCTCTTCAGTGCAGCTTTTGATATCCAGGGGCTAACCTCTTCCTGAAGTCACCTGCATAACATGGGAAATGATCAATTAATAGACAAGAGGTTGTGACTTGACTGGATTGGGGAAACCTGTGCCTTACTGGGTGTGTGACTGTAATTATTAGGAAATAAAACAGAAGGAGAACAGAAAAGAACTAGCTTATGGTAACAGAAAAATGACTCTGCTCTGTTGCTGATGGAGACGAGGAGAGGGCTATGCCGAAGCCCCAACCATACCGCACATAGCCACCCCCAGCACTGGTTTTCTGACCTCACCTGAGCTTGCCATTGTTCTGCTTTGCATACAAGGAAATAAGGCATCAGAATCCAATTTTTTTCTGTTACGTTCTTTTTGATTGTGAACCACAGGTCGGGTCCTGCAGCTGGGTCTGTAAGTCACCGCTTGGGAGTGGTTGAGATATTCCAACAAGCTGATGCAGCTATGAAACCTAACTTCTATAGCTTAGGTCATAAAGGAAGACTAGTACTAGCAGGCCCCATCGATGTCTGAAGCGGTACACCCGGACTACGTGACAGGCATGGTAAAGAAGATGGACAAGCCAGGCAAGCCCTTTGATTGCTATCCAAGCTAATGACCATCTGATGTGGGACTGGGAATTGCCTGATGAGCTGGCCATGGGATCAGATGATGACTGGGGATGAAGAGGGAGTAGGGAAGGTCATCTGATGATAGAAGTTATAAAAAGGTTTCTCAGGGGCTATATTCAAACACCAAAAGGGACTGCGTATAGGCTGTAGCTGTTCTGAGAGATGACACAGATGTTTGTTAAGGAGAAGCTTGACCCTATTTTGCCACGTCATGTGATGGGTTCATGGGCAAGACTGTGGTTGGGGTGGAAAAGCAGTGTTCATTTAGCTTTCCCTTGTGTTTGGAGGGGGGGAGGCGGGTGGGGGGGAAGAACTATTAGTTGGGATTCTGGGGAATTCTGTTGTATGGTCAAACTTCTATAGAGAAACATAGCAAGACAGTCTGTCAGGCCGGTGGCATTTTGGCAGCCAGGAAAGAACCCAACCCCCAGAGCCCCCACTATGTGCAGGTTAGAGGTACGACCCTGGGCCAGGCTTAGAGGATGCTGGTGGGGAGGCAAAGGTAAGGAATGGTCTGTCACTGGTTTCTGTGGCTACTTCTCGGCATTATCAAAATAATTTGTTAGTTTCTGTCAAGCTTGAAACCTCATTAATGAGTGTGCCAACACGAGTTGGGTGTCCCTGAAGAAGGTGTGCAGGGTGGCCAGGATCTTGGGGCCACGGGAGCTGCGCTCTCACCGCCGTGGTAAATAACCTCTGCCCAAAAGAGACAGACTGGAATCCATGGGGATGAAAGGAAATCCCATCATAAGGGTTCAAATGCAGCACTCTGGCTGAAATCCAGCAGAGGACTCTCAAAAAGCAGAGTATAATAGCTGCTATAATTTATGGCAGCACTTACTTAAGCAATTAACTCTTATCTGAGTTTGCTAAAACTTCCTGAAATTGTTCTCTTGTTCTGTGAGAAGTCTTACATCCTATGATATAATTTGAATCTCCAGGGTCCTTGTTTGCAGAACTCAACACAAACAAACAAAAAAATCTTTACTCATCTTGCAGTCTACTTGAATGTGTTTCCTTGTTCAACTCAATATGCTTGTTTTTAAAGTCAGAGATTTTTTTCAGGGTTTCCAGTAAGATGTAGGCCCCATACTGCCTAAATTTAATTTGAAAGAGACAGTTTGCTATCTTTTTTTTTAAGTCTCCAGAGCAATGCCCCAGCAAGCCTACATATTTGATTGTGAGCATCCAAGAAGGGGGAGATAAATTGTATTTGTTTTAGTGAACAGTTACATGCTCAGACACAAAAGCAGAAATAAGAGTGAAAGAACTAAATTCATTAGAATACTGAGTTCTAGTTTTCTTAGCTGTATTAAACAGATGTTCACCTCTAGAAAACATTAATTTGTCTTATATAACAAGATAACACTGTTTTGCAAAGAGGTGGACTTCATCTTTGGTCGTAATTGTGGTACCACATTCTTACCTCAGACCAGTTTCTAAGAACAACCATTAACTTACAACACCCTTTGTTTCCCCCCTAATACTTTTCTAAAATGTAGTATTATCTTCCCTCTCCTACCCCTCAAAATTTACCATGACTTCTATCAATTATAAGCAAATAGTAAAGGACTAGAGCTGTGTTTAAAAAAAAATAAAATATGCCTGGGGGAAAAAACTGACTCAGTATGATGCATAAACAGTGAAGGTGATGAAAGTACTTCCAGGTGTTTGCATCAAACTCTAACCCTCTTCGGTTTGCAGCCCCTGCTTCTCCCATTTCGGTACTGTCTTCTAACAGTCGCTTCAGCATGGGGCTACATGTTTGCACATGTCATGCTGCTTCTTTAATCGTACCGTATAAACACCTCTGCTTAGCCTAAACTGATTATGTTTAACAATACTTTGATATAAAGAATCAGGCGTGGGGAGAGAACCTCTGTGTGTGTCTACATTTTAAACAGGTACGTTTGACTTCAAGGTTTTAATTAGCATTGCGAGATGACTGCATTATTCATGAGTGACAAGGCCATGAGGTACACAGGTATTCCTAAACAAGTGCTAACACAACCTTTGTGAACTCCTGTCTCAAATGTGTCATCACTTTAGAAGCTTGTTTAGCCATTCAGGGAAAAAAAAGTCATCTAACGTCAAGCGATCCTCGTGCACCCTATGTAGGCCTCAGAAGGCCCTGAAGTTAATGAATTTCTGAACGGGTCATAAACACGAGGAAAAAATCTTTTTGTTAAAGGATATCTCTTAGCTAAGAGAAAAAGTTGGGTTTAACTTTAATTCCTGAGGTGAACTTTGGATTGTGGCAGTTGCAGGTGAAATATTTTCAGACCAATGAACACAGGTGGATGTAGCCAGGGAAGATGAACTGGGAGCCTGTGGTTAAAAATGCTATTTCACTCTGCTTAAAAAACCTTGAGACTTGAAACACTTGGTATTTCAGCCCACTGTGGTCCTGCACGGAGAACAGAGGTGATGCAGGCTAAACCGCACCTCTAGTGCAGGTTATTGCACTCCACGCAAGGCCTTCGTCCCAACTATTTTCCAGTGCAAGATTGTTCCTGTCAGCCTGTGTCTTTTATCTAATCTGTCCAATCTACCTGTAGAGGGTAGGGCCTCTGCCCTTGCTTTTCAGCACAAAGCTCTCCGTAAGTCGGCAAACACCGGTGTCTCAATGTTTTTTCCCCTGTTGCACCCACTTTTGCAGTCTCCACTGGTTTCAAAATATGCACGTAATCTTACACTGAATAAACTCTTTCCATATAGCCTGTGCTAATCTTAACAATATGATGTCACCCAAACTCCACAGCATTTGTGAAACACGCTTTAATATTCCAGATCTTTTGATCTCGCCTCATAAATCAATCCCTCCATCTCTTTAATTATTTTAATTGCTCTTTAAATTCCCTTCAGTGTAATTTTCTAACAGGAAGATTCCCAAAAATACCCTAGGCATGACCTAGTTGTCTGCACAGGGTAGTCATGCCAAAGAAGCGGAAGAGAAAGTCTATTAGTTCCTTCCTCAGCGATGGGATCCTTCACGTGCAGGCTTAAATTCCGTGGCCTTTGTTATTATGCTGTTCTGTAAGACCATAGGTAATTTACTGCCCGCTTTCACTCCTACATGCTGATATTGCAGACTTCTTCCTCTTGTTGAATGTTTTCCTACAGCTCCACCAATGTTTCCAAGATGAACCTCTTCCTTTCCTTTTTTGAATTTGTTCATGCTGTTTTGCCAGCTTTCCCAGCTCCACCTAACCTAACGAACAGCTGTGAAAGCCATTTATGGCTAATAACTGTCCTTTAAGTCGAAGTTTAAGAAAGACAGACTTCATACAGTTCTCTGAAATAATTCATTAGCCTTTTCAGCTCTCCAGTTGAAGTCCACTGCTAATCTGTAAAATTCCCATCCGTATAAAGAAGGACATGGAAAAACGACTGCTCCGTTTCTTTTTTACGTAGCAAATTTTATTAAAGAGATAATGCTCCACCTCTCTTCAAGTGCCAGTCCGGAATGGTCAGCCTTAAGTCGCAAAATTAATGCCAGGGAAAGATTTGCGTGACAAATCGGTGGTCTTTTTTTTCCTCTAAGCCCAGCAAAGCTGCTCGTGTGTATATAAGGGCATAACTTAGCTAGGGACCTGACACGGAGGAACAGATACATTTGAAGGTACTTAGGTGACAACATCGCTATTGCCTTCTTCCAACTATTCCACAGTGGAAAGATAATGTAATAGGTTGAACAGAACAAAAGGCATT
>VYZV01002890.1:1970-16843 GCA_013401275.1 Pandion haliaetus | reverse complement strand
AGAGTGGGAATGCTGTGATATATAGTAAGCCTTATGTTCTGCTCTTGCTGATTTAATTAAACTCCATGTTGTGGTGTTTGGTGATTGAATGTACTGAAATAATCAATTCTTATAACCGCATTATCTGTCCTTGTAGCAAAAGTTCACTATTTGACCTTTTCAGAAAAGTTTTTGTCTTAAAGACTAGATGGAAATGGAATATTGCCTTTCAAATGCTGCCAAGAAGAGTGTTCTGCCACATCATTTCTGCTTGAATGTGGAGCCAAACCTGCTGTTCTCACGTGTTGAATTTCAAATGATGAAGTACCTTACAAAATTAACCTTACAGTTAAGATCATGGCTGTTGTGTAACATGGTTTCAGATATTAGTCTTGCTCTGTGTATGTGCTTACTGGTCGTACTTTTGCGATGTGATAGTGCTATTATTCTGCAATTTGATAATAGATGTTTTTAATATTGCAATGCAGTAACTAGAATTTTATGTCCCTTTGAAGCACAAACAGTAAGGCTTAAACCTTACTTATGTTGGAATGTATCTTTATTGAGCTCAGAAAACTTCAGGAGCTTCAGATTCACAAAACAATGGGGGTTTTCAATACACAAGATCACTTCTGCTTTATGTACAGTACAGTGTACCGTACATAAATTTTTGGTTGTCCTAATACAAGAAATTGAATAGAAGAAGGGTGAAGGAGTAACTTCTTCAATGTATTTTTTCCATTATGGAAGTGGATGGAGCTGATAGACCTATAGTTGCTGAAAACTTAAGGTTTTACATAGAGTTTTTCCTTGAAGATGATTAGGGAATCTTACCCTGCTTTTCTAAAAGAACTGAAAAAGAGAAATCTCTTCATCAGAGCTCAAAGGCGGAAGTGAGAAGAGGCGATTTTGTTGCCGAGAGTGCATGTCTGGGTTGTTTTTGGTTTTGTATACAGATGCACTTTGCACTGCTTGCAGAAGTTGAAGCAGAGCCGTTCCTGTTCACTGTCCATACAGTTGCTCTTGGCTGAATCTTGCTTAGTGTTTTAAGTAACAATTTGCTGGCTGTGTGCCCTGAACTTGATTTTTTTTTTTTTATTGTATAGGAAGGGCTAGGGAAAAGTGGCTTTTTTCTTCTTCATGTTGATGTTGGAGGTTTTGACAGAGATTTCGGGTATTCCTTATTCCATAAAGGTGATACATGACTGTATGAGCATCTCAGAAAATGTTTGTGTGCTAGTGCCATCTGAAAGCCTCTATATACTTTGTTACTTTAGTTGCTATTATTAATAGAGTTATAGTAGGGTTTTTGAAACTACAAGAAAAAGTTCAGCTTTTTAAAGGTGGTCTTAGGAAAGTTGAAATAGCTTTTATTTTTTTCCCTTGCATTCCTTTGTCTGAAGCTGTGTTTCCACAGACCTCATTCTAGTGAGTGGCAGAGGGAAGACAAGTCAACTTTGGGACATTCTTGCGTGTGGGGAAGATGAGGGAAGGAGGTAGGTGTAGATTGTGGAAGGTGTGTGGTACTCTTTACCAAGGACCTTGTTCCTTGTAGGTGTGTGACCCTGCAATGGTTCTCTCAGTGCATCTGAGTAAAGAGTCTGGGACTGAAAGAAAATTAGTATCACTCCTGTCTTCAAGAGAGCAAGAAGAAAGATGCAGGGAACTAAGGCCTGTCAACTTTATCTTGAAACCTGCGAAAGTGGTGGAGTAAATCTTGGAAACTATTTCCAAACCCGTTCAGGACTAGAAAGTGTTTGGGTGTAGCTGACAGGGATTTACAAAGGGGAGATCATGCCTGACCCACCTGATAGCATTCTGTGGCCAAAAGACTGGCTTGGTGGAGGAGGGAAGAGTAGTGGTTGCTGTTTATCTAGACTTCAGCAGGGCTTTCTATGCTGTTTCCAGTAACATCTTCATGGACAAAGTGGTGGTGTATGCGGTAGAGAAACCCACAGTGAGGTGGACTGTAAAATGAACTGCTGGGCCCAAAAAGGTTGTGATCAGCAACAAAAAGTCCACCAGGAGGCTCGTCAGTGGTACTGTACTCAAGGAGGTGCAGATAGTGGGGCCAATGCACTCGGTCTTCATTAATGACCTGGACATTGGGACAGAGTGCATCCTCAGCAAGCTTGCAGATGACGCAAAACTGGGAGGAGTGACTGGTGCACTGTAGGTGCTCCTGGCCTACAGGAACCCAATGAGGTTCAACCCAAGGGAATGCCAAGTCTTGCACCTGGGAAGAATGAACCCGTACACAAGTACAAGCTAGGGACAGCTTTGCTGTCGCCTTAGTGACCCTTCCCCTCTCCTCAGCCCTGGTGAGGCGTATCTGGAGTGTTGGGTCTGGTACAAGAGTGAGTTGGTCGTACTGGAGTAAGCCCACTGTAGGGCCATGAGCATGATGAAAGGACTGCAGCATCTGTCATACAAAGAGCAGATGGCTGAGCTGGGACTGCTCAGCCTGGAGCAGAGAAGGCTCAGGGGGTTCTTACCCATATAGAATCACAGAATGATTTAGGTTGGAAAAGACCCTTAAGATTGAGTCCAAGCATTAACCTAATAGTACCAAGTCCACCACTAAACCATGTTCCTAAACAACATGTCAAATAAAAAAAAAAATATATATATAAACCTGATGGGAGGAGTAGAGAAGGTAGAGCTGGACTTTCTTCACTGGTACCCTGTGTGACAGGACAAGAAGCAGTGGGCACAAATTGAAACACATGAAACTTGATCTGTTTGTAAGAAAAGAATTTTCATTGTGAGGGTAGTTGAACATGGGAACAGGTTACCTGTGGAGGCAGTGGAGTCTCAATGTGTGGAGACAGTGAAAACCTGCCTGCTTGTGGCCCAAAGCAACCTGCTCTCATGGAGTCTGCTCTGAGCAGCGGGTTGGATGAGAATCTCCAGAGGTCCCTTCCAACCTCTGCCGTTCTGTGGTAGCTGCCTGACCTGTCTGTAGAACTGACCTTACATAGAAAAATCAGACCTCAGGTGAACTACAGGCTTGCTCAGGGGGTATGGTCACATCAGTGGCTTAAGCACTCTTTCACCCTTCCCTCTCACTCCTTTTTATGTCAGCACTAGCTCTTAAAAATACATGTTAGGAGTTGGGTTTGGATGCTTTCTGCACTACCTCCCTGCCCCCCCTGCTGAGTCCGGTGCATGAGTGTAAAGGAAGAGGTAGGAGTGCTCTGTCTGATGGCAGTGCAGTTGTAGTTTAGCATGGGTCGACGCAGAAAAACATCTGGAGTTCAGTCCCTAGTTGGTTGGATGCTGTGGGGAGAAGGTGGCTGGTAGCTATGGAGTGTGCGTGGGGAGGGAGGAGGCAGATTGTGTTTAACTTGTGCAGAACATTGGCAGGGAGGGGAGGTGATCATTGCAAGAGGAATGTGTAGTATTTAGCTGGGTATAAGAGGAAAAACTATAGTGCGCTCAGAAATGCTACAAATACTGCATTACAGACTTCTCGTGTCTGACATTTATCTCCTCGTGGGTGTGTTCTGTGTGTATTCCTCTTGGCAATCTGAACCGGTGCAAAGGTGGTAGAGGGGAAGAATGAGGGCTGAATTCTGTTGGTAGCTGGGTATCTTCAATGCTTTGAGAGCTCGTTCTGATTCATGATTGTTCTACTCATAACTTCCAAAAGGGCACATGGGTGCACTGGGTGACTTAAATTGACTGGTGATTGCACGGATGTGCTAGCAAGTTCATGCCCTTGCTGTTGTGGCACAGTATAGCTTGACTTGCATGTTATTTGCTGTGTAGCTGGAAGTCCTCAGGGTAGGAGAGTGGGTGCTGTTCTGTGGAAACTCCTTAGGGAAAAGCAGCCTTCTACTCTTAATTTTGTGTAATGCAGAATAATGAAATGGAGTACATGCCCAGGGAAGCTTGATCTGTTTTCTCATGGATGTGTGAATAGATGACTATTTCCACCTGCTGCCCCTTTTTTTAAGCCTCATGCCATGCACGATTTGTTGACTCCTGTGTATAAGGTTGGTTCTTACAGGTGCAAATTGATTGAAAGGAATAATTTTAGTCTAGATTCCTGCTTCCTGCTGTTTTCTGCTTTCACAGAGCTGGCAAGGAGGAAACAAAAGGATTCTTCCGGGGGGGGTGTGTGTGTGTGTGTGTGTGTGTTCTGACAGGCCACTTCCAAATTTAATACTGAGGAGGTGCCTGTTGTTAAAGCCAGTTGTCTTTCATTTGCATCTGTTTGACAGGCAAAAGTTAGCTTCTTTTGTCCTGGGGAGTAATGAAAGCAGGGGCTGGGGCGGGGGGTTGTCCTTTCATTCTTTTGAGGTGTGGGGTTATTTCGTAGTCCTTGTTGAAGGAAAAGGGCCAGTTTAGGCAACTGTTGTCATTCTGAACTCTTAGTTGAGCCTGTGATATTTATGTAGAAACTTCTCTGGATAGTCTGTTTCAAACAGTAGCGTGCTCTGTGCACTCATTTTCCATGCAGGCAGGTGGTTTTAACCAGGACAAAAGGAATACAGTTCTTAAGTTTTCAAGTTTTAAGAAAAAGGTCGCTATGCAGGAGGTGGTGACTAAATGATAACCAGTTATCTGAAAATTATTATGTACTGCTCTACCTCTCGTGTGGGTGAGAGTGTGAGCTAGTAGGATGAGGCTGTTTGGATTTCCATAAACTGTGGTGCCTTTTTGTCTCTTTTTATTATTTTTCCATTTGTTTTAGTGCCTAAAGGAAATCTAGGACATGTGAAACACAGGCACTGGAGCCTGAGGTTTCTCCTCAGCACTGGATTTTAAAACCTATGAACATCGTGCTCACAAAGCACTTCTGCAGCACGCCCCTAATTCTGGAGTTTTTTCATGAATAAGATTGAGATACAATATTGGCATTGGAAAAACACCTTAGATGAGTCTACGAATGAGAGGACCCCGTGTACGCCTGTAAGCTCGGTTACTGTATTTCCAGTAAGTGGTGGTGGAGGGAGGCACCGTGAGTGGCCTGACTTGACCCTGGTGGGCTTGGGGCCAGAGCAGTGAGGTGTGCTGCTGCAGCAGGTTGAAGGGCCAGGCTCCTGCTGCCCTCCTCTTGAACTGCCCCTGGGACCTCACCTGGCTGGAGATGAATCTCTTCTCAGGTGTGTTCCCTTCATCACTTGTATTTGACACCCTCCCACCTTGTCTGCGCACATTTCCTGTGAGGTTTCTGAAGAATTGGAGTTGATGGGTAGAGTGCTCATGTGTGAGAATTTCAGGCTTTCACAACACAATGACTTATAGATTGAAATGATTAATTTACACAGCTCTGATCTGAAACAATATGCCAGTCATTCAGGTTGCTGTTTACTATTAGCATATTCTGCATGTTTGCTCCTAATGTACGCTCTTTAATGTGTTCTTAATGAAGCAGTTCACTTAATTTGATTTTTTCCCTTTACCTTTCTCTATGGAAAGTGCAGCTACCAAGGGAAAAATACATCAGATGTGGAAGTGTAAGTGCTTTGTGTCCTATTGTTTCAGTTGTGTTACATTCTCGCTTGCTAGGGGAAATGGTTCAAAATCAGGGTAAGAAAAAATCTGAGGTCAGAAATGGGGTGAATATTTTCAAATGAGAGCTAATCTTTTCCCGTAGTTTACTAAGATCTTGTCAATCCTTTGGTATGAGGAGATCTTAAACCAGAATATTTTTAGAGATAGTCTGGCTCAATAGCAGATTACTGAGCTCAGTGTTGAAGTATCTGGGTGAAACTAGCCAGTGTTATGCATGAGGCCAGACTGGATGCTTACAGTAACTCTGGACTTTGAGCTATGCTCATGTTTACAGGTCACTGTCAAATAATGGCTGCTTGGTCCTAAAACTTCAGAGGAAGGTCTGCAGCTGCTGCAAATCATCTCTTCAAGTGTGCTGGGATTCCAAAACTATCTGGCTTAACTGGGCATCAACCCTCTTGAAAAATTAAGTATCTCTCAAATCTTCTACATAGTGTTTTTGTTTCTGTTCTGTGGAGTTGAAACTCTGGGCCTTTTCATTCCTTCTGTCAAATAAGTATCAAATAGTTACAATAGTATTTCATGCTTGGTGACCAGAGTTTGTTTCCTTTGTTCCTGAATAGCTGCCCCCCCCCCAAAAAAAAAAGAAAAAAAATTGACTACTTAATCTACATCAAAATGTTAATTCCAAAGGTGTTCCTGCTGTTGTAATCACCATTGTCCTTTTTCCTTATCAATGCTTGGTATAGCATATCTGAGCTTGGAGTGGGGTGATGGCAAGTGGATTTGGGTGAGAGATCCTGAGATTCCTGAAAATTCCTGATGCCTTCAAGCAACTGCTGATGCCTCAAACATTTTAAAAAGGAGTCTCTCAACTTCAGAGAACTAATTAGCCCTCCAAGGCAAATCTTGTGTGGTATAACCAAAAGGACACCTGATGAAAGAACATGTTGTTGTTTGTTTTAATTTCCTAAAGTTAATCACATAATAGGAAGAACTTGGTCAAGCTTGTGCCTGGCTGCTTAGCAAAGAGATCTGTTGCTGAATGCTGAGCAGCTTGTGAGGGATTAGTATGTTCATGGAGCAGAACAATATCAGAGATGATTTGTCCTGCAGTCTCTGCCAGGATGCACCTAGCATGAATCCTTGAAACTGTTGAAAGCAGATAGCAAAATGTGGTATGAGCACTTCAGTTCTTCCAGAGTCTATTCTCCACCTTTCTACTTCAATATCTTGCAGGAGCTGCAGAAGTGAAGTGGTCTGGGGGTTAGTTGCATACTAGTTCGGTTTGGGTTTCATCCTAAGTTGCTGGCCTGGAAGGGTATGGCATGCGTTATTAAACTTGAGTTCTTCAATGTTGTTCTGGTGGTGACATAAGAAATAAGTAAGGGAGGGAAATGAGCATGGGTTTTGTTATAGATGAGGCAGAAGGTGAAGGAGTGGGGTGAGGAAGCAAATGCCAAGCAAGAAGCGGGGACCACATGTCTGAAGTGACAAATTGTTGTGAATGTACTGACTTTGGAGCAGCTGCCCCTGTCCTCCCCCAAAAGAGGGCTCATGCATGCCAGAAGCTGCAAGTTTAAAGCAAGCAGTGCAAAGTTCCCTTCCCAGTGCAAAGCTGCAGAGACTGGAACCAGTTTAAGAACTGTGAATCTAATTATGGCTCCATTTCTTTGATGTTCTTGATGTTCCAAAAAAACATTGGCTTGATTGTTGGCCCACTTAACCGTAGCCACAGTTACTGGGCAGATAAACTCTGTACTCTGAGCATCAATTATTGCCTGGGTCATGGTGGTGCCTGACTGATACTGGATAGGTGGATAGGTAGTATAAGAACTTTCTGGTACAAATGATGTGGATTTTGACAGGAGGGTAGGGAAGGAAAAAAGCTTCATAGTGATAGTGGACTGACTGTGTGGGGTGTTTCATCAATGAGGGTAAAAAGCATTAATGGTGCTACTGACTGAGAAAAAGGGCCAGCAGTCAAATCACTTGCTGTTGTCCAACAGAACTTATTTTTTGTTGGTTCTATTTCCTGGTAATTTGCAACGTGAGCAGTTAATAAGTGAGATATAGAAGGTGAAATATAAATACTTATCTCGCAACATGCATTCAAGATCAGATAGTATGAGCAGTAAGAAGTGGGGCCTTTCCACTTTCTTTAAATATCCTTGGCAAGATACTGGGGAGTTGGCTTGCTCTTGACTTTGTGTAGAGGAAAATTAAAGAAAATGTTTTACCTGTTATTTCAGCCTAGTTAAAACATATAGGGATAATGGAGCCCAAGCTTTACAGATGGGCAAACATAGGTTTCAAGTAATCAGGCTTTCAGTTTAGTTTACTGTGGAGTTGTGTCGATGATAGATGAGCTGAACTCTGAGATTTACTTGGTATAGATTTTTTGTTCGTTTGCTTGAAGCTTGTACAAATCAGTAATGTCCTGGAAACTATTGCGGATTACATCCGCAGGCTGTACTTACTGGTTTCCAAGGTATATGCATTTGGGTGCAGGGAGTAAAACAAAATAATTGCCTTGGGAATAACTCTTTAATAGGTCGGGGCAGGGGGAACAGTGTGTCAGTGCTGAAGCGTTTGGTTATAAACTGTGCCTCCGTAATGTGGCCGTGCCAGGTGGTTTGTCCGATAGACACTCTAAATCCTGGTTATATTACTGACATGTTGCATGACTGTAGTGGCTTAGTTTTGGGTTTGTGAAACAAAAATTATGATACTTGCCTCACTGGGACAGCCTGTAGATTACTACTTTGTTAGGTCTCCTCGCTGACACTGGTATTTCTCTCTTTACAGTTCTGTTCCTGTTCTGGTAGGTGAAGCTTTACTGGCATCTTCCACTAACTTAGCTTGTCAATTCCAAAATCGACTGACAAAACTTGCAACTTGTTTGAATGGAGCATCTAAAATTGTTGTAATAAAGATTATTTAAAAAAAAAACAAACAAACAAAAAAAAAGAAAAAACCAAAAAAAACCCACAAAACTGTGTACAACAACCTGAGGCTTCTGAAATCATTTGGGCTGAATAAATACCTTTTATGGATAAAGCATCAGCTTGCTTTTGAAGATAATTGCCAGAGTAACCTCTTTAGTTATTTGCAAGTGAATTTTTGTGTATTCTTCTGAGTGAGAGGTCTTTGCCATAGCATCATGAAGACCTCAGTTGGGGTCTGCTCTGTCCTGGATGTTAGAAAAAGGAAGTTTTTATAGGGCAGAGTGGATAGGGTAGTTTGCCCTGTCTAGTTTTCCATGCCTTCGGGGGGTGGAAGTGTTGAGCTGGAACTATGAAGTTTCTTGTCAGTGCTGTGGTTTCTTTCTGGGTTTGTTGTTTGTGTATTTTCAAGTGATCTAAAAAATAATTACATGAGTAAGGACTTGTCTGGATTGTGATACAGTAGGTGACCAATAGTAGCCATAATAAAAGTACTTTTATTACATCCATTGTAGATAAACACTTTTGGTCAGGGTTAAAGACTGATTAAAAGAATATTGTTTGGATCCCCATGCACTGAGGAATATCTCTGGGAATGGAGGGGGGAGGGGAGAAGGTACATATAACCTATTGTTCAGATGGAACTCAAAGAACAAGTACTCCACACTGCCAGCAAAAACTGTTCAACCTTTAAAAAGAAGATGAGTGGCAAATCCTTACTGATTATTTTTTTCTTTTTTTAATCTCTCAGCTGATTGCAATGCCATTCTTAAAGCTCTACAGCCCATTTTTCAGGAGCAGGGAATGACAGAAACAGTTCATAACTGGGAAGACCATGGTTATTTAGCAACCTACATCAAAAAAAATGGCAGGTGAGTGGATTTTTCTTTTCCTTCCTATATATTGTGTCCCTTCTGTGTTCCCTTACAAATATTTGTTTCTGCCTTTATTGGATCTCCTTCTGGGGTGCAGGCAGGGCAAACTGTTCTTTTGCTAGCCTTGTATATGAAGTGACTAAAATAAAGGAGAACATTGTCGATAATCTTGTCTATGTCATCTTGTAGTTTGGCTATCAGAACAGTTGAATGGTCAGTCTGGGCAGTAACAATGTATGGTGTCTTGGTCTTGGGGCCAGTCCTTCCAGATGCAGGACAGCTCAAGTCAGTTAAATGTATTTGTAATTCTTCTGGCAACTGAGTATGTCTAAATATGTTCAACTCTAACCTTAGCATGTGAACAATGAAAACTTTGTCTCTCTCTTGTTGTATGTGCTTTTAAATACTTTATTATACACTTCAAATTCTCAAGCAGCTACTGAAGTAACTTAACAGTATAACAAAGGGGATTGGTGTGGTTAGTGACGCTCACGTAAGCAGAATCTACTGGTATAAACTGGTAAGCAAAACCACATTCACTGTATTTCCTGAAGCTGCCTTACAGTGTCAGGGTTAGTTAATTATTGTATACACTTCTGGCCTATTAATTAGTAACTACTGTGATTTTATTGCACTTCATTTGTTTCCAGTTACTCAGTTATTTGTTCTTGACATTCATTGTAGCAGGTGCTGCTTTTGTTCTTTTTGAAATCTCTGCTTCAGTGTTCTTCAGGATTGGAGTTAAGCTAAATAAGCTTTAATTTGTTGGTTCTCTTCTCTTGGGTGTCCTGTTAAGCAGCTCAGTTGGCCACACTCCTAATAGGAGAATTGCCTAAGGATTTTTAATTTGTATTGGTTCTCTCTCATTTCAGAGAGAGAGAGAGAGCTGATATATTTAGTAGGAAAATCAGATCCTAGGTGAGTGTGTTGCCTGCTGGAATTTGTGTCTGTTTACTGTGTATGAACATATAAGTATGTACAGCTCTATCTATGAATTTTAATATAAAAGTCGTGTAGACTAACTACATTGCTAAACTTGGGGCCTGACTTGTTACCTTAAGTAAGCTGGTATGAGTCTAGTCCTATGTTTTATCTCTCCCAATCATGCTCTATGAAGTTCTTAGCATATTTCAGTCAGCTTTTCAAATGAGAATGCTGGCTTTTTCTGATGAAAATTAATTGCTTTTTATACTTGATGGGCCTAGAAAGACTTGTTAATTGTCTTTTGGTTTTGTACAGTCTTTCTTGTTCTGTTTATAATTACTTGTGCTTTTTTGTTCTTTCTGAATAATTTGATAAAGATTCCAGTTCTGGATAACCTTTTTTTTTTTTTTTTCTGAGGTCAGTAAAAAGATGGCCAAGTTGGTAATTCACTACTCTGGTGCTGTCTTTCCTCTGTTTTGGGTTAAGCTTGTATTTAGTTGCCCTAAAAAGATAAGGATATACAAGTTGGGGGGCAGAGGACCTTGCTCTGGTGAGTTGGGGGGCAGAGGACCTTGCTCTGGTGAGTTGGGGGGCAGAGGACCTTGCTCTGGTGAGTTGGGGGGCAGAGGACCTTGCTCTGGTGAGTTGGGGGGCAGAGGACCTTGCTCTGGTGAGTTGGGGGGCAGAGGACCTTGCTCTGGTGAGTTGGGGGGCAGAGGACCTTGCTCTGGTGAGTTGGGGGGCAGAGGACCTTGCTCTGGTGAGTTGGGGGGCAGAGGACCTTGCTCTGGTGAGTTGGGGGGCAGAGGACCTTGCTCTGGTGAGTTGGGGGGCAGAGGACCTTGCTCTGGTGAGTTGGGGGGCAGAGGACCTTGCTCTGGTGAGTTGGGGGGCAGAGGACCTTGCTCTGGTGAGTTGGGGGGCAGAGGACCTTGCTCTGGTGAGTTGGGGGGCAGAGGACCTTGCTCTGGTGAGTTGGGGGGCAGAGGACCTTGCTCTGGTGAGTTGGGGGGCAGAGGACCTTGCTCTGGTGAGTTGGGGGGCAGAGGACCTTGCTCTGGTGAGTTGGGGGGCAGAGGACCTTGCTCTGGTGAGTTGGGGGGCAGAGGACCTTGCTCTGGTGAGTTGGGGGGCAGAGGACCTTGCTCTGGTGAGTTGGGGGGCAGAGGACCTTGCTCTGGTGAGTTGGGGGGCAGAGGACCTTGCTCTGGTGAGTTGGGGGGCAGAGGACCTTGCTCTGGTGAGTTGGGGGGCAGAGGACCTTGCTCTGGTGAGTTAGAAGCTTTTTCACTATGCTGCTGAACAACTTAAGCTCTTGCACCAGAGGATAGTTCACAATATTCTTACTGCTGTGGGAAGATGAAGTTGGGGAGGTGGCCTGCCCTGGTGGCCTTCCTGCAGGGAAAGAAGGGAAGGCCTGTGATGTTGGGCCTTTGTTCTACATACTTCTTGCCACTGTTTCGTGTGCTAAGTAGAAAGCTGGGTGGCAAGGGCAGTCGCTCTGGCACCTCTGCTGCTGCAGACTGACAGCTTACTTCCTGGATTTCTTCCTTGGGGCTGCGGCTGCAGTTTGTCAGTTGGCAGGGTCCTGGGTTGGTTTGTTCCACAGTCCTTTCCCAAAAGGCAGTGCTGGTGAGGCTGCACAGTTAGGGCTGCTTCTGCTGTCATTCAGTTGTATCAAGTAGCCTTACTTTTCTCGCATACAACCCTCGTGCCGTACTCCAGGGCATGCAACGCATACTTGATGTCAGCTTGATGTAAAATACTTCCCTTGTGACTGCAGCAGAGCCCAAGTGTCACTTCAGATGCTTTGATATGGCAATTGGTGGGTTGAGGGAGAAACCTTGCTGGCTTGGGGCCACAGGAATACCATGTGGGCCACAGGGAGATCTGGGGCTAAGTGGTGTAAGCATGGATGTGGCCAGCCTGTTCTCATGGGAGTTCAGCTCCTTGAGCCCTCCAGGCTGGGTGCAACCAGTTTAGTCAAGTATCGCTTCTCATCTATTTAATAGCCCCATATGCTAGACATCTCTTAGACTAGTGCTGTTCATCTTTTCAACTCGGTGAGAAATGTGATGTAGAATACTGAGTTTCGGGAAAAAATGTGGACTTAAAGATGCTCTAAATACTGGGGTGTCCATGTAAGACAAAAAGGCTTTTTTACTACTGCAGCACCATTTTTGCCTTTCCTGATTTGCATAGGCTGATTGACTTGCTCGATCAGTCTCCATTTGGCATGTTTCTTAGCAGTCAGATGTAGAAGTCTCCCCTTCTCCCTGTAAATATGCAGGTGCAGGCAGTGAAGGCAAGGTTGTGGCATCACTAATCCAACCATGAATGGGCTCCCCGACAGAAATGTGGTTAACTGTCAAACAGTTGTAGTTGAGCTTGGTTTTAATATCAAATTACTGTTGTCAGCTTAATGTTAAATTGTGTACAAATGTTGTCAGTTCAAAATTACATTTGCTAATTAATACATTGCTCTTCACCCTTATGAAATAAGCTCTCAAAGTTCCGATATAATACAGGTCTGGAAATTAGTTGAGCTTCTAAGAAGCTATCCAGGAGAGCATCCTAAGCATAATAAGGAATTGCGGTTTGTGATACAGCCTCAAAATTGAAGAAAGAAGGACAAGAGTGCACAGAAGAGCTGAATGTTAAGACAGTATCATTCACTTTGCAAGTGACTTTTTCTGGTGCAGTGTCAAATGTAAATTAAGAAAGAATGGTTACTGCTTTTTCATTGCTTTCTGAACTCCAGGGCATATGGGATTCATTTCCCACGGAAATTACTCACTCTGCTATTCAACTTACTGTCTGTAGTGATGTGAGTTAAAGTATGCTTCAGTGCTTTGCCAGCCCTGTTAAATGCTGAACTGGGGAACAGTAGCATGTGCAGGAGAACTTTCTGTGAGTTTTGGGACCTCAGCAGTTCTGTTTCCTTGAGTTCTCAGATCACTTAAAGAAACTGCATATACTTTCTTAAGGCAGCCTTAAACAGTATGGTTTTGTTAATGTCGGTTGATGTAGTTTTCAGTTAACTGAAACAAATAAGGGTGTGAACACTAAAAAAAAAAAACCAAAAAAACAAACAATAGACTGGACAGTTAAAACCCTGCAAAACAGAAACATTGAAGGAGTGGTATGAATGAACTGGTGAACATACAGAGGATTTGATACGAACTAAATAGGCTTTATTTTAATACTAGCAATTTAATGCCTGGATTTTATTTGGCACCTAAAGTATCGTAAGATTTTTATGCTCATTAAAGTATCTGACAACTAGGAAGAAATTAGTCTGGGCATGCAGACTTTTCTTCTTCCTTCCCTGTAAAACGGTGTACTTCTGGAAGTAGCTTGTACTAAAAAGCAGGAAAAAAAAGAAGTGATGGAGGATGGATATGTAATGAGGATGGCTGGGTGTTACTGGGCACAGAAGATCCGCAGGATGAAAGATGTGCGAGTTGGTGGTGTGTGTGAGTAGGGGTTTGGCTGTGCACATACAAACACACTTTTTAACCAGCCAAAAAGGTGACTGAGCCATTGCAAGACAAAGATGTGCAGCTGGTGTAACGAGCTGGGTACTAATCCCAGGAAAAAACCGTTTGTGATGAGATAGTATGTTGCTAAACAGTGTGTACTCTCCAAAGCCTGCAGAGATAACCCCCATAGCTTGCACGGTGCCCCGTGCTACAGATGTTTGTCAACAGCAGTGCCCGCAATTCAACACTTTTATCTCTGACAAAGATACCCTGTGAACAGCCCCGCGGAGGGCTGGGGTTGTTAAACGAATTGGAGTTGATTTGGGGATTAAGCCATGCTTTCCTGTTGTCATTACCGAAGCAACAGATCCCTGTTCTCCTTTGTCTGGAGCTAAGCAAGCAAAAGTCACATGTGGCAACTCTACCTGGTCCATTTACTTTGTGATTGACTCTGACAAAGGACCTAATTGAGGGAAGTTCAGCCGAAAACATTTACTAATGGGGTTGTCAACACAAGGCTCTGGAGTCGGGTAGGAAATGGCTCACTTGAGCTGCTCAAGCCCCTGTCTGTAGTGGTGGGGATGGATACGCTTCCCTGCTTTGCCAGCCCCCTTGCCCAAACGCTGGTTGGGGAGTAGTAGCACATGCAGGAGAGGAGCTCTGTCGCTGAGGCTTGGGGCCCCAACAGTCTTGTTTTCTGGAGCCGTGTGTTTTCAGATCACTTCGTTGCCGAAATCTGGACTAAAACCCCTTACCACCGATGGGACGTTAAGAAGCGGGCACTTTGTTTATTGCAGCGCTGGGGACGTGGGGGATCGCTCCTCCAAAGGCGTGTCCAACTTGGTATCAAAATCCATCAGTTTATAGGCTTTTTCTGTCAAATCACTGTTACATAATCTCTTTGCATAAAAATGCATACTATGCTTACTCTTAAATTTAACCTGTGTAATGATTGATCCTTTGATCATATAACCTTATCAATATCCTTATTTAAAAACAATCACTGGTCAATTCTGCTTGGCTCTACTGATTGGAATCCTCAATGCTCAAATTGAGATGGGAAGGGTAAGGGGGTTTCCAAGCAGCAAACTGGTGTCCATGATGGTTTCCTTAATTTTTTAAGACAAAACATAGTGTCGTAGTTTAGGGTCAGCTCAGTCGGTAACAAAGGACCACGAAGCCGCTCGCTCACCCCCCCCCCCCTC
>VYZV01002889.1:35001-47351 GCA_013401275.1 Pandion haliaetus | reverse complement strand
AGACAATTAACTCTATCCCAACTGAAACCAGAACACGCTGTTTGCTCGTTCCAGATATTTTTCTCCATTGTTTTCCATTATATGTAAAAAATGGGTGACTAGCATAAATAAATGTCGGAGTAAATGCCCATCCTACAGATAGGTGTTAAGATCTTGTGTATTGTTATAAAGACAAAGCAGAATGTCCAGATAAAAGTTGAAAATCCTTCTGTTACTTGAGAAATTGCAGTTGCATAAAATTTGTTTTACGATGTGATTCAGTGAGGATTTTCTTAGGTGAGTTACCAATAGTGTCCAGTGCATACACACACAGCATATCTAAATTATTTAATTTTTTTTCCAGCAGGTTCTGCTGTTGTTTAGTCTATATTACAAAGTTTGATATTTCTAATGCTGAGTACTGAAACCCAGTACAGTCAGAGTATTAACTGAAAATGCAACGTTGCAGCACCTTTTGCCTTGCAGCAGCAAGCTCCGGCTGGGACCCAGTGCTGCTGGATGTCCTTTGGTGTGCCTATGTGGGTGCAACGTGTAGGGCAGTGTGGGTCGGGAGTGAGCAACCAGGAAGACTAGGGGATGCCCATCTTTCTTTTGATATAACTATTGCCTTATGCACGTTTAAGGGGATTGCGAGTTTAAAACTCTAACTTCTTGAACACTCCTGCTATTTTCAGGGGGAAGAAATAACACTTCCAGATGTGTCAGGCCCCTTAAAGTCTAGAGTTATATAATTTCTTCATTGATTGGGAGGCAGATAGGGTCCCATCTTTGCACTTCAATTAAGTACTGAAGTTAGCTGAGATGAAACTGAGCTTACATAACTGACACAATTTTACTTCTGAATACCTAATTTTCTCTTTTTCTATGAAGAAAGGGTAGATAACTTGTTGATAGGCACAAATAGTAGTCACTTGAATTACAGTATAGTACAAATATTATTCACATTCAGTTAGGTTTCAAAGATTATAATGTAATACAGATTTTAAATGGTTTAGATCCACACAAAAATACTTTAATTTCTTTCTAAAGTCTTTTAACATGGAAAATAACATTCATTTAAGTGATAGGGTGTTTTTTCAAAATATTCCTCATTATTTGTAATCATTCAGCCATTGTCTTAGTTCCCAGCTACAGAGGTGTGTTTATGTTAGCAACTTATATCATGCACTTTATATTATATTATTATAAGTTATGAAGTTACCATACTAGTAACTTTAACATTTTTTTTTAATATTCTGTAGTGGTGAATGAGCATTAACCTTAAAGGGTGCTCTATCTGTCTATGGCCTCCTTTTTGCTTTACCAAACCAGAATCATCTGAAGAAAAATGTACTATATTTTTCTATGTAATAGGCACTCTAAAGAAGTTTGAAGCACAGGATAGGAACTTTCCCAAAGCTGCTGAAGCCCATATCTGAGGTTCCCTATGGTTAATGATAAAGGAAAATTCAGAGAATTCCAAATTTTATAGCTCTTGGCATCTGCAAATTCTCCAACTTTCTCCCCAAAATTACAGCATAAGGTTAGGAGAACAAACTTTCTTTCCCCATCTACCCAGAGAACTACCCACTTAAAACTGTGCCAAAGAGAAACAGAACAAATCTCTTGGTTTTTCTAGAGTTCCATTTCCCCCAAAACCTATCATCTCACACACAGCTTCTTCCCCAGTCACCCCACTGGGACTCTCAGATTCCTTCTCACTCAGTCCTTCCCTGACAGAGCAGACACTAAAGACAGAGGAGAAAAACACATACTTCTTTCTTTGCATGGGTGATGGAAAGAAGGAAGGTTATTTAAAAAAAAATAAAGTATCTTAAAAATAAAAATAATTAAAATAATAACTTATGTCTAACCCCTTCGATATCAGTAGCAGCACAAATCATCAATGACACAGATACACTTAACTGTGTTGGTACTTGATTTTTATGGCTGACTGCATTGATAATAGGACTTGGAATTATATAAAATGTTCTATGTTGGTGAAAGCGGAGCTATTCGCTAGAAGGCTATCAGTACATTAAGCAGATTATGGTTACTACTTTTAAATAACTTTTTTTTTAAATACTTTTTTTTCTGAAACTCCCATACTCCCCTTCCCCAAGATTTTAAAATAAATAAACAAATAAATCCTGTCTCTGAATTTTATACTGCCATACATAGGACTATCAAGAGGATGAGACAGGGCAGGGGATGACTGTAGTGGAAATTTTACACGTTACAGAAATGAGAGTCTATCATGCCAGTTCATTTAAGCCCCGTTTATGTTCAAAGTACTTACCAAGAAACTAAAAGTGAACAAGCCCTGCAGGGCCTATTCAAAAGCATTAGCAATAAACCAGACCCCACTGCATCACTTAAAAGTTACAAGTTCTAATTTCATGTGGGAGTTATGGGGAAAGTTTGTCTCTACTATGATTATATCAGACTGATTTTCTCTCCCTCGTCATACCAAGTCTCCATTTTTTTCATGCATAATTGGCACACACCGTGGATATGTCTCTAATCTGCAGAATTATCTACCTACACTGCTTTTCAATTTAAGGATCACAGTGCGCATTGCGATAGCATATTCTTGAAAGGCCACAGTTTCTGTATGCAAGCTAAGAGTTTTGCTATCAGAAAAAGGGTATGCACTGATTTTTACCTGACATTTCATCTTTGGTGTAGCTCAGCATGTACAAGAAATATGAAAGGAGCAATCCTCAGTCTCATTCGCTGACAAATATTTAATAGAACAGCAGTAGCTGTAAGTGTTGGTGGCCTTGGCTCTGAATTGAAATGTCAGTAGTAGCACCATAATGCAGCATCTATCTGTTCACACACTTCAGGGAATGAAATCTGAGTGCTATCCTTATAACAAGACACTTTAACATTTATCAGTGCATACATGGACACAGCAAAGAAACAAATGGCACAAAAATGTTTGAATTATTGCAAGAGGTTTTATGCCATGTTATTAGCTACATTTTCAAAGGTCAAAAAGTTACACATACTGAACACAGAATTATAGACTGTAAAGTACTGTATGTTAACCAAATTAAAGCATTTTGAATAATATATACTTTGTCCCTCCACAGATGAAATCTATATTCTAGAAAGTCAGTAATTACATTTTGGAGGAAAAAGATAATGAATTCTGCTTAATTTTTCTTCAGAAGAAAATTGCTTCTAATTTTTTGTAAGCCTAGCAAAAAGAAGGCATTCTAAATGAGCAGACATTGTTTTAGTGCCATCTTGCTTTTTGCTCGTGTCTTCATCTTGAAGATGAATCACATTTTTCTCTGACATCCAGCTCAAGAGTTAATCCCTGTTGATTTCTCTTGCCTAAACAGACCAAGAAAGCACGGTCTTACCCACAATCCAGTACATCAAAGTCCAGTCTTTGAAAAGACTCCATATGAATCCACAGGGAAGAATGTCATTTGGGTAGTAACAGAGACATAATCGCTGTCTCCCATTCTCTTGCCTCTGTTTCCACAACTGATCCACATGGTAATTTGCTTGCCTAGTCCACTCTTGTGCGTATGCAATTGTTAACTTCTTAGTTTCTGCTTTTAATTAAAAAAAAAAAATTATTGTGTAATTTCATTGTTTCCCTGTACAATCACCACAGGCTTATGTGCTTTACGGCTTACTTCAATTTCTGTTATCTAATCTATCATACTTGTTCACTTTTCATCTGAGCTTTAACATTTCTTATGCTTCACATCACCAGTAAAAATCTCTTCCTCCTCCTTTTTGGGTAATCTGGGTTAAAATCATGTGACCATTTTAAGAAATTAATTTCATTTTTCATCTTGTCATCTTCAGTGTATTATTTAATAAATTACATACCTGTGTGTTTTTAGACCTCAGAGAGCTAAAGGGGGTCTGGGATGTTGACATCACATTACCCATGTACAGACTGGACTACTATGTGACAAAAACAGGCTCCTACTGTCTCACCCCTGCTTGGTTAATTTGTCTTGAAGATATGAGTGAAGTCTGCCATGGCCACTCTTCTACCCACTTCTTTATTCAGCTTTGTTATTGTGATCATTTAATAACTGAGTTTATTTCCTCTGCCCACTTCCTCACCTCCTCTGATAAAATTTCCCGTTACTATATTCTCCTGCCTACACATTTAGTGTGGACTTTTTCTAGAGAAAGGTCATGAAGCAGTCCAGCAAATTTTACTTTTCCATTATAACCCCTTCACCTATTACCAATGTGAATACTTCTCATCTGCCTTTTTAAAGAGGTTTTATTTTGTTCAGCTGCAATAAAGTAAAAGATTTCAGTGCACAGTTAAACAAAGGGCAGATGCTTTTGATATTCTTCAATTTTGAATCTTAGTAGTAAAATCTAATGCATTGATTTAATATCACTCTGTGGCCCACAGAACAGACATAGATTATGTAGATAAAATATGTGTAGTTATCATGTCATCCTCTGCAGGTTTTTTCTCCAATTTATTATGCTGCATATATTGTCATATATCAGTGTGTAACAAAGAAAGAGTGCTATCGTGTTTCTCCTTGTAGAGGCCTCAGCAAAGTAGATTTCAAACCTTATAGGTAATTCTAGCTGTTACCTCCTTAAAACTAGTATTAAATAATAAAAAGCAATATAAAGCCTATTCTTTGGACCAGATGAATGGTGATTATATAAAAGGTTAGATTCCACCCTGTGCTGTCAACACCTAAGTGACTGGAGGTTGACTATACTCAAACTATCTATGCATCTATCGCAGTCAAAGGATATCTGGGTATCTGTTCCATTTCTTAAATATAGGCACGTAGTGTAATTTTACATGCTTGGCCGTCACTGTAGCTTCTTTTTCATGTGTAATATGTGGCACTGGATGACAATATCCAGGCTCATTGGCTCAATGGATTTAAAAGAGTCCAGATTCAGGTGTCCTATTTTAGGGGTGGAGGAGTAGCTCTCCAAACTCTGTTGTGCCCATCTGGTAATATCTTCTTACGCTCCACCAACAAAAACCCTAGGAAGAGAGGGAATGGGTAAGGAGAGCAGGGTGTGACGGATATGACAGTGGAGGGATGGCATGCCTATATCCTTCTGGAGAGCCAACATGGGCTAGGCAGGATACCTTAGGCACCTCAGATGCCACATTTAGGTAACTAAATCCCACCCCACACTGTTGATCTTCATTGACTATAGCAGGATGGGGTGGGTTGACCCCAGCCAACAGCTTGTTCAGTCCCCCTGTCCCCGCAGAATGTGGAAGAGAATCAGAAGAGCAAAATCAAGAAAAAATAATGGGTTGACTTAAAGACAGTTTAGTAAGTGAAAGAAAGAAAGAGAGAAAGAAAAAAAACCAACAAGTGATACAAAGGCAATTACTCATCACCTCCCACCAACAGACTAATGCCCAGCTGGTCTTTAAGCAACTTCTACCTTGGAAAGACCACCCCCAGCTTTTATTACTGAGCATGGCATCATATGGTCTGGAATATCCCTTTGGTCAGTTGGGGTCAGCTGTCCCAGCTGTGTCACCTCCCATATTCTTGCCAACCCCAGCCTCCTCACTGTGGCGTAGTGTCAGAAACAGAGAAGGCCTTGGAGCTGTGCCGGCACAACTCAGCAATAGCTAAAACATCGGTGTGTTATCAACACTGTTTCAGTCACAAATGTAAAACACAGCATCATACGGGCTGCTATGAAGAAAATTAACTCCATTCCACCAGACCTAGTACACAGAAGCTCAGACAAATTTTGACGGTTAAAATCTGCAGTTAAATCCCACCCATGTGATCTTTTTTTCTTTTTTTTTTTTTTTTTCTTTTTTTCCCCAGCTCTTACCAAGTAAGAAATTGACTAGTTTTTGATACAGGCAAGTGAACTGTAGACCTTTTCAGAAAAAAACTTGGTAGTGTGTACTCTGCCAGAAGGCAAGATATATCTCTAATTCTTTTCCAGTCCGTATCAAAGGCAGTCTACATAAAATATGTGTTTTACTGGTGCTGTCACTAGAGAAATTTGAAAAACAGGGGAAAAGGAGAGAGAAATGAATGCTAAGCTGTCTTAGCAGTGATCTCTCCCGATTAGTTTAAGACATCCATAGAAGCAAAGGCAAAATGATAAGATTAAAATTTTTTAATGAGTAAATTAGCCAAATGAGCTGGGGAAGAGAGAAAGAAGAAAGTTGCACCCACCATATATATCATCTGTTTCTGATGACTACGTCAAAAGAATTGTGCTGGTTCTGGCTGGGATAGAGGTAATTTTCTTCATAGTATCTAATGTGGGACTGTGTTTTGGATTTGTGCTGAAAACAATGTTGATAACACAGGGATTTTTTAGTTATTGCTGAGCAGGGCTTACACAGCGTGAAGGTCTGTTCTGCTTCTCACCCCACCCCACCAGCGAGCATGCTGGGGGGGCACAAGGAGTTGGGAGGGGACACAGCTGGGACAGCTGACCCCAACTGACCAAAGGGGTATTCCAGACCTTATGATGTCATGCTCATCAATAAAAGCTGGGAGAAGAAGGAAGCGGGGAACATTAGGAGTGATGGCCTTTGTCTTCCCAAGTAACAGTTACACGTGATGGAGCCCTGCTTTTCTGGAGATGGCTGAACACCCACCTGCCAATAGGAAGTGGTGAATGAATTCCTTCTGCTTTGCTTTCATGCATGGCTTTTGCTTTACCTATCAAACTGTCTTTATCTCAGCCCACAAGTTTTCTCACTTCTACCCTTCTGATATTCTCCCACATCCCACTGTGAGGGGGGCGAGTAAGCGGCTGCATGGTGCTTAGTTGCCAGCTGGGGTTAAACCACAACAAGAACAATACTCAATATTACATTTAAAAGAGAAATCGGTTCTTTTAATTCCAGGTCACTGTCAGAGTGTGGCTATGGTGGTCAGAATTACATAATTACTCCCATTGCAAACAGGAGTGAGATAACTGGGAAGAAAAAGTTAGATCCTCTGGAGAGAAATGTACTGTTATCAGAAAACTTCAGATCCTTCTGTGCCTTTTTTTATACTTTAAGAACTCTGAATTTTATCCCAGAGATAAGATTATGGTTAGATTGACAAATGGTACCAAAATAATCTGTTCTCCTGACAAGAAATGTTTGCAATAAGAAAAGAGAAAACCACAACCTTTATTTGTCCTTGTGACTGTAATAGCTTGAGTACTATATTAAAAAAGAAGCCTTGTTAAAAAGACCTCTTATAAAGACAATAATGAAAATGAAAAATGTTAAGGAATCAATCAATTTATCTAGCAACCTTTATACCCTTGTCTCATGGTGCAAATCCCATGTCTCTAGATATGGGATTTTCCTGACACCACTCCAAGTTATCTTGTTTTTTTGTCTGGTTAAAGATGAGACACAAGAGCTTGTTGAGCAAATCTGTGCTGCTCCATTTCAAGGGTGGATGTGAGGAAAAAACTCAACACACACTTTGGAGAGCCATTAATCAACATTTAGTTTGAGACATTCCAGGAGATTTAAAAACCGAGCAAGAATAGTGAAGAGGAGGCCAAAGTGGGAAGGGAAAGTCATTATTTACATAACTGAGTGAAATATGAACACATTTATTGGTTTCTTTCATCTCCAGAAAACCTTATATGTTATTTATCTTTGATGGGACTTATCTTAGATAACTTTAGCTGTCTAAAAGGTAAGTCATTATGTTAGCATTTGACTTAGGTTACTTGTAGATTCAGTGGGAAAAGTAGATGTTTCCAGCTGAAGGAGGCTATTCCTAACTCAGCAGGATCTCAGTAAAATTCAGTCTGTCTGTAGTATGTGGCTACTTATATAATTCACACAATTAGTGCTTTCAGAGTGTAGCTTACATTTTTGTCCCTTCCACGTGCCTTTCACATTTGTTTCCTTGGTAAGCACTCCGTCAACCTCTAGCAATTATTTTAAATTAAATAATTCTTTATTCCTTATTTATAAATGTCATGGGTTTGCATCTTAATTTCCCGGTGAAGGTGGCAGAGTGGTTCCAGCTCACCATCTATCTCACAGCTTAGTTTTGTGACAAAGCTCTCGGATGTGCATCTATAGCAGATGTGATTAATGATTACTTGGCAAAACTATCTGGGTTAGTGAACTTGAGTTTTTTGCAAAATGTCACTTTTAAATATGATTAATATATATTCAATATAACAATATAACTAGGTTTAATTGTGTATTTTAAAGGTGTATTTACATATTTCAATATTCTCACTGCTACATAGAGAACTGTCAAGATATAAATTTTATTTAAAGTTAAAAGTACATGATAAAAAATAAACATGCAATTTACAGAAGAAGTTGTCCTAAAAGCAATGTGCATAAAGTAAATACTCAATGGTATATAAATGCAGCAACGAAGAGGCCTGGGTCATGAAACTACAGCTTTTGCTATTCTTGGATATGTCTCAAGAAATAACTGGTGACCATAAATTTTTAAGACTGATATAAAACTGTTGTGACAAGTTGAGAAATTGGAAATCAAAAGGAATCAGACAGTATTGTTATAAGCATCTGTGATACAATATAATTTACAATTAAACATAGTAATCTTGAAAACAAAAGTTTCTGCCGCTTAGCAAGGATTTTATAGTCAGATCTTAACAGAAAGATGTCACCTTCATCTTTACACCTGATGAAGCTGGCAAAAGTTATAAGTTTTAATCATTACCAGAACTCTAAAGAAAACATTTGTTGATAGTTATGATTTTTTTTTAACATTCACATTTTTTTCAGAATATAGTCTGTGAGTCCATTTTGACTCCCAACTGCCATGTGGTGGCCCAAGTAATCTTTCCATCTACAGGTATCAACAAGGTTGCATACAGATTTTAGATATTGACCCTTATCCAGGCCTATTTCACCTTGACTGGAATTAATCACAAAATACCTGAGCAGCACAGGATGGGTTTTCTGTCCAAATTTAACAATCTGTTCTGAACTAGCTATCCAGGTTTGCCCTGCAGACAAAGCCTCTAATACTTTCAGTGCCTCACTTCTGAGGTGGTGTTTCATGATGTGAAAATACTAAAACCAATGATGGTCTCCAAGTAATTTTGAAATATGGTTATACAAAATCATACTGGTATGGATTTAGCACCTAGGGGATTGCTTCATCTTCCAGAATGCACAGTTGACATCTAACAAGTAGCAATAGTAAGATGTTCTTGGCGTGGATCAATTTTCTTCTTCACCAAGTCAATAAAAATATGTGCTTTCCTCCTTTGGCTTCGAGGAAAAGTAAGCAGTATCAGTGGTGCAGTATTCCAAGGAATTTGCATCAATTCATACCTACACTGATGTTACCTTTCAGTTACTTAAGAAACATTAAATCAGTTCCCCTTTACAATAATTTTTAAATAGAACAGTGAAAAATGAACCTGTCATGTCATTTTCTAGGGTAAAATAGGTGTAGGTATAGGTATAGGTGTAGGCATTGTAAGGCTTTTCATTGTATGCTCATATTTAAATACTTAATTTTACACATACACATGCTTGGTATTGAAGTCCCAGTTTAGTATTATCTTTAACTGGGACTTGAATATTAAAAGCTTGTCCATGTGAATAACTTCTGTACTAGATTTTTGAGACAAAGACTGTCATTAAAACACCTCCCATCACCACTCAATCTCTAGGAAATTTGAACTAACTTTTTTTTGATTCTTCAGGACATGGTTTAAAAAAAAAAAGTATCTGCCCAATAAGTTAACATAACCAAGGCTGATTCCTTTTTTAACTCACATTAGCTGATCTAATTTCTTCAAATAGTCAGCTGAGTGTAATGCAAAAAGAAGTATCAAAATTGTATACTTTTATATAATTTGGGTTCTTTATTAATGAAAAATTGTTCTCGTTAATGAAAGACATACTATCTATTTATAATTCCAGGCAGTATAACAAAACATCAAGAGTAAAAAACTAGATTAAATACTATATTTGTGTAATCATCATACTTAAGGAAATATGTAGACAGGATGAGAGAATATGAAGTCAATATTTGTGTGTGGGCTATGGAGAACCACTGTGTACAAGAGAAACATAGCTAGGCAAAAAAATCAGTTGAAGCTTATGTAGTGTGGCATCCATCTAGAAGCTAGGCCATATGGCAATGTAAAGAGGGACAACATTCATAACGTTAATGAAAGTTAAATTTTCATACTAGATTCCCTGGTCTGGTCCACTCTGCACATTGGAATCTGGGAAAAGCATTTGCAGGTAAAGGTCAATTTCTATTGATATTACCTAGCCTACAGAAGCCTCAGCATTACTTGCACAGTAAAAGAGATCCAGATTTGGCACAGTGTTTCTGGTTCAGAACGCAATTGTAACTGTTATGCACTGAGACAGAGCTATCAGTAAGCACTGGAGAAGTAACTGAATCAATTTCCTCAACACAGTAAAGCCTTTTTTTAACTCAGTGACAATGAAGTATTCAGATCATCTGATAATCTGATTATCTCTGTACAAAACCAGATAAAATTGGGCAGGTTGTTTTTCAATTTTAATTTTCAGAGTTGATTTTAAGGAAATCTCAGAAATGTCATTTAAAGTCTGCTGAAATATGATCTGAAATTAAGGAACAATAAGGCTTTTACTGGATTTTTATATATGTTAATATTTCATTATAATTAATGCATTGCTTATTCAATCACATAATCTAATTTTCATGGCAGTATTTCAGGTCACCGGATATCCCCAAATTTAGTTGTAAAAAGTGAAGTTTGTGTTGAGTACAGTGCAGTAATGAAACATTAGTCTACTTAAGGCATATGTATGAAAAACATTGTTAAAGGAAAATTTCAGATCTAAGAGAAGGAAATAACTTCAATGAATTTGTGCAGCACTTGAGCACTTACAACATTAATTGTTTATAACTAGGCAGCTATGTTGTGTCAATAACAAATAAACATCAACAGCACTTCTATGGAAATGCCTGTAAATTAAGATCTATGGATTAATGTGTATCCATGGAGCTTCAGTGTCAGAAAAGTGCCCAGCTTATCACACAGCAGAGCTACCAGAGAAACAAGCTTTTCCCTGTATCAAACAATAGAAAACAAGGACAATCACATGAAAAAAACTTCTATCTGCAGAAAGAAATAAACAAAAAAAAGTCTTTTGCAGTTTAGTTTGAGAAGGCAAACCTCAAGCAAATCTCACAGCAGTAGTTAAACACAAAGTGCTCATCTTCCTATGGTAGAGAATTTCATGTGATCTTCTGAACTGCATCACCAATTAGCAATTTCCTACCTTCTATGGCTCCTGGGATGAAGAGGCAGACATATTGATCAAAATGTTAGTAAAGCAACAATTGGCAAGAGATGTCTGAGTGGTATTTCAACACTCTGCCCTTTTCATCAGATGGAGGGGGAGGTGGGAAGGGAATGGAGTTTCCTACCAGACCATCATTTTACTGAAATAAACAAATACGTTCTCCTTCACAGATAAACCAAAAAGTAGTGTTTTCCAAAAAATAAAAACTATTCATTACTTTTTATATGTAAAATCTTACAGGAGATAACATAACATAGAAAAAATTTTAAATAGTATTTTGTATGATTTTGTACTTCAAAAAGTTAAGAACTGTAGCATAGATTTAAAGATAAAAATTACAAGTGATTAAACAATGGGAAAAATGTAATGTGACTTTTTCCATTGTTCTGACTTCAGAGCCAGAAGCCAAGTACAAAATGTAATCCAACCTTCTGATAACGTCAGACCCTGCAGCCCTATGGGCTCAAAATGCAGCCTTCTCATTGCTAGCAGCCCTGAAGACTCCCTGGGCTTTATTTTTGGTCAGCTTGGAGTACAACTAGAGATGGCTATTGCTCAATTTGTTTTAGCTTTAGCTTAGCTTTGTACAACTGCGTGGTGCAACACTTTTTGTTACAATATTCTGGGTATATTTCTGTAACTAACCAATTGTAAAAAATAGTATTTATTCTGTGTAGTTATAACACCATACAGACTGGGTGTACTTTAAGTATCCGCTGAGAACAAACTAGTATTTACTCCCAGTTGTTTTTAAAACAACTGTCGTAGTTTCGGTTTCAGCTCAGCCGGTAACAAAGCACCACGAAGCTGCTCACTCACTCCCCACCCCCGCACCTGGCCACTTTGGTATGAGCAGAAAATCCAAAGGCAGGCTCGTGGGTCGAGACAAGGACTGGGAGGGATCACTCCCCACTTATGGTCACGGGCAAAAGACAGGCTCAACTTGGGGAAGAAACAAAATCCATTTCATTTACTACAAATCAAATCAAAAACAAAACGCAAGGGTATTAGGAAGGGAAACCAAACATCAGAACACCTCCCCCCACCCCTCCTGCCTTCCCGGCTCAGCTCCATTCCCGGTTCTTTCTACCTCCTC
>VYZV01002889.1:17243-34970 GCA_013401275.1 Pandion haliaetus | reverse complement strand
GGGAGCAAAAAAAAAAAAAAAACCGCTTTTGCAAAGCTGGCCAACTGTTAATTTTATTATTTGTATCGCATTATCAGTATCAGCTATGTCCTTCTTTCTGAAGACAGAGGGTAGAATATCGCCTCTAGCCCAGAGATCTTTTAGTACTTTAATTAGTAGTTTGCTAGACTCAGACACTGAGTTTGCAGAAATGCTTCTTTTTTTAGAAGATTTTTTTTTTCACAGAACTTCTTCTAAAGCTCTTGAATAAAAAGTTTTGCAGTTCTGATGTTGTGCTGTAAGCACTTGAATTTATAGGAGGCAATGTGACATGAAACACATTTTTGTATATATTATATCAACAAATTCACACTTGAATAAAAATATGCCTGAGTTACAAAGTTTAAATCAGAATCTTGATCCTCCCTATGTTGAAAAGATTCTGACATAATCTTTCAGGGCAGTATCATCTCCAGCCTTAATAACAGTATGATTGATCTGGAAGCATTAAGAAAGCTGAAATTGCTTTACATGAAAGAGTGAAAAAACAGAAGTAGCAAAGCTAGTCAGAATCTATTAATCTGTCAATCACCTGCTAGGAAATACGAAGTCAAATTCATAGTATTACTAGAGTGAAATCATACAGAAATAAATTTGGCACAAAGTTCTGTCTATAAACTTAAGATATAGAGGAAGATTACTTAATGTTCAAAAAAATTGCTATCTGATAAATGTTCATAAATTCATCAACTATCAAATTTCGGAATTTTCCAACTCTGATTTATAATTTCTAAGTACCAAACATCATTTCTGCATATGGAGCTTTTTTATTCTTTCTGCAAAACTATGCAGCCGTAATATGAATATTTAATTTGTTCAACAAAAGCATGAGTTTTTAACAGAAAAAATCAGACAGCATAAGATGGAAGCTTATTAAGAGAATGTAGTTATAAATATGAGAAACACACTAGCAAAAGAAATGGGGAAGATTAAGTCCACAGAAGAAAAAAATGTGCATCACTCATTTTTTATTATTGAGTAGCTATCTGTATATCTCTATCTGAAGAGACTTCAAAACCAGGAAAATACTATAAAGCATTTTTCCTCCCATTACTTTCACCCACTAAGCTCAAGTTGTGCTCTTTTTTTTTTAATATTTAGTTTTTCTAGATCTGCAGAAGCAAATATTTCATTTTATAAAGCTAGATAGACAACAGTTTTAAAAAGTCAATATATACTTGTATTTAATTTCATATTTTGATGGATTCATATCAGAACTTTTCACCACTAGAAAAAAGGAATGACTGATTTACACATACTTGCTACATTATTAAGAAAATATTAAAAACACTAAAAAGTTAGAGATTATGTACACTTTATTCTATTAAATTTCATTCTCTTTTTCCCTTACTAATCTTTTTATATTTTTAAACTTGCTTACTTACTTGGTTTAGAAAAACTACTTTTAACAGTAATAAGTTACATCAAATATGTACCTTTCAGGTGATAAAATATGTCCTTGGTATGCCTTTCCTCATTTACCAACATATTCAAATAAGTATTAAAAATTACAAATTATCAAAGGAGAGCATTCTGAAGTAGATTCTGGTTTTGAAAATGCATATATAAAATACACATGGAATCAAAATGCACTGTTGTTACACAGTAATACTGCTATTTTTTGGGATTCCAGTGCTTTCCCCAGTGATAAGAAAATAATTTTGTGTGTCTTCATTTTATTACCTCACCTGTTTCTTCCTCATTTCATTCTATTTCTTTTCTCTTTTTTTATTAGGCTGTAGAAAAAAGTAATCCTGTATGTATTATGTGTCCAGAACATTTACAGATGCATTCAGAAGTCTTTTTACAGCACCTGAAGGATTAGACAGTGTTTTATTTCTGCTATTTTAAAAACAATTCTTTCAATATCTGGCAGATATTCTGCTGATCAGATTCAAACAAGATGAATAAAAATATTCCCTCTGTTGCAATGACTTACAAGTTTTATCGCCTAACTCAATAAACTCAGAATATATCCTCTATGTTATTGGACATCGGTGAGCTGTATGATATGAAGTGTTTTCTCCTAGCTAGTTTTATATTATCCAGTTTAGAGACAAGAGAAGTTCAATTTTACCATCCTGGTGATTTTTATTTTATTTAAACTAAACAGTGTACTTGAAAAGTATAATGCTGGAAAATTTGGAGACCTACTTTTAAAGACTAACAGTTATTTACAAGAGTAATAAGTAAAATGGGAAAGAGGGCTGACATACCGATAATGCTTTTTTTTTTTCATATATGACTCTACAGTGGGTCCTAAACTTAATCACAGAATACCATTTTAAATCCAAATTTAGCCCCTCCTTAAAAACCTGCTTAGAAAGTAATATTTAATGCTAAGTCAGTTCACAAAATTATGGATTCTTCACCTTGGCACATTTTTTAAATGGAATTCTGTTCACTAGGCATATGTATTAAGGCAATTAACTTATTCAGCATTACCTATGAAATACTTGCTACTATTTCTGAGTGCACCTGAACAAAAAAAAAAATCTGGCAGTTATATAAGTGCCTGGAAATCTGGATGCCTGTGCTTCAGTTTCTGATTATATCAAGTCTCAAAAGTTGATTACTGGGTTCTTGTCCATTGTGCAATGGTTAAAAAAAAAAAAAAAAGTTCAATAAACTCACTGTTTTCCTATTTCAAACCAAGCAATGAAGTCAGTAAGAATACTGGTAAGCCCCACCTTGATCCCTGGGAAGGTGATGGAGCAACTAATCCTGGAAGCTATTTCCACGCATGTGAAGGATAAGAAAATCATCAGGAGTAGTCAGCATGGATTCATCAACAGAAAAACATGTTTGACCAACCAGATAACCTTCTATGATGAAGTTACTTGCTTCGTAGACAAGGGGAGAGCAGTGGATATTGTCTGCTTTGACTGCGATAAGGCTTTTCATACTGCCTCCCATAAGATCCTCATAGACAAGCTGATGTAGCATGGGCTGAATGAGCAGACAATGAGGTGGACCGAAAATGGCTGACAGATGGGTGCAGAGTGTGGTGATCATAGTAGGCCAGTAACTAGCTGTGTACCCAAGGAGTCAATACTGGGTCCAATCCTGTTCAACATCTTTCTTAATGATCTGGGTGATGGGGCAGAGTGTAATCTCAGCAAGTTTGCTGATGATGCAAAACTGGGAGGAGTGACTGGTACACCAGAGGGCTGTGTTGCCATCCAGAAGGAACTCAACAGCCTGGAGCCATAGTTTGACAGAAAATCATGAAGTTCAACAAGGGGAAGTCCAAAATCCTGGGGAGGAACACCACCAGTATATTCTTGGGGCTGACCAGCTGGAAAGTAGATTTGCAAAAAAAGACCCAGGGGTTCTGGTGGACACCAAGTTGAACATGAGCCAGGAATGTGCCTTTGCCACAAAGGCGGCTAACAGTATCTAGGGCTGCATTAGGAGGAGTGTTGCCAGCAGGTTGAGATCATTCCCCTCTGCTTAGCACTGGTGGGGCCACACCTCGAGTCCAGTTCTGAGCTCCCCAGTACAACAAGAGAGATATGGATATATTGGAGAGACTGCAGCGAAGGGCCCTGAAGATGATGGACTGGAGCATCTCTCCTACAAGAAAAGGCTGAGAGACATGGGACTATTCAGCCCAAAGAGGAGGCTCAGGGGGATCTTATCAATATGTACATATATCTGAAGGGAGGGTATAAAGAAGAGGGAGCCAGGCTCTTTTCAGTGGTGCCTAGTGACAGGTAAAGAGGCGATGGGCACAAACTGAAACACAGGAGGTTCCCTCTAAACATCAGGAAGAACTTTTTCACTGTGAAGGTGATCAAGCACTGGTACAGGTTGCCCAGGGAGGTTTTGGAGTCTCCGTCCTTGGAGATACTCAAAAGCTGTCTGGACATGGTCCTGAGCAACTGGCTCTAGGTGGCCCTACTTGAGCAGGCAGACTGGACAAGATGACCTGCAGAGGTCCCTTCCAACCTCGACCATTCTATGATTCTCTGATAAAACTGATCAGTCTAAGAAGTGAAAAAAATTCTGCTTGTATTCATTTTTTTCTCTCTACACAGCTGATCTCCTTGTTACACCCAACCCTATCTTAGTCCATCAAGGTTCCTATAAATGTAGGTGTGTCTAGAAAACATGATGCTTATATCACAAAACACATTTGGAATTCTTCCTCTCATTCAGGTCTGTCCATTTTTACAATTAGATTTTGTCAGAAATTGGATAGTCTTCCTACTCCTTCCAGTCAAGGGCTAGCAGAAAAATTCTGACTTCTAGCGTACCTCCACTAGACTGCAGTTTTTCCTTCTTACTCTTTCACTGTGAGATAAAAGGTGAGATGATCCCATAGATACCTGAAGGACAGATTACAATTAGCTTTTTTTTTTTTTTTTCCAAACCCAGAATGCACTTTTGAAGGGAATTTTCCAGTCATCCCCCTTTTCTTGGCTTTAGTTCAGTTGAATGAAATTGAACTGGAGGAGTCACTCAGGAGTGCACCTAATGCACTCCAACAGCTAATCATCATCCAGTCCACAGAATCAGACTGGAGCTAGACTGCCCTAAACCCCCTTAAATATGTACAGTGCTGGTCCTGCAAAACAAATGTTTTTCTCAACAAATCACCTCTTAACAGGCCACATTACTTGCTCCACAGCAAAGCAGTACTCCACAGAGATCGAAAGAGTGGTTGCTACTGGGCTCAGAAGAAAGGTTAGGTGGGTCATGACTCTCAATCATCTGTGAATAAAAGAGCAGACTATTCACTCATTTTTTAAGAGCTCCTAAAGAAACATGTTTTATATTACAGTTCAAGAAATGAAGGTTAAAGTTCATTTTCCTTTTACATAAATTTACATTCCTATCCACTGCTGACCTGGACTGGATTTCATGGAGAGCCCTACAGATAGTGGCAGCATGTTCTCCCATTACTGGCCTCTTGGATCACCCAAGGATTCTACTTCTAAACCATGATAATCCAAAATCTAGATCTTCTAGTCCAATTTTAGGTATTTTGTAAATAAATAATATTTTTCTCTTGGAAACAGATGACCAGATTATCCTGTATCTACTTATTATCATATGTGATATTCCTTACTGTACCTACTACTTGACTGTATGCTTGAACTCATCTGTGAAAATATAGTGATCTAATTTACCCAAGAGAACCATTTATTTCAGTCTCCTTAAAATAAACATTACAGGAAGATGCCTGGTGTTTTTCCCACTGAGAGACTTATCTCATTTATGACTTATGCTGTTTCTATATGATAAGGTACTGTATACAAGATGGATCAAAGCTGAAATAGTAATGAATTACAGTCTGAGTCAAATTTAAAATGCATGGCTTTGTTATGCAAGATTTCTACATGTAAGTGTACATGCTCACATTGATGAAAAATATTCTGTCTTCTTTACAGGTATCAGTGAAACAATATTTTGTGTCTATATTAATTTAAGAATCTGAAGACCGTATCTACCAAAATTCCACAAAGTCATGTTTTCATAAACCTCTTCCATTAGTCATATTTAACAGTAAAAATAGAACTTTGGAAAAGTAAATAATACGGGGGATTTTTTTTAGTGCATTTGATCTCATCTCTACTATTGAAATCTTTTTGATCCCAATTTTTGTATTACTTTACATCTCAGGATTCAATGACTGCTCAAATACAGAATACAATCATAAGCTTTCAATACTTTACCACTATTTAATATAATTTACTGTGCTCCACAATCTAGCTACTTCCACTCTATACTGTTTCCACCTCCTAGATTTAGACCTTCGTACCTTCTCCTGATAATTCTGTCTCATACTTGTTAAACAACACATTACTTTTTCAGAGTTCACATTCCTTCCAAATGTTCACTTAGTGTATGTGTTGTGGTTTCAGCACAGTCGGTAACAAAGCACCACGAAGCCACTCACTCACCCCCCACCCCCACACCTGGCCACGTTGGGATGAGGAGAAAATACAAAGGCAGGCTTGTGGGTCGAGACAAGGACTGGGAGGGATCACTCCCCACTGATGGTCACGGGCAAAAGACAGACTCAACTTCGGGAAGAAACAAAATCAATTTAATTGACTACAAATCAAATAAAAACCAAAGATATTAGGAAGGAAAACCAAACATCAGAACACCTCCCCCCACCCCTCCCGCCTTCCCGGCTCAGCTCCATTCCCGGTGCTTTCTACCTCCTTCTCCTGGCAGCGCAGGGGAACAGGGGATGGGGGCTGAGTCAGCTCGCCACACATCGTCTCTGCCACTCCTTTCCTCAGGGGGAAGATTCCTCATTCGTCCCCTGCTCCACCGNGCTGCTCTCCAGTCACACACTGCTCCAGTGTGGTTTTTATCATGGAGTTACCGCCATCTTCGGGAGCCTCCGCTCCACCGTTCACCCCCATGGGCTGCAGGGGGACAGCCTGCCTTCTCACCACAGGCTGCAGGGCCATCAGCCTCCTCAGGTGCCCCTCCTCCCCCTCCTTCTTCCCTGACCTCAGTATCTGCAAAGGTGTTCCTCTCAGGTTTCCCAACCCCCACACTGCCGGTTCCCCTTCTTAAATCTGTTCTCCCAGAGGCGCTGCCACCGTCAGTCCCTGTCTGGGCTGCAGAGGTGGGTCCGACTCTTTGGAGCCAGGGGAGCTTCTAGCAGCTTCTCACAGGAGCCACCTCTGCAGCCCCCTCCCCTACCACCAAAGAAAACCATGCCACACAAACCCATAACAGTATGGTATTAAAAAAAAATAAAAGTGGGAAGATCTTATTTTTAACATTAATTACAAAGTATCTCTTTCTCACTATCTATTGCTCCTTTTGATACTGTCATTTATAAAATTTTGTGTAAAATCTCTCGTAAAATCATGCCTTCCTGTCCTATAAAGCATGCAAAACACCTGTGAAACTTGTACTGAGATGTAAATGTCTACAGGATGAAGAACAAACAGAACCTTTCCACATTTCTCTGTGCTTTTTTGGGGTTTACTTTTGGTAGTGTCTGATAGGAAAACATGGATAATTTAACAAAGAACTGAAATAATATTTTATGTAAACTCTTTTGTCTTCATTTTGAAAATAATTTTAAAATTTATTTTAAAAAAGGGCTTAAAAATATTTTGCTTCTGCTTCTTAATCTTTCAGAATGTTTCCATAACTATGGGCTATTGTAAATTAATTTGACTTTTGACTTCAAAACTTATAGTTTATAATAAATCTAAGAACAGTACATTATTATATGTCCAGCATTCTTAAAGTCTTACAGTATACATATACACATATATGTACACACATGCTTATATATATATATATATAAAAAACTCCATGGTTTGTAACTGAACTGTTTACTTGCATGCTTTATGCCTATTTTTACATAGTTTCTGGATGTCTGCTATTTAGGTATATATTCAGATTTACTATTTGACATTAATGTCATATGTCAATCCACTCAATAACAATTAATGTAGAAATACACTGCTAATTTTCAGCTTTGTTCTAGAAAGTCAAGTTCCCTTTGTACTTGCAGTCTAGTGTTACTATGAATTCTAATTTACCTTCAGTTTAGAACTAAAAATACATTGACCATTTTTTCAAGGGTTTTGCCTCCTCTTATTTAATCCTTTTTATTTAAGTATTATGTCAGAGCGCACACATATCATAAATAAATAAATTAAATATCATACTGAAGTTCTTGTACCACAATATTGCCCTATTTCTGAAATTAGGTTTACAGATTTCAAAATAAAGACTATATAGTTCCTTTTATTAAAAAAAAAGTTATATCACTATTCTTTCTAGTGGATAATTAAATTGCACACCATATGCTTTTCATTCATAAGAAGATGACTTTCTAGGAACAAGTAACTGTAAGAAATAGTTGATATGCATTCAACCTCCTAGGCCTTCCTGTTATCTCATTCCCCTTCTCCTCTTTGTTCATAAAAATCAGAGCAGAGATGCATCCTATTATTTGGTAAAAGATGCATGATCTCAGCACTCTATTAAATCCTCATCATTGTCACAAGCTTGTTCATTCCACTGAAAGACAATACACAACTTCGCAATTTTCCCTCTGTGTGCAATAAGGGGGAATGCGTCCCACAGCAAATGCTTTTGCTAAATCTCAACAGAAACACCCAGAACTAACTCTAACAAATTTGCAAAAGAATAGTACATAAAAAATCACTTTCTGAATCTGCTTTTTGTCTTGCTATTGTTCTACTCCCTTAAACAATGGCTGGTAGCATCACATCTCACTATGAAACTCTAGCGGAAAAGATTTACCCGCATTCACCTGTGCATTGTTGATCACCTCCGTGATCCTTTTCCCAGTCCTTTGGGTGGCCGTGCAGACCTGAGAAAAATGTAGTTTTTGAAAAGGCTGAGTAGAGCAGGTTATAAAGTATCCTTCTTCTTCCACAGGCACTGAACAGCAATACCTGTGTGCCAACATTTTTTGTTTCACTGAAAAGTAGTGCCCACAGTGGCCAACTGTAGAGAATGGTATGGTTTGATAAATTTCTGTTACCAAAAAAACCAAAACCCCAAATCCAAAAAGACTTGAAAAAAGCCTTTGGACTGGGTCTGGCTGCGGCAATGTACTTCACGTCAGCAGGAAGGAAGCCCAGCTGGGGGGGTTCATCAGGGATTCCTCAGGGACTGGCAGAGGTCCTGTTTCCAGTTCCAGAAAGAAGAAAATGGGAGTAGTGAGCTGTGCTCTCCCAAAGACTGAGTCGCACTTAGTCTCATGCTTAGTCTTAAGAATGTAGGAGTTGAGTGATTTTGTGGCCTGTGCAAAAGAGCTTAGCAGGACACAAGTGGAGCACTAAGTGCATTAAGCACTGTCAGCCACAAAAAATGGGTGTTGTAATACATTGGCTGACAAAAGCAATGTGCATGAGCACTGCCTAGGCTTGAGGAGAGTTTTCAGAATTGCTTGTGTTGGTGGTGCCTATAACAGAGGGAGACTAAAGAACCAGGGGATCCGCTGCAGGACTGAAGATGAGGAAGGTGGCAAATAGATCAGCAGTCTTGCACTCTTCTTTTTCTCGCCATGTTTAGGATTATAAGCAGGGGATTGCTGCAAAGCTTTCCATCATCTTTGTGGCCACATCCAGTCTGTGATGTTCATCATGTACTTCAACAGCAAAAGAGGATAAATTATTTTCAAAAAAAGAAATGTTCCTTTTACTTCTACAGTTTGACAGTATCAAAAAAAAGTATTTTCAATTCAATTCAAAATTACCATTTTAAAAACCAAAATGTGCAGGTGATGGGTTCTTTTTAACCTTAAAGTTTTGAAATATTTATTGATGCATAAGTCAAAAGACCCTGAGGTTACCACAATAAAAAAGGAATGAAATAGCAAAGAGAATTCTTCGGAGCAATGCTTTCTTCATGAAATAGTTTACATGTTTCCTTAGGCATTTTATTTTGGCTGGTAGGACAAACTGTACAAGTGAAGCAAGAAGTGTGATTTTGCAAACTATCTCTAATTGTGAAGCTTAGAAAATCACTCATTGCCTGTCTCTTTGCATAGACGCAATTACTATTTTTACCTTGCTAACTTTCTCTTGCTGTGCTTGATAATGTATCACATGTATTTATCCCTTCTGGAGTTCAGCTTAAGATGTACCGCATTCTTTAGCCTAGTATTATGCTGAAGTGTACTGGATGTTAATGAGATATGCTATAATAATTCATCCAGAGCAAGCTGATAACTATTGTGATGTCTAAATTGTTGTATATTTGCACTATCCTTTTATCTTTTTATTTTTCATTAGCATTATACATAAGTGTCAAACAGAGATCATGGTTCTAAATTCATGACTCTGAATTATTTTAGGGGTTTATAGACTGATCTTTTCTTTAATATTAAACTTATATAAAATGCACAAACAAAGGAATAGTGGTGAAAACACATGGTATTGTCGGGCACAGCTAAGAGTCCTAATTACCAGCTGCAGAAACATGTTGCCTCATGAAGCTTACCCCAGGATTTTGTGAATCTGAAGTTCCTGGATGCAAAGAGGTTTGGCTTCAAGAGGAAATAGAGAGGCAGCTCCCACCCGCTCCATCCTAACTTATAGCAGGAGTTGCTGACTAAGTCCTGATTTAGGCTAAGGAGAGCCAAAACCCAGGTCTCCACTCTTGAAAGTCTGCCCTAGCCACAAAGTTACTACACATTTTGGCAGTGACAGGACCACAGAGCTGCCTTTTCAACAAAAAAGAGTGGAGTCAGAAATGGTAACGGAGAACATAGCTGTCTGAATATAGGAGTGAGTTTCACATACTTGCAGTTGCAAGTTCAGAGGCTAAATCCAGCTGAGCCACCATTTCAGAAATACCCCTCTGTTCTGTGTCCCTTGTGCATCTATCTCTGTACCATATGATGCCACTCCTTGGTACTCCATTTTCCCGGTTACGTTCCGTATGTTGAATTTAATATAAGGTTGCAACTTCATTTTACGTTTTTCACAACTGGAGCTAGACACCAGCATCTTACATGGACTTTGATATTATAAAGGAAGGGAATCAGAAGCAGCAGAAAAAGAATTGATGTTCCTGTGAAAACAGTTCTAGACATGAGAGGTCTGATTCTCTTACGTATATTAAAATGGGGTAAATGGGACTTCAGTGTAGTAAAGAATTAAGGCATACATACAAAAATTGTCTTGATCAATGCCCAATGTTAGAAACAATTTTAAGACTCTGCCTTCCAACAGATAATTATCATAATTATTTTGAAGAGATAATGATATCTCATTCAAGAAGCATACTGTGTGCTTCACTGCTTATTTGCTAAAACCACGATAACAGCACAGACCTCTTAGCCTACGTAACAGCTACTCTGGCTTGAAGTTTGCTAGTATCATGCGTAGGAAAAATGGTAGGAATAGAGTTTAATAATAAGACAGACTGTGGTGATCAGGCCTAGGGCTTGGCCAGAAAAGAGTAACAATCAGCAATTTCTTTACATGCACCTGGCTACCTTTATCCCCTCTCCTCCCACATCTGTTGTCCTCAGTCTGCCTTGACTGCTCCTTTACCTTGCCTTTTGGCTTTCCCATAGGCATCCCACAATAAGTTTTGCTCAGTCCAACAAGCCCCTTCAAATATCCCAGGATAAATATGCCTTTTCTCACGAGACCCATTGTATTCATGCTTCTCCCTTTTTACCAGTTACAAAGTTGTGGTTAAACTTCCTCAAGGCTTTGGGTGACTCCTTTAAAGGGCCCATCAGGCAGTGATCTGAGAGCTCTGGTCTTTTGTAGTGTCTCTGTTTTCTCCTGGTTCTTGGAGTTTATGTATCTGTCTGCTTAATTTATTAATTCTCTTGCCTCCTGCCCTGGTTGCTTGTACTGAAAAACCACTCACAAGCTAGCCTCACAAACCAGAGATCCTTACATTGCACACATCCTTACACTCTGAGGCTGCAGATCTCTCTGTCCACCTGTTGAGACTGGATCATTACTCAAATCACATACCACAGGGCAGTGTTCAAACAAAAGTCCATTTTAAATAAAACCAAGCTAAGAGAGTTAGTGAAATAAGCAACACTGTCCACAGGTCCAAAACCCATACGACATGGGAAACAAACCACAGAAGGGTACCCAGAAGTGAGTCCCAATTACTTTTTTAATAACTAAAGAGTTTCCAATTTTGAAAAGAAAAAAATTTTGACTGCTTTGTCAATGAGTATTTGGCTAACAAACCTATATAACAGCTCACAAATAAACTTTTCCATCTCATTAACAAAGACACCTAGTACTTCACTTATATCACTTTTTTTAATTGGATATTTATTTTTAGTGTGTGAGTATCAGTTTTGTGTAGAATTCTAGCAGCAGTGGAAATCAAATACTATTTTTCCATTTAGACTTTTGGAGGATTATAAGGTTTCTGTGGCTTATAAAAGGAAGAAGCTAGAGTCAAAGACCTGGGAGATCTCCTTGTTATTATATATATATATATAAATACTCACATGAACATATAGATCCAATCATTCTCATGTAAGAGCACCTAGCTCAACACAGAAGTGCAGAATTGACTCTTGGGAGTCCTCTGTTACTATAAAGCTGAAAAAGGCAAATACTGTGTTTTCTCCCATGAGAAGGTCATTTATGAGATACCAAAAGCATAACACAAAACAGGAATATTTTTACAGCAGGGCATGTGTAGGAGCAGAGAAAGAGAGAGCACCACTTAATGGTACTTTATTAAATTAATTCTTCCACGAAGTAAGGTTCTAAGAAAAAATATATGGGACTGAACAGGAAAAAACCAAATTGAAAATGTACAAAAGTTTGTGTATTGTAGACTAGTGAAAACAAATCCTAAAGGTTGTAAGAATTAACCATATAAAGGAGAATAGTAAATAACCAGAAAAGAGAGGCATGGTCTATTATAGCTATGTCTGTAAGCGTCTGTGGCCCTTAAGACAAAGGGGCATGGGCTGGCTTGTGTCCAAAGTGCTCAGAGCTAGTGCCTGCAACTAGCCTCACCTACAGAGAGCCAACTGTAGATGTCCAAAATAACATCATAAACTAAGAATTAAGCAATGAAGATGATCAGACATTTATCTCTTAATACTGCCTCATGAGTTTTGGGGTTTTTTTTATTAGTTCGGATGAGTCTAAAGTTCTAATCTAAAAAGGTTCAGTGAAAAAAAAGATGGTGTAGGAACAGAAAAGGCCTTTTAAAGTAACAACACTTCTCATGAAACTTACCCCTTCTATCAGTCTGAAATTTAAATATCCTAGTTTAAAATTAATAAAAGAAATAACAAAAAGGGACTGCAAAAGACACAAATAGAATACTATAAGCTCCAGGCATACTTTTTTAAAATATAGGGTGGAATTTCCAAAATATAACCTGTCTTTAGGTATGCTGACCCTGTGGAAAGTGCTGTTGGTTTTTAGCAAAGGGGCAGTACTGCCTAGGTTTTTTTCACTGAAGTTGCACATGCAGAGACATACTCTGCTACAATGAGAATTCTTCATTAAAGCTGGTTAAAAATGCAACATTTCATTTTCTTTTAATATAACAGGAAGTTTTCCAAACAAAAATGTCGAGAAGCAATTCTATTTTTTCAAACAGTAACCCATATTTTAAGCCATTAGAAATTACTGGCTCTTACTACCATTTTTTCAAGTAACTCAGTTGCTTCAAGTAGCACATGTATAATAAAATGTGGTTCTGTTGATTTATAGTAACTTTGACAATCAGTCTATGACTTCTACCTGCAATATCAATTTTTATGTCTAATAAATAATTTCTAAGGCTATGCAAACTGCTAAATATTACTAAAAAGTAGTACAGAAGTTATATTTACTTCTACAAAATAAAGAGTGCTACCAACCATTAAAAACTCCCCAACATTGAGTATGTTTATATATGTATTTGTGTAGCTAGTTCAAATTTATTAGTTGCAGTTTCACTGAAATCACGGTTTCATTTTCCTTTCTAAAATGTGCATGATTATGTGGGAGGAAGCTAATGTGGAAAGACAGAGAAGTATCTCCCTGCTGCACATTAACCTTGACTTCCATATCATCTTAAAAGTTGTATGAAGAGAATCTGAATAATACTAGATTAAGTTACGATTTTGTAAAATGGGCAGAACGTACAAATGCTATAGCTGTATTGCAATTAGTAATACTTATCAAATATATGGTGCTCTTATGTAGTTCAAATACACAATCATGGAATTTTAAAATGTCACCTGGGTTTCCCAGTAAATAAATGTAACTCAATAAATGCTGTTCTTTTGAAATAATAGACATTGTCTTTCTAGTGGATTGCAGACTTCTGTTCCAACTTTGTGAATTAATCTACGCAGAATACCTGGTCAGTAAATTATGCTTCATTGTTTCACTTCCCACTAAATACAGAAGTGAAATGTAAGGAGTAATACTTAGTTTTAAATTGTTTTATAGACAAGTGTAATAATAACAATTAGTATCCTGAAAAAATATTGAACTCAACAGAATTTTCATGAAAATACATAAGGCACCGGAAAAAGTATTATGGGAAAAATGCTGATTTGAAACTGTACAGTGAAACTAACATAAAAGTGGTTTCAAGAAATAACTGTTGCACTAGAGAATTAGCTAGGGAATTACAGTAAGCATTGAGCAATTTATTACCATAAAAGAAAATAGGCACTTGAGTACTTTAATAGCTATTTTGCACAATTTTTTTTCTTTACATAATGCTTCTATCTTTGTCTGTTTTTAAAAACTGTGAAAATAAGAAATCTGCTTGCTTATCTCAGAAGCTCCTAAAGGTAACTACAAATACTTTAAGCAGACATAATTCACTGATTTCAGCCCTTCATGCTTAACTATCTTAAGTTATATTATTTATGTGTAATTATCATTTGGTTGGGCGTGGATTGTAAGCTATGTGGTAATAAAACAAACACCCACAAACCATATTTACTCTCCATCTCCAGTCACTAGTAATCTGCTAGAAGGGATTTAAGTGTCATTTACTGCACAGTTGCTCATATGGTGTTATACTAATAAAAGCAAAACAGAAAGGGGTCACCTGAAATCACCATGTATTACCACAGATTTTCTCTGAGTTTACAAGACACATTGCAATAGTAGAGAGGATAGCTGTGTCTTGGTGTTAACTCACCTAATAATAAAACAGCTTGGGTACTGATAGCAAGATAAGAAGGGTGTAGAGCCCTTTCTGAGCTAAACTATTGTGATTGTCAGTTGGCTTTTAAGACCACATATCCTGACTTAAGTTGTTCCCATATGTAAGGTCATAGAATCATACAATCATGGAACCATAGAATGGTTTGATTCGGAAGGGGCCTTTAGAGAGCATCTAGTTCTGACGCACCTGCCGTGGGCAGGGACATCTTTACTAGACCAGGATGCTTAAAGTCCCATCCAACCTGGCCTTGAACACTGTCAGGGATGGGGCATCCACAGCCTCTCTGGGAAAACTGTTCCAGTGCCTCACCACCCTCAACATAAAAGATTTCTTCCTTATATCTAAATCTAGCCTCTTTCAGTTTAAAACTGTTACCACTTGTCCCGTCACTACAGGCCCTAAAAAAAGCCCCCTTGATATATTGAAATGCCACAGTCAGGTGTCCCCGGAGCCTTCTCTTCTCCAGGCTGAACAACCCCAACTCTCTCAGCCTTTCCTCACAGGAAAGGTGCTCCAACCCCCCCGATAATCTTTATAGCCCTCCTCTGGAGTAGCTCCAATAGGTCCATGTCTTTCTTGTACTGGGGACCCCAGAACTAGATGCAGTACTCCAGTTGGGGTCTCACAAGAGGGGAGAAGAGGGGCAGAATCCCCTCCCTCGACTTGCTGGCCATGCTTCTTTTGATGCAGCCCAGGATACGGTTGGCTTTCTGGGCTGTGAGCGCACATTGCTGGCTCATATCTGGCTTTTCATGTACCAATATCCTCCACAGGGCTGCTCTCAATCCTTTCATCCCCCAGTCTGTACTGATACAGATGATTGCCTGGGTCATATTTACATTGTCAGTTTAGCAGACTATCAAACCCAGGAAAATATTTTAAGGCAGTATCTATGTTAGCAAAGACTGTAGCCCATGAGAAGTGGGATGTCTAGAGTGTAGATTTGTGGAATTGCTAGTATGTATCCAAAGTTCACATTATACATATTTCAGAGTGTTTTATTTTGGATTAGGTATGGTTTGCCCTGTCTTCCTTCTAGCTGCTGGAGTGTATTCGATGTGCTCTTAGAGAGTATCATCCAATTTGGTTTCTTCTGAAAGGAATCCAGTTTTTGTATTGGAAGACAGCTCAACCATGAGGAGAAAAAAAGCAGTGGCTGGGGCAATCAGGAGATATGTTTTAAAAGTGCATTCCTGATCCAAACTAAAATGTTAAATAACACCTTGCATCTAAAAGTACATTGCTTTAGTACAGAAGGCTAAAACTTCAGCCAAGTAGGAGAAAACTAAAGCTCTAGTCCTGTGACTGATTAGTAAAGTCCAATTTTCAGCTGCATTTATTCTACCCCAGCAGAAGTTTGAAACCTGTATATTTGAAGGCCACAGCCCATGTCAGGGCAAAACCAACTACAGCAAATGAACATTTAGGTTAGCCCTGCTTGACTTACCTCGGAAATAGATAAAAAGCACTCCTACAGTCGCAACAGCTGAGAGGCTGAGAACCTGGTGACCCTCTGCAGTGACAGTATCTCAACCTAGAGGAGGTAAATGACTGCCTAAGTATTTCCAGGCTGTATCAGGATGAAAACAACTGCATTTATTTAAACCAGTAAGTCAGCCTTGCCTTCACATGAACTAGGAGAGGTCATACACTTACAGAGGAGAGACATTTTCAGCAAAAGTTCCCCACTGCCTCTCAGCAACCATCTCCTAGCTGAGGTACAGTATATGAATATAAAAAAGCAAATGGTTTTAGCAAACACTAACATATTAAATAGAGTTATAAATTAGTGCACTAGCAATAAGCTATCATTAAAAAAAAAGAGCAAAGAGCATGGTCTCACACATGCCCAGATTTATTCTCAACAAGTCAAGAACGTAACTTAACTAATAATGTGCCTAAATTACAGATGTTGTTCCCTTCAGAGCATAAGAAATCCTGCTACCTAAATTTTCTGTACAATCAATAACGAGAAATAGCGTTTTCCAAAGATCTCTAGATGACAATGCAGTCAATTTAAGTTAGGAATCTCCCTCTATCTATTAACCATAGTATTGACCAAGTAACTCTAAAACTGTCCTACATTTACTCAAGATTTAAATCTTTAAATGAGGGTCAGTAACCAATAATCAGGGTTGGTTCCTTTAGATAAAGGAGAGAGCAGCAATGTTCCCTCTCCACAACATTTGCATAGCTGTTGACACATTCACTCTAGAAGTGGGCCACCAGGTCCTACTTAGCCTCATGAAGCTAAAACTGACCTCTGAAGAGGCTTCTCATATGGGACACACCACGACATTTGTTGATATGGCCACCCAAGGGACCAGAAGGAGAGCAATAAAAAAGGATCTGTGGAGTTGCGCCTTGGAATGTGGAGGTGACACTATCCTAGGAGAAGGAAATTGTTTATTTCAATTGGTCTTTGTGCTTATTCACATTCCAGCAACTCAAAACTTGGACTCTTGTCATGGTGTCTCTGCTGTTGGGGACTGTCGTGGTTTCAGGTCAGCTCAGTCAGTAACAAAGCACCACGAAGCCGCTCGCTCACCCCCCACCCCCTCGCCTGGCCACGTTGGGATGCGGAGAAAATACAAAGGCAGGCTTGTGGGTCCAGACAAGGACTGGGAGGGATTACTCCCCACTTATGGTCACGGGCAAAAGACAGCCTCAACTTGGGGAAAAAAACCAAATCAATTTAATTTACTACAAATCAAAACAAAAACAAAACACAAGGGTATTAGGAAGGGAAACTAAACATCAGAACAACCTCCCCCCACCCCTCACGCTTTCCCGGCTCAGTTCCACTCCCAATGATTTCTACCTCCTCCCCCCGGCGGCGCAGGAGGTAGAACAGGGGATGGGGGTTGAGTCAGCTCGCCACACATCGTCGTTGCCGCTTCTTTCCTCAGGGGGAGATTCCTCATTCGTTCCCTGCTCCACCGTGGGGTCCCTCCCACGGCAGACAGTCCTTCACCAACTTCTCCAACGTGGTTCCTTTTCGCGGGCTGCAGTTCCTCACAAACTTCCCTGGCGCGGATCCTTTCC
>VYZV01002889.1:1525-17237 GCA_013401275.1 Pandion haliaetus | reverse complement strand
GCCTCCGCTCCACTGTTCACCCCCATGGGCTGCAGGGTCATCAGCCTCCTCAGGCGCCTCCTCCTCCCCCTCCACTTCCATGACTCCAGTGTCGTCAGCGATGTTCCTCTCAGGTTTCCCAACCCCCACACTACCGCTTCCCCTTCTTAAATATGTTTTCCCAGAGGCGTTACCACTGTCACTCCCCGCCTAGAGGCGGGTCCGACATTTTGGCACGTGCATCCGACATTTTGGGGCGGTGAATTCTTTATCCGACATTTTGGGGCGGTGAATTCTTCCAGCAACTTCTTAAAGGGGCCGCCTCTGCAGCCCCCCTCCCCTGCCACCAAGGAAAACAGCGCCACACAAACCCATAACAGGGACCCTTACCTGAACCTGGACTGAAAAGGATCAGGTTACATCTGCACTCCTAGGTAGCGTTTGTAAGTTGTGTTCTGGGACACTTTTGGGCCAATGAGGTAAGTACCTTCTGATCCAGGTGCTTAAAGGGTTGAGTGCTGCTGGAAAGTAAATAGAATGAAGTGGTGGCTGGGACCTGAATGGAAATTTAGCTACCCAGTGTACAGGGTAGGCAGGATTTAAGGGCACCAGATTTAGTCCTTCCTTCCTGTAAACAAGCAGAACAAGCATCCCACAAGTTAGATTTCTCACTTCAGTTTCAACACTTAAAATTGTTTTTTGGCTGGTTTGGGGCTTGTGTGTGTGTGTGTGTGTGCATGTGTGAGTGGCAGTCTCTAGAGCAACTAGTTCTTTGATGGGGGCCGAACTTTTAAGAGCATCTGTCTAATGCACTGGCTTCAGGCTAATCTGGCTGCTGATCATATGCAATTATTTGGCAAATGACTGGATGAGGAGGCCTCTCCTCTGATTAAAGAGAGATTCAAGACAATGTGGGTTTGTGTGTGTCAAGGGTCAATATATAAGCAAAAGCTTCTTACAGCACTCAAGCTGGAACTCATTATAACCCTAATAAAATACTTACGAGGGAAAAAGAATGTATTCAAGTAAAGAGTACATTTCCACAGTCTTTTCAATAACTAAACTAACACATGCAATACAATTTAATGGTAATATGGAGGAAATACTAAAGAAAGAAAATTAGCTAGGAAAACCACATATACAAAAATTTACCTGTATTCCAGAAAGCATATCTACAAAGATTTAGGGCAATCAAAATGTGCCAGATTACAAGTAACATACTTAGTGAATCCTCTTATTTAAGCCTATTTATATGTTTGTGTTTTTTGTATATCAATAATATTTCCTCTTCTATAGAAAAAGAACTTGCTAAATTGTTCACTATATTAGAAAAGACGGTCTTTAAAAGTTTGGAGAAGGAAAGTAATACCATGACACATCAGCCTTTCCTCATACGTGGAAGAAATTGCTCTGAGTCTCAGCAAAGGAAAGTCTAAATGATTCTGACTCTAATCCAGGTGTAATCAAGTTCATTCACTCTATGCAGTCGTGTCTTGGAGGAATGCTTTTCTGCTGAAGAGCAGAACACAGCTAATTAGATTGGAATGAAAGCTGCGTGTTTTCATCTACTAGAGAAGAACTGTACCTCTAATGTGAGAGAAACTGGGAAGGTAAGTAAAACGAAGCAGGTGTGCTTCTCTGGGCTGGGCAGCAGGACATCAAAGGGCAGCTAGGATCACTTTTTAACACATGGATATTCATCTTAAAAAGAGTGATCCCTAATATCTCATTTTGTAGCTAGATATGTTCTGAACAGGAGAAAGTGATTATTTTAAGGCCAAACAAGCACTGTAGATTTATATGTGTTCCTGGGGTTTGAAAAAGTACAAAACCAAGGAGAATCTTTATTAGCTATGTACAGGACACTGATAATTGCTATGATGTCTATAAAGATGTGGAAAGATTGGTAAATGAGAAGATAAACTCATTTATTTACAATGACAATTTAAGAGTACCATTAATGGCTATCTTGCAATTTAACTGAGGAAATAAGGTCTTTGATTTATATACTTTGTATTTGGTCTTAACTCACGGGGGAACTGTATCTCATGCAAAAGAAACTGTGATTTAAGAAGTTCTGCCATTCTTTTCCACACATTTAATGTGCTATTTCAGTATTTGGAACATAAAATAAAAGTCAATTAGACACTAAAAAAGCAGGAAGGGCATTGAGAAGAAACATTTATCAGGCATTTAGTTAGCAAGCTGAAAATACTTAAGAGTTCAGACTGAATGGAAGTTTATGTTAAAAATATTTTAATGTCATATATTTAGGAAACACTGTACTTGAACTTCTATATGTTTGGGGTTATTTTTACAGGCACTATTTAAAGAAAACAAAACTGTTTATAAATGTATCACTACCCCATATTTTGTTATTATGATTTACTCTGAATTCCCATCTAAACTGGTTTATTTGTTCAAACTTTATTTAGCTCTGTATGTTCTGTTTCTCTCACATAAACACACCTTTTTTTCTTTGTGTTTGATATTTTCTGTCTCCAAACTAACAAATGAGAAATGTTCTTCTCCCTTGTTCTTCCACAACTGTTCAGTCTGAAGCTCAATTTCATGAAGTTCAACAACATCCAAAAATCTGAGGACTTTGGTTGAATTTCTGGGACTTCATTACAGGACTTACTTTTTCCCTTTCTGGCAAGGTAAAGTTATCTGCAAGTAGAAGTAAACAGATTCTGAAAGTCATGCCTTGCTACATTAAGGGTTCGAATGAGGAAAGAAAGCTATAATAAGGTTTGACAAGTTAAAATACTGGTTAAAAAATCCTCTCAGTATGAGAAGAGAATAAAAGCAGAAGAAATTAAGCTCTTAAATTTTTCAAAGTTAGAATAAGTATTGAAGGAAAAAACCTGAAGCTATAGTAAGGCTATATATGCTAAGATACAATATATATGAATGAAAAATAACACATGGATTTGCAATGCAGTATGACAACAAATGGTTACATTGTGTGAAGTATTAAAAAGTAGACTGATGGTATATTGGGGGGAAATTGAATCAATACCAATTTTTACTGGTAAATGAAGGATAAATTGTCATGTCTTTTCCCTCTCTTACTTCTACAGTCTAACTGCACACAGAGAAAGTAAGAAACTAGGTTTAAACCAGTCAAAATAAGACATTATAGCCAAATCTTTTTCAATCATTTCTTTCATGTGCTGATAAACTCTGAGGTTCAGTGAGCAATGATTACAGGAAAAAGCCTGCCTAACTAAATTGCTGTGGCCCATTTATTTTTACTGTAGTAACTAAGGAAAAAAACCCCTAAAAATATTAATAAGTTATTAAATCATGTCTCTTGGCATTTAATAAGCTCTAAGTATGACATGGAAATCAAGGTTCTATGAAACATTTGCAACTTGAGCTCTGTTGTAAATAGTGCATTCCCATTTCTTACAGAAGAACCAGACAGTGGTCAGTATAAGAAGCACTGTAATAATGAACTGGCTGAAAATATCTGGCAAACTTACATCTAGTTGGAAAATGCTGAGTTTCCTGGGCCTGAGAGGAAAGGCTAGTTAAAACTAATGAAGGCAGAATAGGAAGGGCAAAAGAGTGAGGCTAGCACATTCTCCGGAGAGCTGGAAGAGGCAGCACTTGGACTTTGTTGTCTCATGTGTCCAGTGCCTGCTATGCAAACATGGGTGCTTCCAGCACCGTTTGCCTCACCTACTCTTTTGAGAGTCTGTTTTAAAATAAAATATTGCTCTTCTCCTCCGAAAGGGCTCAAATGCTTACACTAAGGCAAGGAATAAGGGTTATATATGATTTGCTGACTCAAGTCCCTCGAGAGGAGCTGAAAACACTTCTGTCACCCTCCTCAATTCTAATAAACCAGTTTCGGCAGCTCACTGTTCTGTATTGGATATTCTTAATAGCATTCTAACAACTTCCAAAGGCACAGGCTACTCTGCAGCTGCCGCACCCTGGGTGGAAGCAATCTTCTATCTGTTCAGCTTGGTCCAGAGTAGGCACACACCATTCAAAGACAGAGGTGTGAAGCCCAGATATAGTGTAAATATTCTTTCTAAGGCAATCGCTGATTGCTGTTCGCAGGAAGTTCCTGTAGTGGTGATAATGCATCTCTAAACTGTGGGAAGGTCCAGTTTGGTTACAAAATGGGACTTCGAGGAACACTACTTTTTAAGGAAAAGTCTTAAATACTAACTACTCTATAGTAGAAGAATTTTTAAAAAAATTCTTAAAACTACTAAACCAAAGCATTCTAAAATGGTCTGAAAATTCTCAAAAATTGTTTTCATTTATCTTACAGAATTCTATAGCAAGGAAACAAGTTTTATTTGAAAACTCTGTTTTCTCTTGCAACACACTTCAGCTTTTTGTCTGCTAGGCAATATCAGTTGCCCATTAACAAGCATTTTATGATAAACTGAGCTGCACTTGAAAACTGAGCTGGATTTGAAACCAGAGAATCGAGATTACTGCATTCAGTGTGCAGAAAACAGGGAGGAATATCGCCATGTTTTCTGTGGAAAGATGTTAAGACAACTTAAAATTCTTTGTCCAAAAGTAGTAAATGAATGCAAATAGCTCAGCTCAGCTCAGCATGGACAAATCAGGTTTTTTCATCCTTCTCAAACCATTTTACATATGTTTGCATTTATCCTGTCATAGTGATACTCTATGATTAATTCAAAACAAGAAATTTAAACCATAATGGTCATTTTTAATAGAAGCTTGCAGAAAATTTTATTTAAAGGCTGCCAGCCAAAAGCAACACTGTTGTTATATTCCAATTTCAAGTTTGTTTCTGGCTCTCTGGTTTAATTTGATTTTGATTAATTCTGATATGGATTAATGAAGGCACTTGAAAAATTAAATTACAAAACATATCACAAACACCTTCTGTCATAGTCCTTCTTCGATCACTTAGACTTTATCAGATCTAGAGAGAGTGCAAAGGGGGATGAACCTTGCCTTTTGGAACCTGGAATACATTTGGCTTGCATTCAGTCTGAAGGCCTAATAAAGATTTTTTTTCTGAAACTGTTCCAAAACTTGAGAATTTATAACTGCATCGGACTTGAAAGTATTATTATATTGATAACTGAATAACGTTGATCCAAGTCAGATTTCAGACCACTTTTACACTGGGGCAAATCTACAGATATTAAATATAATTGTTAAAGAATATACTTAAATAAGCACATCATTAGATGTCTCCATAGACTCATTTAATGGAATTGAATCATTCCATGTTGAAAAAAATATTTAAAAGTATCAGTCACTAGAGAAAATGAAAAAAAATGGCCTTACTATATTGCTGGCAGCTTTATGGATTTTACCACTTTAAACTTCTAAGCAGAGAACCCACAACATTTTTTTATCAATTCATGGATGCGCTCAATATTTGCATAATGATTCCTCTCCAAAGATGAAAGAATGCATGAACAATAAATAAATTGTGACCTTCCTGAAAAACGACTTTACCTTTAAAGTTAGATCATGTAGGGTGATGCTTGGCTGCATGCAATACATTAATAATTATTAAGCTGACAGAAAGTCAATTTCACCATAACTTGTTCTGTACCAGAAAGCAACAGTAAAAGAAAAAAAACAAAACAAAACAGGACATTCAATTCATGCTTTCTGTAAATGTCATTCTACATTTTAATAGGAAAAATGTCTTCATAGACTTTAATGAATAAGCTGTACACAAAATGAAAAAAACCCATATATATTCTTATCATGCACTGGTTTAGGAGTTCACTGATTTCCAAGTTCAATGATCGTTTAGAGTCAAGCAGGTCGAGTGTCTTCAACAGCCAACAGTGCCTGACAGGAGTATGGTTTCTGCAACTCCTAAAGCAGTACTGGGAGAATGCAAAATCATATAGTCATTACTACTTAACAGGCATTTAGAAATAACTGATAATAAAGGGCAGCTAATATCTTTTGTCATGCCAGTAAGTTACTGGATACTTACAAGGGTATATGAAATAAATAACATTTGACAGAAAACAAAATCATCATGGAAGCATTCCTAAAGACAGCAAAAATATACAAATTAATGTGCTAAGAAAGATACCCTAGAAATGCCAAAACCAGGACATTTTGGATTCTGGAAATGAAAATTACCCTACAGATTAACACAAAGATTGCTTTATCATATTTTTACTGTACTGAGATTAATGTGACTATATACTGAATATATTTCTAGCAGCTCAGTTATTTTAACTGAATGCACATATGCAGTGCAAAAAGAAACTGTTATATGGCACGGTCATCTAATTATCTAGTGTATTATATTAATGGGTTCCAAATGATAGAAAATACAAAACTGATAGCTACTCCTCAGGCTACAGTCACATATTATGAAGGCATTAATATTAAACAGGTGATAGGAAGAATCAGGCACTGAAATTCAGATCCCACTTTAACTCTTCCTAAAACTATAATCTGAAACTAATCCTCTGTGCCTTGTCTTGAAATACCAGTGTTTTCAAAACTCAGCCATCTTGGAGTTGTTTGCTTCTAATGAGATGAGTAACACAAGCCGTTCACAGAGATCACGAGAGCTGAGTTTTACATAGGGTAACTTTAGTGCATAATCTAAATGCACCTTGGTGAACATTGACATTCCAGGGGGTCCAGAAATACCTTACAGAGAAGGAAAGAAGTATTTCTCAATTCAGTATGATTAAGCACTCCATAAATCTTTTCTGTTCACAGAGCACGGGCATTTTTAGAGTTTGAGCTAAAGTGATAAACATTGTCCCAAAATATGTTATTTCATAACTGCTACTTAAAGCTTTACTCTTTCAAGACTGCTTTTTTTGGTGCTGACTTTTAAACAGCTTATGTATTACAGCTATATCCTTATATGGTGACAATTACATTAAACAGAGATTAATATATTTGTAGGCAAACACATACTGCAATGGGGTGATATCTGACTTGCAAACAGAACAAACCAGGATGTATTAAAAAAGATAAATAGCAGGAAGCCCACCGAGCCAAATGGCACACCAAAATCCTGCAAAAACTCCTGTGGGAAGTGACAATCCTGTGGCCTTTATATGGCTGACAAAAAAGGGCCAAACTGAAATATTTTAAACAATTAAACAGCTCTTAATCATTGATACAATATTATAAAGTTGTATTAGGAATGAGATCTGCTAGAAGAGGAAAGCCTACAGGGGGACTACAAAAAACTGTTCTAATATGAGTTTTCATTAAAGTGCCTCAAAAGAGAGATTAATTTAGAAGTACCAAATAGGGGTAATTCACCTTATTTTAGGAAACACTTTGGTACAGTGTCCAATATGATTTTAAAGGTTCAAAGGTTTATGAAGCATTACCAGAGTGTAGATTTGAATACAAACCTGTTTGATGAGACCCCTGGAAAAAGACAATTAATTCTTTTCACATTGAAATGAGTATAGCTAATACTAACCCTTTCTAAACTTAATAAAAGCAGAACACGTTTGTGATAGCAATTAAGTGCTGTGTATCCGATCTGGTTCTCTGTTACACTTGAACAGAGGTAGAAATGTGTGCATGCGGCTCCCTAGCATTCTTCTGTGTTTTCATCTTCTCCCTGTGATAAAGTGAGGTTGTGATACTGAAAAATATTCTTTAAAGTACATCTTTATTATTGCCTCAAATTTTTATTCTATAGCTGGAGTTAATTAAAAAATCCATTATCAGTGCTTTATTGGAAATATGAGTACATACCAGTTTTCTTCTTCTTTTTATCTGATCTGTCTAAACAAGTAGATAACACATCAAGAAGACAACTGGGTACAATATGTATGCAAAGCTTTGCCCATAGGGAAGTGTTTGGTTAAGTTTCTCAGCAATCATTCTTAGGATTGGAGACAATAAACATTTTTTATTAAATGACCTTGGCACAAAGACCAGGACTCTACTTACGAGAACTGCTGATGACATTCTCATCAGTACAGAGAAGGATTGGAATATCTCACAGGGGAATAAATGGCTGTTTCTCATGACTGAATAACAGTAATTGGATGAAAATCATCAATAGTATAGACTGACCGAAATACTTAGGGACTGAAAAGAAACAATAAAGAAATATTGTATGTATTAGCTAACTGCAAGATGACTATGAACCATCAAGATAAGGCAATGGTGGAGAATAGCAAGTATTATTCCAGATGCATCACATGAAGTATTTTTAGTATAGTTCTACAGGGCTTCTGTAAAATCACACTTTGAAATATAATTATTATTTCATATTGGACTTAGTATGGAAAAGGTACTTCTCTGAGGAGGGAATTAAAGAATTTATTTTACATAAAGAGATAAAAAGAGTTTGATTTCTTTAGTCAGGTAAAAGACAAGCTTATATAAAATATCATTTTCTATAAACACATCTAGTGGATAAAAAACAATGAAAGGCAAGAATCTAGTTAAGCTAAAAATCAGTTTTCTCACAAGAACAACTGATTAGTAACTGACCATAATTTGGGAATCAAATGCTTCTAGCAAAGCAAAAACATTATGGTACAATCTTCCACTATAGGTGGTGGATGCAAACTCGCGTTACAAAACCAATGCATTGTGAGTGGAATATAAGGTAACCTTTGACTGCCCCCAGTGTCCTAACTGATTCCTTGCTTATTCACTTGCGAGTAAATACACAGAGACTTATTCTGATTACAGCAGGCATGGCACAGCTCACCTACGCACAGTGAAATTCTCCTCCCTTCTCCCAAAAATACTTACATGCAGATGGCTTTTTCAGACTTACCCTGCATTTGTGCCAACATGCAAAGCATGCTCAGAGTATTAGTTGTTTCAGGCCAAAATTGTGCCATCCCCATGTTAGCAATTCAATATCGTGGACAGTCACATAACAGTGCCCTGTCCTGCACTTTGGCTTCATTTAGTGTAATAACATAGAAATAATGTGTAGAGACTGTGAAGCTTTATAGCTATCACTGCAACACAAAAAGGAGCTCCTACCACATCCATGACCTTCTCAGTGGAGCAGTTGTAAGGCAACTCTGTCAGGAAACTTATTAAACCTTTTCAGTTCAGCAAGAAACTTTCAGGCTCTAAAACTAAAGCAAACCAAGCAAAAACCGAATTAGCATTTGCATATATACACCACCAAAATTATAGATCCATACTTTCAAAATATCTTTACTAGACACATGATTCAGTAACACTGAGTCCAAACCATGGTGATCTAACGTTATATCGCCACATGTTTCTTGAATGCATTACACAGACATTTGACCTATGCTCTTCAGTAGCCATTACTTGAAGTTTATCATGTGTGGAGTTTCTTTTGTTAGTTAAAATAATGTGAAGTACACACTTCCACATTTGGTTATGGAAATTTACTGTGACTGTCCCTACTTCTAGTGTCTCTTTGGCACAGGAAGTAGCTCTTTGAAATGGTTTCCCTAACATTTTAGGGGTGGTGTTGGGGAAAATATGTGTTCTATATATACAGATCAGCAAAGGCTTTCAGACTGATAGAAAAGCTTGGCTTTTTAAGTAAGTGATAAATTAAGTACAATAAATGCTATTCTCCACAATAATAGTATTTTCTTTATTTTTGCTCATGGAAAAAATATTATTAGCAATAAGAATATTACCTGTGGTAGGAAAAGTAATATTATTAAGCTGACTTTCATAAACGTGAATGCTAATTATAGCTGTTAATCCAATAAGACACATTTCAGAAGTGTGGATAATCACCACAAATTTCACCTTTCTGTGAATACATAATGAAGCATCAGAGACGTATTTCTAAGCATATCAACTTCTGTCAAGAGATTTTCATTACATCAAACATTGATTAAGTTAAACTTAAGTCTACCATGCAATAGATGGCTTTGAAGTGCTGATAGGCATCGTTTAAAATGTATCTTTGCAGAGACCTCTATTACAGACTGTGAAAAGAAAAGAAGGGAATATTGCCAACTTGCATTATGTACATGGAGAAATTTTTTGTGCTTTTTGTTAATTTAAATCTGGAGACTGGGAAGGAGTAAAGCGTAAGCGATGGAGATAATTATAATTAACACTTTTGATGCTTGTTGTCCTTACTAATGAAGAACTGCTATTAACAAACTAGGAAAAACTTGCCGTGCTATTGGGATTTATGTGGGATCTTGTGTGTGGGGACAAGACCTCATACATACACATGCAGTGTATATAGAGAGGAATGTATATACACTGTACATATACGTACACTGATACAGGGGAATGCTTCCATTTAAAAAGAAAGCCTTCGTTAGTTTATGCAAGTTTTATATATTGCAGATGTAGACAAATGCTATTCTAGTGATCTAGTCTCAAAACACATACATATATAGCACATATAAATATTTATATATTTGTGTGTATATTTCTGTTTTCAAAAGAATTTTTTTACATTTATTTCAGTAACTCTTCAGGAATATGAAAAACAATCATTCTTCTGCTCTATGAGCAGCCTAGTGAATTCTTCCTTCAACCATCAGTTATATAAAGTGAATGCATATGTTTTAACCTCTGTGCCATAGCATCTACATTTCTGTCACAGCAATTTCAGCTTATTCATTTACTGAATAAAATATATAAATACATATATTCCAACATGCTGTGTTGTATCTTTATCCGGTTCTTCATGAAATCAATGAGAATGGAAGCACATTCTCAGTACTCTGCCATGCTATACATGTAATCCCATCTTTCTATTTTTGCATGTGCTGGTTTGGGCTGGGATAGAGTTAATTTTCTTCACAGTAGCTGGTATGGGGCTATGTTTTGGATTTGTGATGAAAACAATGTTGATAATTCAGGGATGTTTTAGCTATTGCTGAGCAGGGCTTACACAGGGTCAAGGTCTTTTCTGCTTCTCACGAGGAGGCTGGGGGTGCACAAGAAGTTGGGACAGGACGCAGCCAGGATAGCTGACCCCAACTGGCCAAAGGGGTATCCCAGACCATATGATGTCATGCTCAGCATATAAAGCTGCAGGAGAAAAGAGGAACAGGGGGACATTCGCAGTGATGGCTTCTGTCTTCCCAAGTAATGGTTACATGTGATGGAGCCCTGCTTTCCTGGAGATGGCTAAACACCTGCCTGCCCATGGGACGTGGTGAATGAATTACTCAGTGTTCCATAGATTTCACTATTATACTTGGTAAAAATGAAAACCCAAAGTACACAAAAATCCTATTCAATATTTCATTAATGCCTAGAGAATCTCCCGTCTTCAAATACAATAAATCTTTTGGAAGAAAACAGAAGAATGATCCCTCAGTTTGTAGGAGGAACCTGTGGTAAGTTAAGCTCATTTCTCACAGCACCAAGAGACCCTTTTCTTTCACTAATTCCAGTAGCAGTTCAGAGCACTATTTGTTGCAGGAGCAATTGCTGCAATGTTTACTAAAAGCCTTTTCAACACAGTACTGTGCTCTGAGAAGTCTTACAGCTCTCAGTACAGTAAAGGAAAAAGTGAGGTGCTCAAAGCATTTAATGCATTTATTAACAGAATGGGGCCTTGTGTTTTGTTTTGTTTTTTTTTTCTCATTGAATAAGATTACTTTTTTTCAGCCCTGTCCTTTCACTATCCTGCTGAACAGCCTCATCACCACTTTATAACTACAGAACTTTTCTAGTACTTGTTTTTTGTCAGGTTCCCATGTAGTCCAGCCACTGGTTCTCTTACAGTCCAGCTCAGCTGTCAGGGACAAATGCAATGGTAACTGAGGAATACAAGGCCTGTAACTGGGGAGTTACAAACTCCAGGTTAACACAAAGTCCAGCAGTGTTAAGGCTATTTTGCAGCTTCCAGGGAGGATTAATCAGATCAAATATACATCCAAGCTAACTCCAAAGGCTCCTTACACAGACAACAGAGAGAAATGGGCTCATCTAGGAAATGATTCACCTCAATTCTGGGGACTCAATTAAATTGCCTAAACATGTCTAGTGACATCTGGGCTAGGATATCCCACATGGCCTTCTGCTGATGTGCCAGAAGGGAAAAACTCTGTTGAAGAACCTATAATATCTGGGTTTTTTTCAAATGTCAGGAAAGCAGTTTCAAACATCTGCCAATCCCCAGGTTTTGGATGTCTTAGAGCACCTCAAATGGCTTTCAGTCCTTGAATTTAGGCAACTGAGTTCAGCCCCAGATGTCTATATCAGAATATGTGCCCTAGGAATGCTTATTTCCTTCCTTAGCAAAGATATTGAAGGGTAATTAGATCAGATACAGATGACTGCAGATAAGTGAGATGAATACTACTCTCAGTGGTAGTTAGATATCGCTTTGAAAAGTATTGACCACAAAAAGTATAGGAGCACTTCTATTATTACTCTCTTACCCTGCTGGCACCTATGCTGTAGAGGCTGAAACTGCAGAACTGTCAGGTCTTTGTACTGAGGAAATCATGGGGTGTATGAATAAACTGGCTTGGGGGCAATTTGCCTCTGATATGGTATATTTCATGACAATCATACTATAAGGTATGTAGTTACTATGCACTGTTCTTTCTTAAGGAAAGGTTTTATTAAGCAAACTGTATTTGCAGATACACAAGAAAAGATTAGAAAATTTACTAGCAATAACAAAACTATAAAAATTTCATTTAGAACATCCCTGTTTTCTTTCTCACCCCTTCCTTACCTTTTTAAATTAACTGTAAATCAGCAAGCAGTAAAGACAATGCTCCTCACTGTTGCTTTGAATCACTATTGTATTTTAATGCAATTCTGTTGACCTAATAAGATTGGCCAGCCATCGACAAACAATATAGACAGGATAAAAAAAAGGAAATTAATTCAGACACAGTTTAATGGGGCTAATTATGATGCTTATAGATGATAGTGGAATTTTTGGTTTTCTACTGGTTTTAAGACTATATAAAAACATGTGAAGGGCCTTTGGTGTCTAGGAAAACATTAGAGGGTGACCTGGAGTGGTACATTTATCAGGTCTGTTTGTGCAACTCTGCAATACAGGAATCTGTAACACATGCCCTTCAGAAACTGAAGCATGCCAACTGAGCACTGTAATGGAGTTTCACAATATATATTATGTTTTGGGGATGTAATTTCAGGCTATGAAGTTTGAATGGCAGAACAGGTTACTGGAGAGGTCATGTCTGCTCCATGAAATGTTGCTACAGCTGCAAGAGAGAGGGTTGCTCAAACTGAACATCAGCTTTACTGTAGCAAGGCTCCTGTTTGACAGGACAGTTTCTGGTGCTCCAGAACTGTTGCACATAATTCACAAAGGCAAAATCAAGAGACTTACAAAGGAAATTTCAAAAGAATTTTTATTTCCTTGGAGTTTTTGGAGCTGGGGCACCCATGAATAAAGACTATGAATATCTTCTTGCTTCTTTTATTTTTTTAAATTTTTCTAACTATGCCCCTAATGTGGGGAGGTTGCAACCACATTCTTACATGCTAACCTTGTCTCAAGTTTTGCTGATGAACTGCTTGCTTGTTTCTATCTTCAATCCTGCCAATCACGATCTGGAATAAGCAAGTTTATATTTTTATGTAAATCTAAAACCACAATGTACAACTAAAATTAATCAAATCATTTCCTCTAATAAATCAATAATACACATTTTACTATGATTCACACTACAGTTAAACTACTGAAAAGCCTTCTGAACAGTAAAATGGATTTTTTTTTTTTCATTGAGAGCCAATACCTTAGAGGACATATCTCTGTTAACAAAAACAGGGAGAGTATTAAAATCTTTACAAAGCATCTGTCATCCAACTATACTGATTAGGGATTATAAAAGACCACAGATTATAAGAATATGAAAAAAGAATAAAATCAGAATTTCCCCACAAAAATAAAACAGAAACTTTAGAGGAAAAAATAGACAATGTTGTAACCTTCACATAAATGCACAGATGTACTAAACCAAAAAAATCAGCCCCTGACTTTGAGTACAATTCTGATGTGTAAACAAAACAATCACCATGTAACATTTGCCGAGAAAAATCAGAATGATGAGATACAGTGTGGATCACAGATTATTGCACTTTAATTTCTAAATGAGCTTAGACATCTGTGAAATTAAAACCCCAGGGCAGACAATTTATGTGACACTATGTTGAGAAAGGAACAAAGCTTTGAGATGCAAATTCCAGCTTTTCATTGCGTCAGAGCAGGTAACCTTGCAAACAACCTTCACACAGACCAGTCTTCTCCACTCTGACGGATGTCTCCCATATGTATCTATTTCTTCTCTCCTTTTTCCAATCAAGTTGACAGCAATTCCCAGTTCATTTTCTAAAGAGACTGATAAGAGCCAGGCTGGACCTGTACCTGTTATTAACCTCTCTTGTACCATTATTACTTATTTTTCTCCTTTGAGATACGCAGTTACATTGCACTTGCTGATCTTTGCATGTGATGTGTTATTACATAAAAATGGTACTGCAAATGTCAGCCTATTACTGGGTCATTAAAGTCAGGTCATGATATTTGAAAATTAGATGTTCTTAACCTTTTCAGGAGTTAACCAACATACATTATGGGTTTATTTGTCTTTGTTATTTTTGTTATTGTTGTTGCTTACATTAATTATTCATGAATACAAGAGCATATATTGTGCCATAAAAACCCATGAAATTTATTTGATTTATTCATGTTATTGAATAAACTATGATTTAATCATTAATAGTATTTACATAATTATTTTCACTGGCCAGTTTGAGTCTCCTTCGTTATTTTGAAGGAATAATTTTGAACTCTGTATATACACAAATAATTATTCAAATCTCTTCCATATATACTACAGGATGAGATAGGACATGGCCTCAAGTTGCACCAGGGGAGGTTTAGATTAGATATTAGGAAAAACTTCTTGACTAAAAGGGTTGTCAGACACTGGAACAGGCTTCTAAGTGGTTGAGTCACCATCCCTGGAGGTATTTAAAAGACGTGGAGATGTGGCACTTAGGGACATGGTTTAGTGGTGGACTTGGCAGTGTTAGGTTAACGGTTGGAGTCGATGATCTTAAGGGCCTTTTCCAACCTAAATGAGTCTATGATTCTATGACATACAAACAGAAATGCCACTGGGTTTTTCTGTATAGAAGTAGGGCTCTTCTGCCTACCAGTAGCATTACTGAATCTTCTTTTCATTTATGTACACCTTTATATTTGTTAAAAAACAAGGCTAAAGAATGCTAAGCTAAGCAGAAGATGTATATTTCCCATTTTCAATTACAGATGAAAATATCTGATAAAATGTATATATGAAAATGGACCACCATGATATTTTGCAGATATGAAATAAATGGAAATCTCAGCTAGTGGCTNAGTGGATGAACCCAGACTCCATCTGCCATTCACATACTCAAAGTCAGATTCTCTAAATAAACCAATACAAGAATATATTTTTTTTAATATCTTGACTTCTCTACATACCACAGGAGTCTAAGGTTTCTGCAGACAACAAATTAATATGCGTTATCAGGTGCCTTCCTTTAGGTAACACACTGAAATGATTCTTATGTAAACAACATACAGAGAATATGTTTTCTAAATGTATACCTAAATTATGTTAATTTATATGTACATATTCATTTGTTCAATATACTTGATGAAAAGAGGTCATTTAGAAAGTCTTCTATGAGAACCTTCTTTGGTTGCTAGTATAATAATTTTGGAGAAGTTACTGAAGAACCCTGTGTATATATTTTTACAAGATTTTTATAGATGTTTTTATAGAGGAATAATACCAATGAC
>VYZV01002888.1:18729-37186 GCA_013401275.1 Pandion haliaetus | reverse complement strand
CGTTTCACAGCTGCTTCAGCGCTTGCAGCCTACGGCCTCTACCGTCCTCGGGCGGGGGGGGCACGGCCCTGCCGCGGGGTCGGCCTGCTCGGGGCGGGAGGGCGGCCTCGGGCCCGTCGGGGCGGCACCGAGGTGACAACGGCGCGGCTGCCGGCCGGGCCCGGCGGGAAGATCCTCCGGTCCCTGCAGGACTTACCGGGGGAATTTCTGTAGTGGAGATGGTGCTGGGCCCTCGTCTCGAGGCCTGGGGGCGTTGTGCGCTGCTTTATCGTATTTAGCAATGGTGAACTCCGCGCTTCACCTGCTCATAACTACAGCCAGCTCTACCGATCCGGTCACATAATACAGTTTAATTGTTGCACGGTCTTGGCAGCGTTTTCTTTGGGGGGGGCGGCGGAATGACGACAGTGAAGTTTAACCTGCTTAATGGGGAAGGGAGTTTTTAAACACCACCGGCGAATGTTTTTTTCGCGTTGTAAGATTGCTTCGGGTTTTTTTGTCTGGCGTGTTACATCCTGAGCTAAACATCTGAATTTCTTGTTATGTTTAGTGACGCAGGATGCTGTTTCCCTTGGTGTTGTGTGCGGTTGTGCTGATAGGGAGCGGTAAAGTTCAAAATGATGAATGGATTGACCCCACGGATATGCTCAATTACGATGCCGCATCAGGAACCATGAGAAGACCTTACAAGGTAGAAAAAGAAAGGGTGCGCGAATACATCTCTCGTCTCTCCCAAACGGTCCTTCAGGCATACGCTATTGAAGGGTTGCCCTTTAATCGTGACATTAGAAAGTGACAGAATTACACTCTCTTTAAGGTCGTACAAGGTGACATCTGAGTCTATACCCAGAAAAGCGTTGCGTGTCCACTGTCAAAATTGCAAGAAAGAAAACAGTAATCTGTGCGGCGGTAGATAATTAGCTCAGGGCCTTTTACTGAGGAGTTTCTGCTGCACGCTGATCAAGTCCCGGGAACCGTGCTTTTTGTCTTTTTGCAGGTGGTGGCTCCACAAGTTATTTCTCCGAGAAGTACTGGGTTAAGCAGCTTTTGCTAGTTTCTCAAGTATAGTGTAAAATATCTTGAAAATTAAGTTCCTAGCTGATAAAAGTTGGGGGAATTAAGTGTTAGTGATTATATTTTACTTGAGTTACCCAGTTGCCTAGTTATTACTAGGGAATAAACGCTATTTATTGTGTGAGAGTATTACGAAAGTCAGTGGTGTTTTGTAATGCTGGGCATCAGAGTTTGCAGAAGGAAGATCAGAATAGGGATTGAGTGCTGTACTGTTAATAATTCACAAACATTGAGAATATGATATAGGACTAGCTAGTTTTAACAAGGTAAATCATCTCGTTTGTCTTGTATGAGGGGTGGACTCTACATATATCGTGAGATGCGTATTGTTTATCCAGTACACATGTGCACACATGGGAGTGTAAACTGTGGTTTGTTATATGGGCACCCTTGATTTTTGTCGTCCTTCAGCTTTCAAGTTTGGTTTTGCAGTCTTGAATAATGCCATTTTAATGCTTCAGAGCGTTATTTCTCTCTACAGAGTTCCTCCTCAGCCTCCACCTGCCCCAAGTCCACCTGGTAGTCATTAGCATCCCTAAAGTTCAGCAGCAAGCTTGGAGTCTTTAAACTTGGTGCCTAACTGCTTCAGCTTTTATGAAAAGATACTAGGAGTTTTACTGTTTTCTACCCACAAAAATAGAACTGTGTCTTAAAGGAAAAAAACGACTGCTTTGGATTAATCCATCTTTTCAGGATTTTTTTTCTGTTCTGCCCTGAGAGATTGTAGGTAGGCAGGCTGTGTGGGCCACCCGAGTCCTCAAAACCAAGCTTTGTGTCAGCATGAGTTCACCAATTCGTGTGATGTTGCACGTCCTTTTGGAGACTTTCCTCAGTGTGCGTGCCTGGTTATGTAGAAGAAGCACTGCTAAAACTGAGTCTGAGCAAATGACAGAAAAAATGGGATGTTTCAGAGTGAAGAGGGAACATGAAAGGAAAGGCATGCAACCCGGAATGGCATTTTGGGTTTACTTTCAGTCTGGCTGGCTGCAAGGCCAGCTGGACTGGAAAATTGTCTGGCTGAAAACTGCCCCCTTTGCTTGCTGAGTCAGTTTTTAGCCAGTCCAGTTATCTAATCTGATGCACTGCGTGGCTCGCCAACACTCAGAGGAGGGGAAAGGGCAGGTGGGGGAGGACAGGGCAAGACCTCACCTTCTGAAGGCAGCATGCATTTAGATAAGCTTAAAGCAATTGTCTGTTCGGAGCCTAAAATGACAGCAGAGAGGCAGCTGGAGTATCGGTGGGAGAGTATGAGCAGCAAAGACCAACACTCAGCTTTTAGCTCCTTGGCTCCTTTTAAAGTGATCTGACTACAGAAGTGTAACACGGCACACTGATCGAATTCTTTGATTCTAAAACTATGTCTTTTTCTTACGTAATTTTAGGCAAACTATCATGACTCCAAGGATAAGACTGTGGATACAGTCAGCACTGACATCTTATCAAGTTGTTCCAGGGAAGTAGATTCCTTGCAACAGAAGGTTTGTTATGGAACTTCAGAATATTTTCCAGCTTCTTATAGGTTGTGCTTTCAGATGATGCTTTTCTGGACAGTGTAGAACAGGTGAATCGCCGGCATAATTTGTGAGAGACCGTGCATTATGTAGGGGGATCCTCTTCACTCGAGGGACTGGAAGTAGTTTGAACTCAACTCCAAATTGCTGCTCTGCCTACTAAGGTTTGTTTCCTAAAATTTGTTATAGCGCAGCCGAAATTGATAGGAGCTATGTGCTTCTGTCCGGTTGTCGCTGACATGTGGTGTCGATGTTAAGACCGTGCTGCCAAAAGTTAAGAAACCTGTCCTTTCATTTTCAAGTTGTTGAATTCTGTTGGGAGTTTAAGGGGTGGGCTGTGGGCGTAGAGAACACGTTTGTGGCTGACCATAAAGTGCAATGCTGCAGCTCTCAGGAGCGGCTGCAAGACGCCCATGCTGCTGCTTTCTCTGAGATCAGGAGGATGCGGTGATGCTCGTGTAGCTACTGGGTCTCTCGCTTCCCTCAGCCGTTTGGAGACCCAATGGGATATGTAATTTTAATGTTGTTTTAGTTACTTAGTATTTTTTACAGGTTTTTTTTTTTTCTTTTTTTTTTTTTTTTCCTTCCCCCTGATGTAAACTTAAAATTTAAGGAGATCCAGGTCTTCAGTTTTTTCGAGTCTTAGTGATGTTAGTATTCAAACCATATTATTAGCAGATCTGAAATCTCCAGGACTGGCCAGCCCCATGGAAAGTAGTATCTTCAGCAACTGCATACGCTATTTATCTGGTGTACTAATCACAAGATTATTGCTAAACTGAAGAAATGTGCCTCTGTTAATCCCGAGTTTAATGTGTTCATAGGGTTGTTTTCTCCTCTGAACGAGCTGGTTTCAGCAAGAATCGAGTAAAAGTGTCTTTACGTTGCAGATTGCAGATTGTGAGAAGAGGAATGCCAAGTCACATGAAAGCCGTAGCTTTTATATTTTTAAGCGGTATTTAAATAAGATTTTAAATGAAGCTGGAAAACTTGGCCTTGTAAGTATTTGAACAGTCATTAAAAATTAATTAGAATTCCTACTACTACTTTATGTGTTTTTCACAGTTACCAAGTATTGATTAATTATTCTGGCATACTTCAAATTCAAATTAAAATGAAGGGAACTGAATTGCGAAGGAAAAAAATGACAGAAGTATGTGTGTCTGGTCTTGCTGTTAGTTGGCAGTGTTTGACCTGTAAAGCATCCAAAGGCAGACGACGTGAAGTCAGAGTATGTATCTAAATATCTATTGCTGGGATGCAGCTATAGTAATACCCTGTTCAGTTCACGTTAATGGTTGTTAAACTTGAAAGAGTCAGATTTTGTTTGTTTGTGGTAGGCCTTTTAGGCCTTTGTTTTAGACTCTACGACATCAACCATCTAGGAGTAGTAGCTTATTAGAGTTTGCATGTAAGAATCACCTTATTACTTTCTTTATTATATTGTCGTCAGATAATTTTTTTTTTTTTATTCAGAGGTAGAAGAATAAATTTTTAGCAATAAGCAAAATTCGTATTTAACAAAGAACATTACACTTAGCAATGTAAAATTTCTCGTTTCAGTATTTAATAGCTTCTATTTGTGTTACCCAGCCATGACTGGGGCACACAGAGCGCGTTCGTAATGATTACTTGTTAATGAGAAGTGGTTCTGAAATTTTAAGAACAGGTGAGATAACTCACTTCATTTTTTAGGTTTTTGCTGTAGAATTAATTGAAAGGGTGCAAACCAGTTGAAGTCGTGTTTTATATAGTTTAGAAGAACGAACAAAAAGGTTATAGAATCATAGCGTGCTCCCTGTCCCATGTCTTCATCCTGCAGTCTGCTTCAAAAAGGTGCTGGTGCGTAATGAGGGTATATAATCCAGTTTTTGCCTAGGGATACAGTTTTTCATCCGTACCTCTATTTCCAAATAAGCAGCTTTTAACCATTTTTTCGCTTTGCTTTTAATTCAGCCTGAGGAAAACATGGGCCGTGTCCATTACGATGCTGAGATCATCCTTACAAAACAGACGTATTTGGAGATCCTCAGGTTTCTCAATGAGGAAACGTGGCAGTCGGGTGCTGTGGATGACGCGCTTAGTGATATTTTGATCAATTTTAAGCACCACGATTACAAAGCTTGGCACTGGAGATTTGAAGACACTTTTGGAATTGATCTATATAATATGTTTCTGGTAAGAGAAGAAGAAAGCTTTTTTGTTTTTTTTTTAATTGCTGTTTTTTCCAGTTTCTTTGTGCAAATCTAGTCAATGAATATTACCGTTGTAACTCCACACGTAAAGCAGTTCTTTCCGTCGTACTTAGCAGCGAGTCACTCTTTGTTTCGTGGTTGCTGAAGTTAGAGGCGATATATTCACTTGAAGTAAGAATTCAAGTTTTTTATTCCTGTGGTCATCTGCAGCTTTGTGGGTTCTTTTTCTGGTATGCTTTCTTTTTTTTTCTTCCTCTCTTTCATATCTGTGTTGCATGACTCATTAGACTCTAGTACTTTCTTATCACTTAAACTGACAATTCGTGCATTATAAATTTTCCAGATTTGTCTCCTCAAACAGATGTTGAAGCTGTTGGCTTTGCAAGCAGTTGGAATATATTTGTATTAAGACGAGTATATGTTTGACGTCTTACAGGTCAGAGGGTTTTGTGAATTTTGTGGAAAAAAAAATGTGTAGCGTTGGAGAGGAGAGCGTGACTATATGCAAATGTCATATTCTCTAAAATGGAATTACAAAGTGCTAAGCTGAGGATCTCTTAATCAGCTGAAGCGCTCTGAACAAATCTTGACAATTCAGAATATGCTAACATTTTATGCTGACATGATCTTGAAAGTAGCCTGTCTAGTTTTGAGGGGGTCCATGGAAGCCAAATGAAAAAAGCAAGCTGTCAGTAGAGTTAACCTCGCTGTTAGGGGTCCTCGGATGGAGAGAGACTGTGAGGTGCTTCTCTGAAGTCTTGCTGCTGTTAGCCAGACTGTAACTTTGTCTCTTAACCAAACTGCAGGAGCTGGCAGCAGCGGTTCTGTGGTTCATACCAGGGACATACTACTCAAGCACTGAATTACACCAGTTTTAAAGTATGGTAGGTAACGTGATAAATATCGTAAGGAAGAAATAACTCAAAACCGGAAGAAAGAAATTAGCAACTGCAATGTAAGGCTGCGATAGGAGTGACTGCTAGTAATGCCACAGAACTTCTTTGCCTCCTACTGCTGGAGATGAGCTGTGAAAGAAAGGAGAAATTCTCTCAACCGTTCTGTGTAAATGACACTGTTAAAAACAAAAGTTTTCTCTCATGTACTGCCAGTTAAGTTTGGAAAATTCCGAATCTGGATCATAGTTTCTTCCTGTTTTCTTTTTCAGATACTCCTGTGCTTAGTGTGCATTGTAACTGTAATAGCTACAGAGCTCTGGACACGTATTCATTGGTTTGTTCAGCTAAAACGTGTTTTATTAATAAGTTTTTTCATCAGCTTTGCATGGAATTGGCTTTACTTGTATAAGGTAAGCTGTTCTGAAATCTTAATGGCTTTTAGGCTTAAAATTTTACAGTTATGAGGGAGTTAGGGTTCTTTAGTTTCTTTAGTTGGTCTGTATAAAGCAGTAACTGGCTGCAAAATAAACAAAGGGGCCAGTGTTTTATTTTGCATGTTGACAGGTGTGTTAGCTTAAAGAACAAAAGAAGCCCTGCCAACTTTATCCTGTTGCAGAGGCAGGATAAAATGGTCATAAAGCAGTAGAACTGTGATTTCACAGCGTGGGCAAGGGAGATGTGAACTCTGTCTGAAGCAGCTTGGTAGATGTCGTGGTTTAACCCCAGCCAGCGGCGAGGCACCACGCAGCTGCTCACTCGCTGCCCCCACCCAGGGGGTGGGGAAGAGAATCAGAAGGAAAAAGGTAAAACTCATGGGTTGAGAGAAGAACAGTCTTAATAGAACAGAAGGGAAGAAACTAGTAACGGTAATAATAACAATAATAAAATGACAGTAATGCTAAAAGGATTGGGATATACAAAACAAGTGACGCACGATGCAGTTGCTCGCCTCTCGCTGACCAGTGCGCAGCCAGTTCCCAAGCAGCGATCCCCCCCAGGCCAACTCCCCCCAGTTTACATACTGGGCATGACATCACATGGTGTGGAATATCACACTGCGGGTCGGCTGCCCTGGCTGTGTCCCCTCCCAGCTCCTTGTGCCCCTCCAGCCTTCTTGCTGGCTGGGCACCAGAAGCTGAAAAATCCTTCACTTAGTTGTTGCTAAGTAGTGTTTATACTGAGAACATCAGTGTGTTACCAACATTCTTACACTGACTCCAAAGCATAGCACTGTACCAGCTACTAGGAAGAAAATTAACTCTATCCCAGCTGAAACCAGACAGTAGAAAAGTCTTCTGAAAATATATTGTGGGGCGAGTTTTTCCTTTCTAAAGATTCCCTGGCTGAAACTGTGTTTAACGGGTGATGGACGGAGATGAATGTTTCATTAATGGCGATACAGTAGCTGACGGACGGTACAGTGCTGTTGGTTTTAATGAGGAAGAATTTATGCTCCTAGGTCATAGCCCAACCACAGAATCTTGGTCCTCGCATCTTGTCATCAGAACTTAACTGCAGCTTGTCAGACCCAGGAATAGCGCAGTGCCGGAGAGTAGGATGGCTCTTGGAACACAGAGCGGACTGCCATGTGGAGGACTTAGATTGAGTCAGTGAAGAATGTCAGAGTCTTTCAACAGATTATTTGACTTAATTTTTCTCTACTTGATGATCAGTTGCAAACCGTAAGGCAAAGTTATGATGAGTACAGGTATTTTTTAATGGGAATTCTTTAAAAAATAAAAGAGAATGTCCTGATGTTTTAATTAGCAATTGCATGGCAGCTGTGTCTGCTTTTAATCCAGAAACATTTTAAGGAAACAAGATCTCACCAGATTACTTGTGCCCTGAACTCGCGTCTTTCAGTATTGGAGTTCGGTCTTTTGGCAATTCAGACTCCGCTTGCAGAGCAGCTCGGAGGTGGACATCTTGGTAGTTTTTATCCATTCCCAGGAAGTACTGAAAATTTAACTCTGTTAAATTGTTTAGTAGCGAACTTTTCTCAATGCAAATTTACCTGGGTAATTATCCCAAGCCTGCTAAGAGCAAACGTCGATAGCTCGGGTGCAGTGCTGCACGCACGTAGGTGTTCCGCGCCCAGCGCCACCTTGTCTAACGTTTTACGAGTAATTGCTCTTCTCCTGCAGCTGGCCTTTGCGCAGCACCAAGCAGAAATTGCAAAAATGGGGCAGTTTGATAACGTCTGTGCTGAGAAGTTGGACTGGGGAGAAAGTCTTATTGGTAAATACTTGTTTCGTTATTTTGTGATAGTATTTAAGATCACAAAGTACTCGGTGTCCAAGAATACTCTTATTTCTTCATGGGCAGTACATTGGATTTTCTTCAGCAATACACGATTATGTGGTTTTACCATTTGCCCGTTCCACAGAACTTCCTTTTCTAGGCCTTTGGAGGAGAGCTGACCACAGAACTGTGCTTAGAGCAGGTCATGGTGTTACTTCTTTTCCTTGTAACTCACCCTGTGAGTGTTTCCCCCATACTGTTCAGTGCCATTTATTGAAGACGGGAGGGCAGAATTGAAGGAAAAGATTTTTTTTTTTTTTTTTTTAAATTTTTTTATTTGCCAGGCCTGCGAGTACAACGGACTTCAGAAATTAGATCTGTAACTACTTACGCTAGTGGTTTTATTTTACAGAGAAAGCTGAATTTTTTAATCAGCTGTTACTTGTTATCCAGCGCTATAGCAGGTAGATTAATGATGACAGCCCTTAATGAGTGCTTGTTACGGTCTTCCCTTTATAATTTATTGGCTGTGATTGCTCTGCTTATGTCAGATTTCAGTGGTTTATGTTCTGACTGCACTACAGAAAAAATCAAACTACAGAAACACTGATGTCATAAATTACTTGTTTATAACTTAGACTTTCCCTTAAGGAGCCAGACTTTCTGCTTGTAACTAAAATAGTCCTGTGAAATCTAGCAAGCAAAATACACGTTTTTAATCTACTTGCAGCCTGGCAGATAAGTAATAACACTCAGAATTACTTCTCTTTCAGTAGCTGTGGACAAAATGCGCTAGATAGTAGTTCCCACAGACGAGACTTACTTTCCTTCAAAGGCTTCTGCGGACTAAGTTCATCTAATAAAGAGAACTTTCTTGACCAAACATGGGAAAACCTCAGATTTCTTCTCTTTCCTTCCAGCCTTCCCCTCTCCTTCCTGCATCCCCAGGACTGGATAAACTGTATTGCCAAGTTAATCTCAGATTTTTTAAAAATAAATCTGAGCTTTGAACCTTATCTAAAAGAGTTCTCTTCCATCTATAATTGAAATGCTACTTTCTGTATTACTACTGTGTCATAAAATGTATTTTTTAAAAGTAGTGAAAATCGGTCTCTGCTTTGACCACAGAATGGCTCAGAAGTAAATGGACGTTTCAGGACGATCCCTGTCAGAAGTACTATGAAACTCTGCTAGTAAATCCTGTTTTGCTGGTTCCACCGACAAAGGTACGTATAGGCCAGACGTAAAGAGACTGTTGAGGTTTATGTTTGTCATCAGTGACAACACTGTTTTTCTATTTGTATTTTCTAGGCGTTGGCAATTACTTTCACCAACTTTGTAACTGAGCCTTTGAAGCACATAGGACAAGGTATTGGTGAATTCATCAAAGCACTAATGAAGGAGATACCATTTATTCTGCAGGTTCCAGTGCTTATTATGATGGCTCTGGCTGTCCTGGTTTGTATACCTTCATCTTATATTTAAAAGCTTAGTTTTGTTTTTTATATATTAAACTTACATTTAAGTAGTATTATCTATTATATTATTTATTTCTTACTTGTACTAGCGAACAGATTTCTTAGCACAGATGAAATTACTTCTACGAGGGACTTGTTTCTTGACAAAATCTTTATAGTACAGTTGGTTTAGCAACTGCAATGGCAAGCTTGTATTTAAACCACGTCCCTTCCCCCACTCCCCCACGTGGGATGAAATAGCATTAAACTGCTTAAAATCTTAGACTCTGTGACAGTTTATTGCAGCTTGGTTCCCATTTCTTCTTTGTGTCATTACACAGCAATGCATATAATTAGCATTTTGTACATGGAAACGTTGACTTACGAGCCCTCAACATCTTCGTTGTAGCACCAAAGATGAACTAGATCGAGTCTGGCAGTTCCTGCAGTGTGGTCAGACTGCAGAAAGCTTGAATTTTACTGTAGCCGTTCTGAACCCCTGAGCTTTTCTTTCAGTGTTCTTCAGCTATGTGGCTTCGAGTTCTGTGTGAAAACTGTAGGCTGCAAATACTTGGTATTTTGTTCTTTTTTCTTTTTTTTTCCCGCCCCCAGGCTTTCTGCTATGGTGCAGGATCGTCAGTGTCTGTGTTAAGATACTTAACGTCTTCTCAGAAGAAAAGTCTTCCTCCACCTGACAGCCAACAGGAGAAAATAGCCTTTGGGCAATATGACGGGACTAAATCAGATGGCTATTATTTGCAGAAGGTTCCCTATGTTTATAGAGGACCTTACGACAGAGGAGATGCTCCTGTGAGACCAGGAAATGGCAGCAGAAGTCCTGACATCGTGCATACAAGCACTGAGCCAGATACGCAAGTAGAAGAGTCTCACAAACCAGAACCTGGTGTATGTTAGTCCTGGTGCCATTTGAGCTGGGATTAAATTTAATAGATTTCAGTGTCACCTGCTAGAACATGTTTAAACAAGAAGTTTAAGCCAAATCTTGGGGAGAGAGGAGTTAAGGAAGTACCTGTTCCCCTGTAGAACAGTTTGGTAGAGGTATCTTGGGCATGTTTTGTTCCGGAAAATTCCTGTGCACTGGCTAACTGCGGCAGGACACTACTGAATTAAAACTCTTTTTTTTTATAGTAAAGACTTAAATAACTTCTGTTTTGAGAGTTCAGTACTTACGTCAGCCTGGGCAATAATGATTACCCACAGAGGAAAGGCCGCAGTGCTGACTTTTCTGTAAACTATAGAAAATTAAAAACAGACTTACACGCTAGAGTGTGCTTATTCATGTGATTCCCAGGAGAAAAAGAATACCAGTCGTGCTTTGGGGGAGTTCTGCCCCTTGAGCTGAGACACACCTGAAGCAATAGATGCCGTCACTTTGGATTGCTTGATTAATAGCTTATTATTAATTTTTACAGAAGAGATTGCACACTGAGTCTGAAGCTTGTAGACTAGAAACTATCAGAGCTGAAAACCCTACCGAAGAACATGCCCTTGAGCAGCAGAAACAGGAGACAGGCAAAGCAGAGCGAGAGACTGGAGAAAATTGTGATCCTAATAAAAACCTAGAAGGGAAAAGTTCTGCAGTGGAACCATGTGAACAGAAGAAGAGCAGCTCTCGTGACTCACCGCACGGAGAGTAAGGAAGCCCCGCTGTAAGTTTTGTCTGATCTTTGGTTGTCACGTACTTGCTCGTTCTGCTCTAGTTCTCAAACATAGAAAATCGAGCATCAGTAAGCTGATGGGAACTCATCTTTGGTCAGAGCATTAGTAAGCATAGCTGTAAGGTAAGTAGAGTTTTAAAAGCTGAGAGACTGAGTCTACGTACTACTTCTGGAAGGTGAAATAAGTATGTTGTTAAGTAAGGTAACACAGCGGTTAAGTGGCCAAGAAGAGAGGGTTGTGGGCTGGTGCTGCTTGTTTGAAACCAAGTTTGGGTAGTAAGTTTTGAGTGAAACTAGATACGCGGTGGTGGGAAAGCACTGACACTCGGTGACCTAGCAACCATAAGCCTAATGAGGTGACTGCCAAACGGCCTAAAGAAAGTTGCTGATATTCATGTAGTTCACATAAGACTAATCGCAGCTCAGAGAGATGTCTCGGGACTATCTTTCGGTTTACATTCTTTAAAATCAGTTGGCTGCTTGTCAGCTCAGTTTTAGGACAGCTTGGTGATTGTCTTCTAGTTTAATAATTTGTAGAGGTGTGAGAACATCAGCTTCTATCAGAGCCTTTTAGGGCAATTTAAAGCTGAATGGGGAGTAGGAAGCACTAAGTAAAAGTACCGAAGATCAGCACAATAAACTGATGGTAGCACGTGTTTTTTGGAAGAAGATTCTGGCATTTCTCCACAAAAGCAGAGGGAGGACAGTTTTAGTTGCAATAGGATTCAATTTCAGTGCTAAAAAAGCGGCAAGAGAATGGTTGTAAAACTTCCACTAACTGTAAAATAGTTTGAATTATGTGAAGGCAGTGTCTGTTTAACTATTCCTACAATGCCATTTTACTCTGAAGCTCAAATTAACTGTAGGTTCTTCTCTAGGGGTATAATACCTCAATAAAAAAATGACATCATTTATAAATGCCTGAAGTGAACAGCTTGCCACCTTTGGTGTTAAAATCGGTGGCTTCTAACTCAAGATACCTACACTTAAAAACATCGAGCCCTCGGGCTTCCCAAGGACAACCTCGGTACAGGAGTCTACCGCGGGGAAGACAGAAGTTACAACTGTGGTTCCCAAGAACTACCCCAGCACAGCACGTCCCTAGCAAGAGAAGAAGTAGTTGAGGTCGAGTAAGAAGCAGCACGCAGACGTTGACTGCAACATTTGACATCTGGGGTAGTTCATGCCACGTACCTTCCACCCCTGTGATTCCCTGGTGCGTGGACTGCTGCTGGTGGTGGACATATACCACACCATCGATAGAACAGCATGGGCAGCTGTTGCTTAAAAACAAGTTTATCTTCTTTAAAAATTCTTCTTCTGATACAGGAAACACTTAACTAAATATTACCAAAAAACCCCAGCATGTTTTGAATAGACTGTTTCTGTATTAAAACTAGGGGTTTACTTTTTTTATTTTTTTTTAATATATAAATGATTGTTTCTTCCAAACTGTGTTTCTGCAAAGACAGATTAAGTACTGCAACTATTTTTCTTTTTTTTTTTTTTAATTTTTAAAAAAAGTACAAAAGAAAAAAGGACCTTATTCCAGGAAGGTACAAATCAGAAAAAAAAGTTTCCTTTACAAAGAACATACAAATTTAGGTCTTGCGCTAGATGGAGACGGTGGTAGAATCTACACATCAGGAGTGAGAATATCTTCACAGGGAAAAAAAATCTGCATTAATGTTCCTAGGCTAGAGGCAGTTAAGAGGGAGATACAGCAATCGGTATCTCTGGCACCGCTAAAAGCAGCTGCCAACTGCAGAGCGCAGCGGCAACTCTAACTACTGGTCACGAGTGTGATGCTGCTGCTATTTATAGAGAAAATTACTAGAAAGGAGACAAAGCTATTAACTGCAGTCTTCTGGAAAAAGGCATGTACGTTGTTCCAGCAAACAAAGATGATACCGAAGATGCTACTGTACAGTACGCGCCTGTTTCTTTCTTCAGCTCGAATTTGGTCCCTTTATAGTTGAGGGCAAATGCACTCTTTGTTCATCCATTCTCTTAGCTTGTGATCGTAAAATCAGGCTGAAAAAATCCTCATCTGGTACAGTCGGTCCTTTTGCAGATGACGGAGGAGCGCATCTTTGATCATCCAGTCTGGAGCCCTACAGACAGACCAAGCAATAAAGCTGCATGTTTACAGGAATATAAATAATAAGTTAGCAACGTAAGTGAAAAATTACTAAAAGCCTTTGTTTTCAGATGTAAAGCTATCACAAGGATTTAATTTGTAAGTCTTGTTTCAGATTAAACTTGTCAAGTGAAACCAGTAAGGTAGGAGTGCAAGTGTAGCTAAAATGGTTCCTCCAAACCACTTGTCCAGATGTATCTGAAAATAAAACCCCGAATTTAGTTCTTGTTCATGTTGCAGAACGAGATTTGCGCGTCCTTCTTCCAGAAGAAGAATTTTAGCATATTAGTACATGGTAGTTCGAGTCTCATCCAACAGAAAAGACGGTTGTCTTCCTTTCCGTACACAGGGAGTCAAAAATGGCCCCAGTGGTGTCAGATTTGGAGAGGCGATAGCGAGAGGAGGCTTTCCTCCAAACTGGAATAAAGACTGGTACATTTTAATCACCGTGTTACAGAGCAGTTGGCTAACGCCCCTGAGAGAGTTTCTGTGCTCCTTCCACACAGCTACCCCCTCCCGCTCAGATTTTACAAGCACCAGCCTCTCACACTAGGTCTGGCTGTGGACTGCAGCCATCAGCAGTAGCGCCTTTGCTTGAGCTGGGAATGAGCATTTCTCGGCAGCCACAGGCTGCTGCTGAGCTAGCTGGAGGGGAAGAGGGTCACTTCAGAAAAAGCAGGGCTTCCAGTGCAGGATGGACCTTAGAGCCAGCTTTGAGACAAAAAGTCTCAGACGTCAGCTACCTTTTTCTGCTTCTGTTTAAAGCAGTAGCAGCCATAATGATTGAGGGGATTAAATTTTTCCATTCCTTTTTCAGTAAGCGCAGACAGTCATTGCGTTACATTTGCTACGTACGGTGCACGTGCCGAGACGTGCATTAGTACGATGGAAATACGTCGTATTAATCTCTAGGTTCTTTGCTTGACTCAAAGACGTAGACAGACAAGCTGCTAAAACAGAACGTGCTATCGCATCAGGGTGGCGAACCCTGTCATTGTAGACTCGAGGCCCGGTGCTGCTTCCCACCCAAGCTGACATACTTACTTACCTTTGGAGAACTTGGTATCTGAATTTTGTACTTTGAGATCCTTATCAACCCATCCGGGAAAACACCAAGTCCTTTTAATTAAATTGTTCTTGGCCTAAGTGGTATATATACACCCTGCTCTAACTGACAATCGGACACCTCGCCTCTATATTGCTATGAACTATTATTCAAACTTAACATAATTGGAATGGTGATCACTGTCACCACTGAAACTCTGCTACTGAATTCTTTCATTTGATGAGTTAGGATTCCTGGTATATCAGGTGCCCTCCTAACAAGCCAGAGCTAAACACTTCTTTTTCATAAAATCATTTTACCTACTTTTAATAGCCTCACTTGTTTTCCTTCACTTCTTCAGCATTTGTTACTTTACATGGTTAACATGGTATAAATACCAAAATTACACTTACTAGACACTGGATAATTTGGAAAAAAAAAAAAAAATTCCTAATGTTTTGTTCTCTCTGTTCTTCCTTATCCACCAAATCAATTTGGATCTTAAAACACATGATAAACAAGGTGGCTTACTTGAAGAAACTAAGTAGTAGGATGCACAAATCAAATCCCCAAAGACTCAGAATCTGAAGAATTTTTGTAAAAAAACATACCTGGCATTTTATCAATATATCAAAGAAGTCATCATCTAGTTCTCTGTTGTTACTTGCCATGAGGTGACCCAGGACTGACTGACTGTTGCGTTGATTAAGCCGAAGTCCAGGAAGATTACTAAAGCTAGCGCGTTGGTCATCGAGCCGGCGGCTCTGCGAGCAAGCAAGTAGGTCTAGAAATTCATCTGTGTGGGGTGAGACTACGGAAGTAGAAAGGGCTGGGGAGGAGGAAGAAAACAAGTTAGCCTAGAAATAAGTTCCTTGCCATAGGAAGTCTTGCGCGCAAATACATTTTTAAAATAGTATTTGGCAGGAGCTAGAGCCAGGTACAGATTCTACTTTTAAAAAATTACATTTTCTCATTGTTTTAGGTGGAGTAGAGGATGTTGCCACCGAAGCAGCTGAGAATCTGTTCTTCTCCTGGAAGTAGCATCTCTGATCATCCATCCTGTTACTCTGGAATCGACTCAGCAGATCAAAGAACCCTTCATCTGCCATTGCCTCTCGACTGTTTTTCTGAAGAGGAGAGAGAAGAGTTAGGTACTCTTGAGTTCAAAATACTCCTAAAACTAGGACAACTGCATCGCAATTTCATCCCAGTCATGTTTGGTATTTGTGTATCTGAAATCCATTAAAAAAATTCATTTAATCATCCATATCTACAGACAGAGATTTATCGTAAGAGGAAACACTAGTAATAGGGCGAGCATTTTTGGAAGGTAAAATACATTAGAAATGTTTCATTCTCTGAAACAGAAAGAAACAGTACTCTAATCAGTAAAACTGGAGTTACTACTCCTCAGCCATGAATCCACCAAAAACCCAAATGCCCGTGAAACTAAAAAAACAAGAACAGCAACAAACGGTTTCCACTGTCTCCTCAGGTCTATGGTCAAAAGCACTCATCTCTCACCTAGATCAAATGACTCAGTTCTTTTATTTTTACGTGACGTCTGTCAAGGGTGCAATATGTCAAAAGTATCTCCCACTGTCTGAATCGGAAAAACTAGATTTTTTTTAAAGTTTGGAGAAGCAGGGCCTAGAAGAGACTAGAAATAAAACATACGTGCAAGCTGAGCTGTAACTTTAGAAAATCCACCAGGAGAAAAAAAAAAATGCCAGGAGTAGGAAAAGCTTAAAGCTGGCACCACCCATGAGACAGACTGGGCACTGTTTTCCAGAGCCATGGTGTTTAAATCAAGTGAAACAAACGGACAGCTGCAGCAATGTGTTTTCCATCATTTTGATCAGACAAAGATTAGTAAAGGCTATGATCTCCACAGCTCGCCAAACCTACCCTCTGAGAGTTTGGAAGTCGATGATCAATAGAATTACTGGCATCCTGCAAAACTTTGGAAGCGGTGCCGTTTTTGAACTTTTTGCCTTTTAGTCGATTTACAAAATGCAGTTTTGCTGAAGGTTTGGCAACCAGTGGTTTCTGTTTAGCAAGAATCTCACTGTTCCAGTTCTGAACCTAAGAAAACAAGAGTCATGAAATTAAGCCTTCTGATTTTAATTACCTATGCTGTTACCTCTTATATGCTGCTGCCTTTCCTCCCCAAACTGAAGCAGCTTTTACATTATTTAGTTTACCCAACCATGAGGATGTGAAAACTTGGGTTTTGGTTCTATTACTTGACCTGTGATTACTGAGCTCTTGTTACCCGAAACAGGTTAGTACTGTTACTGATCAGTCTTACAACTGAACTGTAGTGTGACGCGTGGTTGATTAAAATGTGGTCAAATAGTATATTCAATCAAACACGCTGAAGTTTTCCTTGCTGACTGAAGTGCAGGAAATGTAGTTAAGGGGGTGATTGCTAAAATGCAGACACAGCTGGCATTTTCTACCTGACATTCTTAGAACTGGAAAGAAAGAAAAAAATTCAAACAGCCCTAGTTTCACAAAACATTAGAGCAAACCAAGCCCTTTTAGACAAATCCAGATACTCAGCCAGCCTTCTATGAAGTCCTCGATACACACAAAATTCCCAGTAAAGAGTGAAAAGGAAGAAGGAGAAGAATGCCGGCACAAGAGCAAACAGGAATAACCACCTCGTTTCACTGAAGAACAGAATGGATAGCTTTATCACCCTGACAGCTTTTCCCTAAATTCTCCTCTAAAATAAACACAATTATCCACAAAGTCGGCAGCTTTATCTACAACTGACAAACTCTTACAATAACTGAATCAAACCCCCATTCTTTTCTCGATTCAACATCAGAAATGGTGAACAGCCACAAACCTTTCGGCAACGCTGCCTACCCAAATGGATTGCCTTTTAAAGGCTTATTTAAGGTCAGCACACAGATTCCAGCTTGGAGAAGATGGCATCCTGTACAATCAACCCATAAGGCCAGTGTCATACCCTGTTCTGTATATCAAAGACATTTATGGAATGAATTTTCAGAATCTACTGAGTATCTTGAAAAAAAGCCCTTTATAAGAGCTGAGCTGCAATACTAGGTTAATACTTTATGACAAAACCCACACAAAACATGTTAGCATATTTAGGGCACGGCTATGTATTTTAAAAGATATCACAGACAGATAAATAGATTGAGAGCGTAAGAAAATACAGCCAATACTGGCCAAAAGCTTAGAGGTTCCCTGTAGGGAAATCGCCCCGGACTAAATCCAAGATCTTTTTAAATCAGTACACAAAGAGGCTCTTGAGCATCAGTGCTGACCTCAGCTGTACCAGCTGTCCAGATGTAAGCTTTGAGATTTAATTTCCTATTTGATAAACATGAGGGCAGGCTTTGCATCACTTGAAGAGAGGGAAATTAGGTCTCCCAGTATCTGAAAACACCGGGATACTGAGAGAAAAACAGCAATTTCAGTCTGCCACTGGAGTCATTTATGTAGAACTGCCAGCCCACCCGTTAAAGGCAGACAGAATTTGAAGGAAATCTCTCAAAAGATCGACACAAGGATTTTAATCGGGAACTCCCAGCCCCAAGGGATTTCTCTGAGCTTGGGGGGAAGTTACTTTACCTATCTGCGACTCGGTTTCAGCATTTCAGAAATAGCATCCTTACTTAAGATGGATGTTGAAACTCCTCTAATGGCTTGCAAGTCGGTTGAAATCCCAAAGTCAAAAACACGACATGTATTTTAAGTGCCCGTAAGATGACTGTAACCAACGAAAAACTGTTCAGAACAGCTGAGCTAAAACTTAGGAATTTACTCCGAACCACTTTTAAAGAGGAGATGAAAGGAGTTCCTTTGATGCACACTACAGGACCCCATTCTTATTTGTGAGGGGAATAAAGCAAGCTTTCCACAAGCCATTACATACGGAAGATGCTGACTGTTACCTACATGACAAAAGTAGTATTTGTTAGAATTGTTAGACCTGCTTTTACCCAAGATCAACTACATTAAAAACCAGGATGCGAAAGACACGTCAACATTCTGCCGAGTTCTTTCAAAGTATAAAACTGCTGACTATTCATAACTGTTGACATCATTACACCCTTAGAAACATTCCACTGCAACCTCAGCAGCAGAACAGAAAGAAGGAAAGTGCCAACCTTTTCTGGTGTTAATTTCATAAGTTCCATGTTCTCCATGCTGTGGCGGCGTCCTACTCTCGGTCTGGTAC
>VYZV01002888.1:1853-15783 GCA_013401275.1 Pandion haliaetus | reverse complement strand
AAAATGTTATTTTTGCTAAACAAATGCTGCTCTTTTTGAAGTGTATGTTGGAGAGATGACTGTTCTACAGTGAGCTAACGTACCGAGCACAACGGAAGTAAACTGTACAAGAAGAGGAATAACTTATATTTCTAAGCAGTCAACTAACTTGTAGTAATCAGAAGCGGTTTCAAATTCACCCAGGAATATGTAGGCGTTTCCAAGGTTGCTGTATGCTCTTCTTTCCGCTGATCTATCACCAAATTCTTTTGCAATTAGGAGACGCTTAAAAATGTGAAATAATTGCGTTATTTACTCAATTTTGTACTCTGTAACATACATTTGCATACAGAAGTGCATACTTGTAGTTTTTCCACTGTGCGTCTGTATCTGTTCTTTAGGCCAAAAACGTTTGAAAAGAACAGCCAAAACTTGAAGCTGCGCCATTACGTTTTAAAACTTGCATTGAAAAGCTTGCAACAAGATCCAACACAATACGTGTACTTAAGAGCAGAATTCCTTACTAGCACATTGTTGTACCTGTTCGTGGGCTAAAACCGCGCTCCTGAAGTTGCCCAGAAGATAGTGTGTGTTTCCCAGATTTCCAAAGGCACGTCCCTGTGCTGCTCTATCGCCCAGCTCTGTTACTATTGTCAGGTTTTCCCTGTTTTGGGGGAAGTGAGAAGGGGAAGAATAGTGACTTTTAAGAGTTCTTTTTCTCATGGTCATTTAAATAATAATTTAAAAAAATATACCTTTCCATTTATAGGAAGGAAAAGGTAGAGATATGCTACTGTGGCCTATTTTAACGTCCTTCATGCAACCATAAATCCTCCACTGAGCAGGAAACATTTCCTGTGAGATACCGAACTTAGCTGCGTTCTTACTCAAACTGGTGTGCTCGCTTCTAGTTCCAGAGCTACAAGTCTACTGAGGTCCTACTGTTGTCTGGGTCTGGTTTGAAGAGTACTACTGGATTCTAACATAAGGGAAGGACTTAGCAGGTAATGAGAGGTGCACTACAAATGAGGACATAACAAAAAAATAGTGCACTCTCCAGTTTAAAAGGGAAAAAATTCACAGGTAGCACTGTTCTTTCTGAACAGAAGAGTGCCACAGGTTAGTTCATGACACCACAAATCTCCTCGTATTCTAATGAACTAGATAACCGTATCCTCTCAATCCCCAACATTTAAAGCTACTACTTACTCATAATAATTTGCAGCTTTTTGTAAAGCATTTTTCACATCATCTGGAAGTTCCCCTGGATCATGAGTCCCAGCACTAGCTACATTTTTCCCTTTCGAGTGATACACGTTTCCCAGATTATACAGCGCTCTTGCTTCTCCAACCTAAACCAAAAGTAAAATAAGGCATTAAAATTTTATGCTTCAAAGTCTTGTGTCACAGCAACTGTTAGTACAGTCCACAGATGGGAAAAGGAGTTTGTTAACTAGTTGTCAATACACGCTCTGCCCTTTCCGAACATGTTCTTATCATCGACCTTACTCCCACCCAGTCACGTCCCTCAATCAAATTGTTTTGCACACTACTTCCTTTTAAGGTGCAAGATACATAATAATTCTTGAGGCCAATTATCATTAAAAAATAATTTTAAAAAAACCAAAACAGGGTAATATTTATTAATCTGGATCTGTAGTCTTCCAGGTGCAAACAACTATCTTTAGTTGTAAGATTCTTACTGCCTAGAAGAAATAATTGAAGAGTCAGTATTTACTTTCCTCTGAAAGGTGGCACACTCGTTACCTATACAACAGGGTTCAGTAATATGTATTGGCAGTTTACGTCCAGATTCCTAAGCAATTCTTACCTTATCATTAAGCTCTCTGGAAATATCCAGATGTCTCTGACAACAAACAATAGCTTCTTCAAAATTCCCGAGTACCTTTAAGGTGTTGCCCAGATTCCCACTAGCTTTAGCTTCTCCCAGTAGATCTCCGATTGTCCTAAAATTGCAGAAATAAAGTACCCAGTAAAAATAATTTGAAAGCAAGTGGATGATCAGTGTATGGTAGACAGAAGAATTTATGAAAAGGTATTACAGCCATGTAAATATGTATGTATTCAGTTCATCGTATACCTAAAAATGCACTCACGTAAACATTCTTCAGTCTGTGGCTACAGACGTTTAATTTTGTTGGTGCTGTTTGTGGAGCTGCTAGCATTCATGGTATTGATCACCTACTTAACATTTAAAAAAAAAAAAAATTCACTTCTTTCAGGAAGAGAATAAAGAGAAAATTCTTAATGATTATGTGGAAGGACAGTCCCAGCTTTAGAAGGAGAGGTTTAACTGTTTCTGCAGTTTACTGGACTATCAGTCTCGTATGATTTACAAGACATATTGGTCGGGCAGAAAGCTCAGGGGTAATACTACATATTTCTAGATTCTAAATGAGACTAAGGCTTTAAAAGACTGCCGCTGAACCACTCAGACCGTGATACTTGGGGAACAACACAACAAAACAGAGTTCCCACAAGGTTACAGCACTTGAGCAGGTTAAGGCAGGGGGAGGCATAGATTTGTGCCTAAGGTGAGGTTAAGTACTTCAGGTGCCTGTGTCTTCTATTGGTTCTATACCAAATCATTCAGAGTCAGATGCATAAATAGGGTTTTTAGATCTCACAATATTATCTTACGAGTTTTACACAGAGAAACATGAATGAGTTCTGTCTCGTAACCAAGACAGCCAGCTTAACATCCGGAGGAACCAGAAAGGCTGAGTTTTAGAAACGGGAAAGGGTAAAGAAAGGGTGGATTTAAAGAAGCCACTTAGCTATGCACAGACCTGGTGAGGCCTCAGTCAGTACCAGGATTACGGTGCTAGACCAAGCACTAGCTTCCAGGTTAAAGGGCAGTCAAGTTACCTGCCAGACCCCCTGGCCCTCTGCCACCACCACATTCACTCGTTATCCGGTATTAATAGCGGGGTTTGGTAGGAAAATGAACGGTCAACTGCTCATCTCTACAAGAAGGGGATGAAATAGAGAACATGGCTGAAAGACAGACTCGAGATTACCTTGCAAGAGTTAAATCGTGATGGTGGTATTCCAAGGCCTTTGCGTATTCATGCAAGTAGAAATAGGCATTGCCTAACTGGCTGTAAATAGCACTGAGTGTTTTTAAATCTTCAGTTCCAACCTGAACAGCTGCTTCAAAGAAAGATACACCAGCTCGGCAATCTCCTGCTTTACACAGGCGCTCACCTTCCAAAGCCAGCTCTAGGCAGGAAGCCTCCATCCTGCACAATTTAAGTAAAAACAAAAACAGTCACTCTAAATGTAGTACTTTGTCCAATAACCTGAGTTCTGAAGAGGTTGTTTTACTCAGAGGGTCCCTATTTGTGTAGGACGGGCAGGCAGGCAGGCAGCACCAGAGGGCAAGCAATGAGCTTGGTATACTATAATATTACAGAAACTAACGCTGAAATGGAAACTGCAACTTCAACAGTGATGAGCAAACATAACATTAAAACAAACAGCTTCACTTTTTTTTTTCTTCTTTCTTTTTAAGTCCGGGTGAGGAAATCCAAACACTGCTCTGTCCGTGTGCAGCACCTGTAGGATTCAAAAATGCAGAGTTTTCACCGTCTGGATAATTTCAGAAGAGTGACCTAAAAAAAAAAAAATCAAGCTATTCTTTGAAAATACTGATTTTGACAAAATGTAAGCACTTTTATTTTTAGATTGATGCCATAGTTACCTGAAAAATGTCTTACGGGAAAAAAAAATAACTAAAATTCAAATATTCCTCTGTGTCACAGAGCATGACTATTTTTCCCAAAGTTGTTTCCTGTGTAATTCAACACTCCTCGGCACCTCACCATTTCCTATAGTGGCACTGCTATGAAAATTCTCAAGGTGTAAAGAAAAAAGAGGTAGGTTGAATTAACAACAAAATGTATGCCAATTTGAGTTACTTAACTGAGATGCCATTGTTCCAGACATCACTGGAATATTTTTTATTATCATGAGCAAATAATTGTGTAATTATACAGGTACAAAATACTGCAAGCAGTAAAGAAGATACTCATGAAGGAATTTATAGCAGAATTTGCAGAAGATTTACATTTTGAACGAGGAACAAAGAAGCTGTTGGAGAACTGCAGCTGCCAAAAATGATTCATACGTATTTTTGCTCCTGAGAATTCAGGTGTACAAAAGGTAACATTTCAGTAAGTGCTAACAGTTACATACAAAAATTTCCTACTTTCCAGTTCCGAGATGCGAGGAAGGCAGGGGAGAGGAGGGTGAGAAGGAAGAAGACTTCAGGGTCTTGATCTTCAAGCAGTATGGTTATCCAGCTTTTTCAAGATGCATGCATTTTAAAAAGCTCGCAAAACCACCATCATTCTACTTTTAAAAGATTTTTCAGAAAGAAAGCTCAGTAAGAGACATTCCGTGTTTAAAAACTGTGTGTTAACATTGTCAAAAAGTAGATATCAACTTCGTAAATTTGTAACTGTTTTGAATTTTTCTTCAAGATGGATTACACAGAAAGTACAAGGGGCTTGCACTCCAAAACAGAACACTTAATATATTTAAAGATATCCTTGTTACGTCAGCATTTGATATTCACCCGGTTGTTCGAATAAACCATTTAGAATTCTATTCCGAAAAGTCTTTCCCTTCATATACACAGATCAGTAACAGCAACAATCAAATGTTTGCTGTTCCAAAAGTTATTCTAATGGCAACACCAGAAGACAGCTGTTTTGGCAAGACACAGCGATGAAGTAGTTAACATACCTGCAATGTTTACATTTCTTCATTTTTCTAAAATAGGAAAAAAATAGGTTATACCACATTCTGCTCGAGCCTGAGCAAAAAGGAGATATTTTTGAAAAAATCCACTGACTTTCAAGAGAACTAGAAGTATTTGGATCGTAAGGAAAGTAAGCTACCAACACAAAATAGTACCATACCTGCTGGTCTTCGACATTCCACAACTTAAGCACAACGAGATGACAGACATATTTAACTTTTGCAATTAAAAATACTGTATGCTTGGTAGTTGGTAAAGATGCAGACAGCAAATGATAACTCAGGCATGAAGTTCTTCCCAGGCCCAACTTCTCAGGTTGGATATCCATAACACATGCGGTATTTTTAGGTTTGGAAACTCTTCTCAGAGAAGTTAAAGCATTCCTATTTGCTAGAACACACAACCTGTTTTTTGTCACATCGCGCGTGTGTTGAATGTAAGACAGGAAAAGGCAGAAATGATTAAGTACACTTAAGTACAGGCAGAAATGATTACACCATCAGCAACTGAAGGTTTAAGACTTAAAACACTTCACTGGGTAATCTTAATCCTATCCAAAGAGGTTCTCTCCGGGCACCTCATGTTAACTGACATGTCCAATTAAAGTGACAGCTAGAAAATATGGTGCTCCTTGGTGCAAAGATTTAGACCGTGACACAACCACATTCGTTTCTTTAGATTTTTTGCCTGAACGGCTAAAAGGGGTAGAGCTTTCAGCAAAACGTGTACGTGACGTAATAGTCAAAATGTTGTACTGGACTCCAGTTCTGCAAGTGAATTTATCCCATTAAAAAAAATGTTTTGATTTGCAACTGTGATGCGTCAGCCACCTAATCGACGAAGAAAAGGCGCAGCTTAAAAAGGTACAAAGACAGTATCAGAGAATGCTATGGACCAGTAATTTTCCTGATATACTGCCTTCAATTCATTTCACACTACACCAAAGACTGCCAAATGCCAAGGCAGCACTACCATTTCATCAAGAAACTTGAAATACAATCTTTTGACTTTGCAAACCAGACTTAACATAACTTACAAAAAGGAAAGATTTGGGTTTTTTCATACAGAACATAAATAACTATGAAGCTAAGGCTTATACCCAGGCTGATGAAAATCAGATGGTATTACAGAGTGCTTCAATTCAACCAGAATTACAGGAAGTGAATGAGAATGGGAATTAGCAATTGTTTGAGTAAAAAAGAAACCAAAATTGAATACTGCTCTTGAGTGCAACTCTAGAAAAGTTGTGTTAACCGGTTGCTAGAATTTGTACAGCAAATTAAAGCTGTAATTCCATTGGGATCCATTCTTGCCGAACTTCCACAATTTCAAAGTCTAAGTAAGTTCTAAAAAAAGAACACAGAAAATGAAATATTTATTTCCACTGTTACCTGTACCCAATATTAATATTTTATTCACATTATATAAGAGCTATGAAATCATTCAGTTATTCTAAAAGTTTGCTAGGCTTATCTATCAAGTACCAAAACTGGACTCAGAAGAGGTTTGGTTTTGGTTTGGGTTTTTTTCCTCCATTACTTAAAGGACTGTTATGAAAATTAATACAAATTTGAAAAAAAAAAAAAAATTTACATAGGTGTTCTCCAGTCAAAATGCCATCACCTCTTGGCAACGTTCTCGGGGGCTGTTTTAACTGTCACTACTAATGGCTAAATAGGATGTCGGCAGACTAGACAGGGCTAGGTTATCAATGTTTTAGGAAGTCATTAAATAGTTACAAGGAGGATATGAAATTACTTGCTCTGTTCCCAGGGCTGAACTGAATTACTTATTTATTCAACACCCAATGCCTAAACAAAAGACACATTGAATCTGCAGAGATGAGAACAAGGCCCATTCATCTGTGTACTTCTAATGAAATTCTGTTCCTGCTAAACAGGGTAATGTTCCAGACATTACTGTGGAAATACTCATACAGGGCTTCATTTTGTTATTCTGTTTATAGTTGCCTGGACCTGTTCTCCGAAAGGTTGGCATCTCCTGAATAATTTCTCATTTGTAAAACTACCTCATCCTTATCTGTCCCTCTAAGGTTTTCATCTGGCCTGGCTCCCTTTTCTTTTTTCTTTTCTTTTCTTTTTTTGCCCTTGTTCTTCTCTGACCTTCTTCACATTCTGTTTTGAACCTTGATACTTGTAAGAATATAATCCCTACGCACAGGCCTCCACCCTAGCCTCCCTGTTTTTTTCTCCCCTTTTTGGAGTCTTCCTTGCTTCAGCTGTTCTCATCTTACAATGAAAAACTGAAAGCTGGTGAGAAGTAAGGCAGCAGAAGGTGGCAAGAAGGCTCATTGATTACTACAATCTCTAAACACAATTTAGTTTTACTCCATTCAATTCCCACCAGGAGGACTTTTTGCTAGTGAGAGGGAATGGGGCTGCCATGTAATTTGCCATGAAACATGTCGATACACATACCATACCTAGACACAAAACAAAAAAAACCCTATTCTGTCTCTAATTCAGGTGCATAAAATTACTAATGGCCACAGCATCCTATAATAAAGATCACATACTATTGCTGACTCTTGCCCTTATTCTTGGTTTCTATAAATACTGCAGAAGCACACCAGCTGACCACTCCAAACAACTACACCTCCACTGCAACACTGTGTTTAGTTAAACCACCTTCCATGGCAAACTTAGAAACAAAACAACACACACATACACAGGAAGAAACCACACACCTGAATTTGGGGTTCTTTCGCTCCAGTCAAGAGAAAAGCACATACAAGATTTTGGTATTTAGCAGGCCAAGACAAGTGAGTTCTACAAATATTTACTCTATAGAGCACTTATTAGTCCCATTTATTAACTTCAGCATTTTATTTTCAGTCACTAAACAACATAAGAACGAAAAACGGTTTCCTTCTACCAGTGTAAGCATTTTTATAGCTGCTTAAGTGATACCGGCCAAGTACAGTGGGGAGAAAGAAACAGCTTGCACAGTAAGAAGCAGACCCGTTAAGTAAAACCTTTTCTTAGGAGTGGGCCACCAGCTTCTTTTTAAAGTCAGTTCTATCGGAATAGCAGAAGAAAGGAAAAAGAAAGCAGAGCCAAACAAGCCTGGGACAACACCTGTAGGTAATAAATTTTTAAAACTGATAAATTACACCACCGCCCCCAGTAATTTATGACCTGTTCTTTCCTGCATTAGATTTTAAACTACAACCAAATAAAATCTTTCCAAATTATAGCTATTAAATCATCATAAAATCCCAGTTCAATATACTGAATTAACTTGCAGTTTCTCTAGGTTTTAGAAAAGTTTAATATTTAAAAAAAAAGTATTATGCCTTGATGGTTTCCTAAATGTTCATCAGATTACAGTTCTTACAGAAAGGTTTAATAAGGCCATTAATATTTTTACTGTTAATCAGTACCATTCAAGCCTGTACTGAAATACAGCATAAAGTAGTAAGACACTTTACCCTGACNGGGTAAACATGTTACAGGAATGCTGGGACTTAGATACATTCAAGAAACAGCACAGAAGAAATATGCTCACACACTTAAGAGATTCCTGCTGTCAAAGCCACCATATAAATATTTTTGCAAAATAAAGAGAGCAGAGCATAAATTACAGTTTATTTGCTAATTTTCTCCTTACTGTCCATGACAAGGTTCCTCCTGCTGACTGCACTGTTAACCAGAACTAACACTGTACTTCCATGAAAGGGAAGAGAAGACCAGTCTAACAGCAATCTAACACTGTCAGAACGTCTTCAGAATTAATTTTAAGCCATAGCATGTGCTGTCTTACAAATAAGGGTAGTGCTTTATTCCTGTTCGCTAGCAAGGAAAAGGCCTCCAAAGCAAGGATGACCAGGGGAGAGGGTGAGAGGAGCACACAACAAGAGTCACCCTTTTGACTTGTTTTTAAAACAACCGTTCCAGCGTCCCTTCCTATTGAATGAGCTGCAAGATTCACCCTTCCAAACGCCAGCCATCCAAACACACACACTACACAATGCTTCTGTTGTTCACGTTCTTTAGAGCGAGTCTGCAATGCTAACATGTTGTCCCATGTCTGCAAAGGGGATTCCAGAAGAAAAATGATAAAAGCTCTCCAAAGGGAAATCACACATCCTCTTGACTTGTGGTAACAGTGCTTTTTTAGTCCAAGGTATCAAAGCAGTTTCTATCTATCAATCAAATCTCTTTATTTTAAGGAAGGAAAACATTGCTGTAGGTGACAGCACACCTATACATTCATCATTCATAGAAGCAATAATGGACAAGTACAGAGAACTTTAGCAGACAAAACTCAACAATTTGCACATGCAGCCCAAAAACTGAAAGAAGAGAGCAGGTATTACCATGCAGGGATCATACTTCATATCATTCTATCAGAAATACAAAGAAACACAGACAATCATGTACTATTCTGCAACCGCACACAGTTCCAATACTATACAGTCATGTAATTATACTAATACAGTCTACTACATAGCAAAAGTGCATTTTCATAGTTCAAAAATTGAGAAGAGAAAAAAGTGATTTTAGCTTTCAGTTCCAGTAACACTAATAACTGAGATACCAAACTATTTGTTGCAACTTGTTTAGTTTTCTATTATTAAGAGCCCTTAGTCATCCATGCTAAAATTAATACAGTCTTACCTGTATCGCACATGAAAGGAACGATCTTCACGCATGCTTATCAAAACATTACTTTCCTCCATTGAGTTGCATTATCAGTAGAGAAAACAATACTGTTCTGTAGTAGGGTAAGTACTTTGCTATGGAGAGTTGTTGTCAGAACACCATTCCAGTTAGTATATTAATAAGCTGGAGTAAAGATTTCCTAAGCTCCTGTTGAAAAACTCTTCTTTATTACTAAGGTAAGGAGGTCACTGTCAGACACATCTTAAACCTTCAGAAACGTGTTCAAGTTCTTTCATCTGTGGCCCTTTAAGCTCCATTCAGCTGCGTTTCTGCAAAGGGAACACAAGATGCTTGGCTTGAAGTCTCATAGTCAGTTAATAACTCATAACCACTTGCAGCTGATGTAAAAGCATAACACTACTCCTACCAAGCAGGAAGCGTCAATCAAGAATTTAAAGCCAGAGCCAAAGCCTACTACATACATATGGCAAGTCCTGTAGGCAAGCGAGAAAGCAAAGAAGGTTTAACAAAAACCAACGCTCTCTTTCCTCTTGGAAGCTTCGAGTAATTTACCCTTGTTAGTAATCTTCGGCCACACGAAGTTCCAAACAAAAAGCTTAAAGGATGAAAGCTACAGAATTAAAGGCATAATATGAAACAGAGCACAAACTGCTTTGCACGTAAACACTACTGCTGAAACCCCGATAGTTAGCTGAAGTCCACAGTAGCCAGAACTGGCTGGCACAATCCCATCTGGAGATCATCCGTTCTGCAGATCATCCCACCCGGAACATTATGAGCGCAGAAGGCAGCAGAGGTTTAAGCTCTATTCTCCCTTCCCTTCCTCTCCCTGCTTCCAAAAGAAAAGAGGGGAGGTGTAGGGGCTTGGGTTTTGGTTTTTTATTTTACACTGCCTTCACATTCCAAAATGCTGCAGTGCTGTCATGCAAGCTCCAAACTCTGCGTCAAAGGGATTGCAGCAGCCAGCACTTTGACATTAGACACGTTTAGGCTGGCAGGGAAAAGATGAGCAGAAAAGAAACTCTGCATTCAAAAGTTCACCCACTTTTAAGCCTATCTTTAGTAGAGGATCTGCCATATTTATTGCTCGGTACTAATATTACCTTCGTTTGCAAGTAAACATGTAGTTGTGTAATTCACAAATGCATACTTCATCAAGAGACTGCAGAGATGTCGAAAGACAAGAACAGAGCTCAGATTTAAAGCTGTCACCAGAAGAAAACGCAACCCTCTATTTTTAATTGTCAATGTAGGCCATGCCTTTTCCTCTCATCAGTTTTATCAAGTACCAGCTGTGAAGATTCATGCTTCCCATCATACTCTACCTTGACAGCACCCCTCAAACAGACCATCCACATTGTTCCAGCTAAACGACTATTTTGCCCTTCCATGCTCATCATTAGAATTATTTGGCATCAACAAGCGGGTGTGGGTATATTTTTGCAATTACAAAGTGTGACACATACAGTTCACAATACCATTGCAACCCACATACTGGGAAGACTGCGTTACAGGTATTTGCCCTCCGGAAGTTTGTCCGAACCTCAAATCGGGTAACTCGTACAAGCAGATAGCTGTAAGCTACCCAGTCTACAGCAATCAGCCTTCCTGCTGCTCAGCAAATCAAGGGAATTTAAAAGTTCTCTTCCATAGATGGATACACTCATGCAAATTGCTACATGCCACAAACTATAAAGCGTGTACTTTGGCAAATGCCATGGATCATGAAATAATGACTGCAGTAATTTGTTTTTGTATTTATACTGTAATTGTCATTAACTGAATAATTTGGTTTAAGAAGCTTTTTTAAAAATAAAAAGCCAAATTTAATTAAAAAAACAGAGTTACATTTAAAAGTACATCACAATGACTGCATTTATTTAAATATCAGTTATTTTTAGCAGTATGTTTCTCATCAGCTGTTTATAACTTCATTTTACCTGAGCTACGCTTCTGTCATACTCAGCCTCAGCCTCTGACCAATGCCACCATCCCCCAGCAGCTGGAACCACTACTCCTGCTTTCTTACCTCCTTACTGGCCATATGGGACATTCCTGGTCTTGGGAGGGTCATACGGGCACACCCCAGTTGACCAACACATCATGATCACAGAGCCAACAAAAATTACTGGGCCTGGTCTCTACACCTCACTTCCTTCACCCGTAACTCATTAGGGTGTCAAGTTATGCCTTCAGCCGTGCCAACATGAAACCAGTAAGCAAACTTAAAGCATATTAATTAGAGTGGTGAATTCAAAATTCAGGAGATGGAAATCGATGAACTCTTCCACAGACAGTATCTCTCAAGGCGTAAACTGGCCTTGGCGGGATTACGCTATAGCAAACTAAGCCTTGCTCTCTCAATTGATGCACCTTAACTATTCAGCGTATCTCTGTGTAACCAAGCCTTTCCTGAGCTGGGGATCAACACGAAATGGACTGAGAGGACACAGTACTTCAGCAGAGAAGTCTCATGAATTAACAGAAATCAGAAGTTCTACTCTATCGGCGTATCTAACAGTGAAGTGGGCTTTCTCCTAAACTTGCATTTTTAATTAAAACTTCATGCAGCATGAAAGAAGTACTTGGTGCTTGCTAGGAAAAAAATCTGTATTAATGCAAAGCAGCTGCTTTAAATTTATTCGCTCCACACCTCTAAACAATGCAAAATCCATATCCATGTTAAAAAGCTGCCTTTCAGGAAAGCTTAAATAGAAAATTGAAGTTGTATACACAACCTTGAAATGCACAATTTTACTATTCCAGCTGTCAAATCAGGAAGTCCTAGCTCTTTTGTAATTTCAAAGTAGCAGAAAAAAGCATACAGAAAAAGACTGGGCCTCCTTCAGAAGTGGAAAATCAAATCGGTATTACTAATTAGACAGTGGTATGATACCAAAACCAACACCCCCCAAAATTAATAAAGCAAGGCAGAGGTTAGGCAATCAAATGTGGCAGCCAGTTTATACCCCACAACAGACAAAGCATGCACTTTATCAGCTCTGTATTAGGAGAAAATGGTGAGCCATAGTTAGGGCTATCCACCCTGTCTATAAACAGCTAAAGGATCTTCAATTAAACCATCAGTAAAAAGCTAACTTTGCCTCAATTCAATGCTTTATCTAAAAAAATGCACTTACCACTGTCAAAAAATCACTTTTCATTCTTTTCTTTTGAATCCCAGATTTATATAGAAGCTATATAGATACAGAAGCTTGGGGTTTGCATGGCATGAGGTTTCAAGACTGAATTCCTTACTAAATTCTATTAAACTACTTTTAACTTGATTCTCTGAAGCCGCATAAAATCTATTAAGTTAATTTCTACAAATTTTACAAGGAAACAACAAAAAAAAGTCATCATGGTAAAACAACAATGTTACATACTGAAAGGAATCCCACAGAAAACGCTTTAAGAAGTTAAAACCCCATCACACGTGCACTTACCCAGTATTTTTCGTAAAATTATTATCAGTGTCCTCAGAAAGGGAACCAAGGCCTAATGGCCGACATCCAAAGAAAGTACATCTCAACCTTCCGTTAACATCACTGAACTGAATCAGGGATATATATGCTAAGACTTGAATGAGGCTGACTCGCTCTCAAGAAAAATTATGGAAGAATTTCATATTCAATATTCATATTCAATCCTGATCAGTATATTTCAAGTCTCTGACATGAATAAAAGAATAGGTGTAATGTTTTTCTCAAAAGCCTGTTATGCAAGCTAATTGTCCTAGTTATTACAACTTCCAGACAAGCATGTCATGTTTTAAGGCATTTTCCATTTCAGAAAAGATTTCATTACATACCATTAATTTTATCACAATGGTAGTCAATCAGGTCAATCAGTTTGCAGTTCTTGGTTACACTGAATGTCTACAATACATCCTTTCATTTTAACTTTTGATAGAATACCGTATTTCCACAAAAGTAAAAAAAAAAAAAATCAGCAAGCAACAGAAAGATGATACTGCTATTTATTAGCAGTATGTAGAACCAATAATCGCAATGTAGTTGGAAAGGGAGATGGTTTTTTTCCCCTGCATCTCCTTAAAACGATACCTTTCTGGAGCTTCACTGGCTCCTTCCCTCAACCCATACCTTCCTTTTTGGAGTTTACCAGATGATCAAAAGTATTGCTTTGCTTATCTACAGTTACATGGCTGACATATGCTGACTGGTCACTTGGGGGCTGACAAACAGAGTATCTAACAGCTCAATTCTTTCTGCCTTTCCCTAAAGAAGACAATGAAGTAATGCTTCCTCTACCCATCTGCTATTTTTCACAAAGCTATAGGAAAGGAGCATCTGCCAAGTGACTGAGAGATTCAAAAGCTACTGAAGTACAGATAGAGGTAGACCAATTGCACAAATTTTATTTCCTTCAAAAAACCAGCTACAGAGATTTGTTGTTTCAAGATTAAGGCAGATTTCCCAATGGTGAACTAAATTTGAATTTCCTTTCAGGAAGAGGCTATAGCATGGGTGGAAAAAAAAAAAAAAAAAAAAAAAAAAAA
>VYZV01002887.1:18222-30504 GCA_013401275.1 Pandion haliaetus | reverse complement strand
CACTTCTTCTTTCCTGTCTCACCCCAAACTAATCAAGTTTGCTGAGGAAAAAAAACCAAAACACAAATAACAAATAAAAAAAAACCACCACCACAGCATCAGTTACAAAGGCTAAAAAAAAAACCAAAACATATGACAGCTAGAAAGACCTTCTCCACCTCTAACACATACACTCATTCCTTTTAAGATACTGCTAGTTTAGAGGAAGGATGCTTCACTATATCTGAATCCATCAACTTTAACAGCACTGTATTACTTAATTTCAACCATAATAACCAGACCATATTAGACTGCTTTACTATGATTCCTTTATGATATATAAGTACCGACTGTTTACAGACAGTTGTACAGACCTCAATCCTCCAAACCCTCCTTTTGTTTCCTGCAGAGAGAATGCATGACCTGGAATTTTAGTGTTGAGAAGGAGCTTTGTAAATTAGCTTGTAAATGAGCTTTACTAGTCTTAAATTCTAATCTTGCCAGTCTGGCATACAGCTACTATGCAAACAGCAGAATAGTTATCATAAAGACAGGTCTTGCTCTAACAATACAAAAAAATTTGAGAATAATAAAATGGAGCTTTTCTATTACTGAAAAACAGCTGTGCAAAAGCTCAAAAATTATAATTAAGTAAGTTACAAAAGGCTAATCTCACGTTTCAAAACAACTTAGATCTGTAGCTATAAACCAGAAGTGCATACTTTGATCACAGAAGAAGGTTTTTAGGAATTCAGAATGCTTCCTTAATTTAGTAAAGTCACAGGCAGTATATATCAACAATACAGGTCTCGATCTTCCAATCTTCTCTTTTAATTTCAATGCCAACTGAATGATTAGGCCCTGAAAGAGAAAGATGCTATGAAAAAGAACTAAAGCAACTAACTAAATGAAGGACCAGAACAAAACTACTAATAAAGTACTACAAGCAATGTATACGGGATATAAAAGTTTCAAAGACATCTGAGGAAAAAAAACTAAGTACTATGCTGAAGCCTTGGTGAGAATGGAGTAATGAGGAAAACTGCCTTCTGTATGTAACACTGAAAGGCACTCCACACTGTTAGCATGGCATCTTGAACTGGTGTTAGCCCAGTGCAAACATGGATCCAAAATATTCAAGAAACTGAAATGCAGTGAAACCCAGTGGCAACTTACAGCCACTCCGTCCTTCCAGCTTGGATCACACCTCTATTCTGAGAGGCTGAATTAAAAAAGAAACCAACCAACCAACCAAAACCCCATGGAACAGCACCCCCAAGAAAAAAAAAAAAACACAAAACCAAAAAATGAAAGAAAAAAAACCAAACCAAAATGAAAACCCAAACACCAACACGACGACAACAACAAAAAAAACCCCAAAACCAAAACACACGCACGCACACACATACATACCTCGTGAACAGCTAGAACTACAGGATATGCAAAGTACTGAAATACGGGAAAATACATGGGCAACCAGAGACATGTGAAGGCTGGCTACTTTTTGAATGGCAAGTGATTTTGATGCTTCCTGAAAACTTGCTTCCTTTAAGGATCCCTTGAGTTGGATATCAAAAGATAATAGCCCTTTGAAAATCAAATTCACATGTTACACATTCTGTTCCTGTCACAGAACTTAGTAAGTCATTTTGTTTCATTCAGGTCCTTGAGAAAGTAAGTTCTATGAAAACGGCTAATATTTTTGTCTGTTAAAAATATTTATTTAAACAACAACACAGGTTTTTATTCAGTCAAGTTAGTTTCAGGCTTGTTTTCAGATATTTGGGAAAAAAATACTAACAAAGTAAGTCTACACTACGCACAGCTACTGGCATGCACAATTTACTATCAACAGTAGCCCTGAATGGGCTCACAGCACACCACAACTTTCAAGCTAAGGTTTGGGGGACGTTTCTGCTACCTTTTCAGTCTGCTTCTCACAAAAGTGGAGAAGTTGAATGAAAAAGCATCTAGACTTTCAGATTACAATGGTCTCAGATTGAAAATTTAGAGTACACCACATACTCCCTTAGCACCTGTCAACCTGTTTTATGTATTTGTATAAAATACCTGGTTTATTTGGATACTTTGGCTCCCTATACCAGCACACAGTAGATTTGACAAATACATATATTAAGTCAGTGCCTGGCAAAACAGTGATGACAGCATCAACCACCACAGTCCAACTACCAATTCCTTACCTTTGTATTTGGCTGAAGGACAAGCAGGTACCACTCCTACTAGAGCTCTCCACCTGATCTTTCTTGGAACTGTCTTTTTGGCAGCATTATCAGCAAGGGACTGACAACATGAACTTGCACCAATTCTGTTAGCTTGAACACCTTCTGTTATGAAGCAAGGCAGACATGCTCTTCCTGCTCATTCTCTTGCATCCCCTCTCCCTATTTGCAACCCTATCAACAACAACATCCTAGATAATCATGAGACAAAATCCTTACTGTAATAAGGATTTCACGCTATTCCACATTCCAGTTTGTGTCACCCGAAGTGAGAATCATTTCATACTGTCTCTTTGTGCCTAATTTGACATGACTTTTACCCTGATCTGAAAGACTAAGGATTTCCATGGTGGCACCACTGTGCCAACTAGAAAATTTTCAGAACACAGGTCCATGCTTGGGTAAAACAATAAAAGTAACTAAAAATATTGGAGGCAGCAGGGGAAAAAAATATTTTAAAGCTACCTATTATTGTAAGATTTTGAACTTAAAAAGCCAAATACCTCTCAGGCTTCCTCCCTAATACATGCAGCACGCTGGTACTTGCAACTCACGCGTGGTTTACCCAGTTTTACATCTAACTTCTTTACAAGGGACAACTCATTAACTTGTGGTGCCAATCAAAAGCTGCAACCTTTTTAAAAAGCTAACATCTTTGTCAGACAATCCATTATAGTCCTATATAATGAATCTATGCCTGTTACAGCTACGTGAAAATCCATTTATGAATCCTAATAGCAGGCAGTATTTTAATCACAGAGAAGGCTGTTTCTCAGCAGGACCAAAGCACTTAAGCTCAACTGTCCTGCTGCTACTGCACGCAGCAGAGACTGGTGCCACACTCTGGAATGAAACTCCTACTTAGAACTTAACGAAGCTGCTGCTGCAGCCGTCCCAAGTAATGATTTAACTCATTTACTCATCTCATAGATGTTTGCTTACAAAACCCCTGTCCCAAGACTTAACCTAACTAGTTCCTGGAAATACCAAACTGAACAAACCACTTCAAGGTTCTGCTCAAACTTCTAGCGTACACCAACAAGCTGCCTCTAACTTGATCTCATATCTGAGTCTTTAGCCAGTGTCATCAGCAATCTCTTCAGGGCTTTTTTCCTTGGCCCCGAGGGCACCATGCATTCCAGTTCAACAGTTACATCATATTATTGTCAGATCTGATGCTTGCAGCTGAACTGTTCAAAGCAACATTTGTGTGTTTTCCATCTTCACGTTGTCTAACTCACAAACCGAGTATCTCACACATAAAGCACACAGTGAAACACTCCACATAGGACCCTCAGCAGTATTTGTTTGATTTCTGGCTTATTGTGACCACCTAGTAAGACAGGCTGACAAATCAAGACTCTTAACTCTGTACTTGGCCAGCTCGCCAGATGAGTAGGAAACTCCAACAGTTGTGCTTTTCAAACAGCTGGCTTTTCAAACAGCTGGCCTGGTGCTCCACTATGTGGCTGCAGAATACTGTCCTCCTGCCTGGGCCGGCCTGTTTGAGTCAGTTCCCCTGCAGCCCCATGTGACCATATGCACCATACCAGGGTCTCCACAACTCCAGCCTCTACCCCGACATCATTCTGTCACATGTTAGGAGAATTGTGAGCAAACTCAGAAGGCCCTGTGAAGATTAAACTTAGTCTAAAACCTTTGTACAGTTCCACATATAAACTAAGATTGCATACACTGGAATTTATATGTGTTAATAACATTTTGTAAACACGGGTTATGTGAGACTACATGGTAGATGGTCCAGTTTGTGGTTTGCTTGAAACTTGGTTAAAAAATTCTTAACCTACCAAGAAGCCTCTGTAAACAGAAGAAAATCAAATACATGCCTTCACAAAGTTCTGAATATTTGTTAAGGCAAGATATATTATTCATTGTTAGAAAAAGAAGTGTAAGATTAATAAGCATTAGCAATACTGAAAGTTTCACTTTGTTAGACATTACAACAAGAAGAAAAAAATGCAATGTTTCTAAAAAAAAAAAAAAAAAAAAAAAAATCATTCTAAAGTCACTGAAAATGCATTCTTAATATCCATGGGAACACCAAGAGGAAAGAAATTAAGAAACTATTTTATGCTTTCACACCAAAAACGCTCCAGTTTAAAAGGAAAATAATAGAAAACATAAGCCAGCCAACTAAAGCGTGTATGCTGGAGTGCAACTTCAAAAAACTGGGGGAGCTGGAGGCTGACAACACAAGCCTCTGAATAACTGCACTACCAGGAACTCCAACAGATTCTGGATAAATACACTGTGTAACTGAGAACAGGAGAAGAAAACAGGTATTTTGACCATCTCTAAGTTTAGAGGAACTCTGTGTTATTACAGGAGGAAGGGAGAGGGAATAAGAAGTCCTAAAATAAAAGGCAAAAATTTCATTCACCATGAAGATTTGTTAGCCAAAATAGTAGCTGAAAGCAAATTTAGTCCTCCTCCTACTTCTACATTCCTTTAACTTTCCTCTAACTCTTCTTAAATCCTGTGGCCAAATCCAGCAGAAGGACTGCACAGGAAAGTTTCCACACAGCAAAAGCAGTGGGCCCAGTTGACAAAGCCTTGACACAGTTAAGCAACTAAATTCTGGTCTACTATGCTGTAACTGACACCAAAATGTATTAACACCTGTTCTTTTGAAATTAAGATACGTCACTTACAGGCTTGTTTTAATTTATTTTTAAATTTAATTTAAACTGAATCCACTTGTGATCCACAGCTGCAGTCCACAGTTATTTTCCAGGACTAACTCTTCTACTGCATTCTCACTGCTTGCCAAAAACAATTCAAAACTAGCATCACCTCTTACTGCTTCAGCAACTGTTTCATTAGATCTGATGGGCTTCACATCCAGGAATATCTGAGCTGTACCATTATTAACAGTATTACTTCTCCAGTCTGTATTCGGGAATTAACTTTTCAAAGGCAATTCCCAGATGTATTCATCTTACTAATATTATAGTCATTCTGTTGCCATCTAGGATAACAGCTCATCAAGTTGGTCAAGTATTATAGCAGTCTGAGTTTAGCTCTTCAAACAGAACATCAGAATCCTCAAGATTTTTTGCTATCTTCATAACATGCTCGCAAATTCTAGAAAACCCCCGAAGTTTCTCTATTTTGAGAAACAGTCTTGCAGTACCACCTGAATTTCCCCACAGTGCCTGAACACAAGAGTACCTGAATGGCAAAGATGCACTAACAGAAATGGTACCATGTCAGCACTGTAGGCATGTGCAGGAAATTGTAACCAAGCGCTGTGTGGCTTGCCCACAGCAAGCCACAATAACACACTATCACCCACACTGGTCACCTAGTTTCAGGCAGCCACTGAAATCCCAAATGCCACCATATTGTGAAAGGCTCTACAACAGTTTTCAGTATTCCTGTATCCACTGCGGAGCTGGTAGTGATATATGTCTCTACACTGTAAGATGTATTGTGATACAGTAATAATAATACTTTCAACTAAATACAGCTTCCTACATAGCACTAGTTACACACAGCATGTCTTGTAATACAGAGTCTGCACAGAATGTAAAAACTTGTGTTCAGTGAACACTATGGTCACTAACTCAAGTGTCAAAGTAAATACTAAAATAAAAATCACTTGTAAACATGCATTCTTCCACAAATATATCCTAGGACTGCGTGGTGTTTTGACATAACATGTTTTACAGACATATTTATCTAGTAAGTGTACTTAAGAAATTTTTTTTTTAAATATATACATAAAAGAACACATACTTATTTTAACAAAATTCAGAACACAAAGTTATCATTCCTACACAGGGTGGTAACTTAAAGCATGTTTTAAAGCTGGGGATTTCCATTAAAAATAGTGGCTCATATTTTGCCAAATATTAATGCTAAAAATCTAATAGTTGTTCATAAGATTAGAAAAAAGCAAAAGTGCTATAAACATATTACGGGCTTTGATCACCACAGATTAAACTGTCCTGGTTTTGGCTGGGATACAGTTAACCTGCTTGATTCTAGTAGCTGGTGTAGTGTTATGTTTTGGTTTGAGAATAATGTTGATAACACATTGATGTTTTCAATATAAACACTGCTTAGCAACAACTAAGTCAAGGATTTTTCAGCTTCTTGTGCCCAGCCAGCAAGAAGGCTGGCAGGGCACAAGAAGTTGAGAAGGGACACAGCCAGGGCAGCTGACCCAAACTGGCCAAAGAGGTATTCCATACCATGTGATGTCATGCCCAGTATGTAAACTGGGGGGAGTTGAGGGGGTGGATCACTGCTCCACTGGGCATCAGTCGGCAAGTGGTAAGCAATTGCATTGTGCATCACTTCTTTTGTATGATACAATTCTTTTATTATTATTATAATAATTTTATTATTGTCTTCCTTTCTGTACTATTAAACCATCTTTATCTCAACGCACAAGTTTTGGTTTTCCTGATTCTCTCCCCCATCCCCCTGCGGGGGCGGGGGGTGGGGGGCAAAGTGAGCAAGCGGCTGTGTGGTGCTTAGTTGCTGGCTGGGGTTAAACCATGACAACAACCAAGTGTTCCAGAAGTATTTCTTGAAAGAAGCAACTCCATACATAAAGACATTTTAATACAAATACATGTGTACACATTTAATGTGTATTGTGTACAAAGTTGTGTAACTTTCAGAATGGTGAACACAAGTAGTTGTTAAATTGGCTGGAAGACCTACTGACTCTATAAAGCTATATAAACAACATACAGATAATTAAGTAACTATATGAAGAAAACTATATGCATTATGAACAGGTATAGATTCATTTGCCCACTACCCATGTTTATTATTTAACTACTATGAAAACTAAATTAAAGACAGATTTTTGCTTTTGTTTGTTGTTTTTTTCCCCAGGTAATGCAAAAAAAAAAAAAAAAGGAGAAAGAAATAACACTTATTACTGCAGTACAACATTCTGTCAGTGCATTGACTGAAGAGTTTTCTCACTGAAGAGAAAATTTCTATGGCAATTCAGTCTTAACTTTTTCCCCAAGTTCAGGATGCAAACTGACCTTGTAGTACCTACAATTAAGGACTTGACTCCATGTTGTCTTTAGCTTACAATTCCATTACTGAATATGTAAATAGAGAAGGCTGGTATTTGCACAACAAAACTAAGAACTGTTCCCTTATGCACTTTCAAGGACTTCATTAATGTTTTTAGAAAAACTAGACCATTTTTTTTTTCGCATGTGAGAAGCAAATTCCTTAATTTTCTGCCTGCTAGCTGTTACACAAAAGTTATTCACACAGCAATAATCCCCTGAAAAGAATTTATCCTACCAAGAATTTCCAGTTCTTTAAGTTTCTCTCAAACCATTATAAATACCACAGATATCTACAGTATTACAGAAGGTAATAGTCACTCACAGTCTCAGCTATACAGAATAAATTTCTCCTATAAAGGCGTAATCTGGCAAAATATCACAATATGTGAATGGTCTCACACCCCAGTACCTACGATTACAATTACACACTTACTCAAAACACTTTGCTAAACTGGAATCTCTCATCTGCAAAGACTTGCATACTTCTTTTCAACTGCAAATATTTATCTTGCATGTTTCTGAAATTTAGGAATATTATACATTTTTCAGACCGCAGTGAAAATACAAAATTACTCTCAGGACTTAAAACACTAAAAAAAATTTATAATACCTCACATTTGCATATTTCATTATAACTATGCCAACAGAAATGTTGCTTACGCATGTTACTCAAACACTCTTAATGCAAAACACATCAGCAGCTTCTAGAATGAGGCTTCAAAGTCCAGACTCTGCACAGGCAAAGTACTATCTTAATTGTTGGAAAATGGTCCTTTATCCCTGGCCTATTATTAATGCACACTCTTTGCTACATTCTAGCACTACTTTGACAAGAAGGGCCGATAAGGTTCCTGTAGGAAGCCTGGTAATTAGAAGGATATTATACCAGAGAACAGTAATTGTAGATTTAAATCTCATGAAAACAGCAGTCTAGAAATAGGTTTTCTAGATTTCTGCAATTGCTCCAGCCACCACAGTAAACATTTCCACAATACTTCTTTCAGCCTTGTTCAGCAGTTACTAAATAAAAGCATAAAACACAGAATAAAAAAAATAAATTTAGTGATTTCTAATGCTTATAGGCCATTTCTTAAATTTACTGAGTCTACAAGTCTTTATTAAAAATACATTGCTACGCCACTTTTTCACCTCATGTAACTGTAATTTCATCATTAGATTTGGCACAGAATCGGCAATTTTAACAATTGTGCTTCTCTGCCTTCATCTTATGAATCAGTCTTCTACTGCAATTAAATCTATTTACAATTTCTCTGCTAATCTGTATTCCGCACTTCGACCGCACGATCAAAGCAAATGTACTAGTTTACATGGCCCGATTTATGTGGTAAACCAAACAAAAACATGAAAATTAATTAATTCTTGAACACACTACCAGATGGATCAAATTTTCATGAAAAAAGTGAGAATGAAGTAAAAATCTGAATAAGAGGATCCTGCTGGGATTCTGCACAATAGGAACATAAATTCTTTAAGTTCTACGTGGAGAGGAAAAAGCTGCCTTGAGAGTGAGTCCCTTCTTTATCTCAAGATCTCACTAGAAATTAGTTTTAAAGAAGGAATACAATCTGGCCTTCATAAAAACATTCAACTTAAAAATATCTGTTATGTTTTAAACAAACACAAGCATATCCAGACTAGAACTAGAATAAATAATGACTAATTTTACATCCTTTGATCACTTAACAATGTGCAGTTATAGGGTTTAAAGTATCCTAGTGTATTCTGAGAATGCAGCTAAGTACAAATTTAGAGATGATGATAAAGAGGTAACATATTGATTTAGCTGTCTAAAGTTGTAAAGGCTACACATCTATACTAGTAAAATCAACACTGCTGTGAGCATTCCCTTGCATGGGAATGAACTGCCTGTACTACCACATTGTTAGAAGAGGGCCTGAAACAATTTCTGTACAGGCCAATTAGCATTCTTTCAAGCAATTTAAAGGCACTGTTCAGAAGCTAACCTTGGTCAGGGGGCCATTTCCAGAAGTAAATTTGGATACAGCTACCCTGTTTTGGGGCAAGAGTATGGACATGAGCCATTTTGTGTCAATTAGCCTCAGACACACTTAATTCACTAATATAGATAAAGCCAGAGAAACATTGAATGCTACACAGATGGCCTCTGGCTTAACACTAATTCTGATACAGCATGGGGAAAGCTGAAAGATAGATGAAGTGTCCCTCCTTTGGAGAAGACTTTAAAATTACCAGTGACATAATAATCATGAAGAATTTATAAGCGTTTTCTTTTTGCCTTGTATAACTGTAATGTAAAGCCATTAGAACATATACAAAGATAAAAGAGAGAGAACAAACCGGTACGATGAATACAGATAAAGCCCAAAGATCAGATTTCCTGTTGGGAAATACCCATCTCAGGCATTGACGATAATAATTGCAAATTGCTTTAAAGGCAGAAGGAAGAAAAATTTTGAATATTAAAAGGGGAAAAAAAAAAAAAAAAAAGAAACCAACTACCCTACTTTTATCTAACAAATTACTCAATGAGAATGCTGTTGCAAAATATCTAGTAAAACCACTCTAATCTTAAGCTTATTTAAAACTGAGTAGACAGATACTAAAAATGTGTTGAGCATACTGGAAGACAAATTGTATTCTTTTATAGGAAGGCTAAAAAATAGAAAACAGTATTAATAGTATTCAGATATTAAGTATTAGAAAAGGTTTGGAGGATATAGAGTCCCTGCTGGTGGTCTGAGGTTTAGAGGAGATAAAACCNATTTTGAACGGAAATAATTTGTGGGAAGGGAAGGGCTCTGCAATTAACATACTGTGTACCTTTTTAAGAGGCAGAGAGTAGGCACTTCTAAGACTGAAAAAACTTCATTATGGAAAGCAACAAATTCACATTATATCTGTATTAAGCAATATATAGAAAAGCAACCAAACATTTTTCTAGTAAATAACCAAAATGTTATCCTTCTTTTTCCTCAGAGCCTTCTACACTGTACATAATTTCTTAATAATACTAAATGCTACCATCAGGTTTGACAGGGCTTTGAGCAACCTGACCTAGTGAAAGATATCCCTGTCCATGGCAAGGGGGTGCACTAGATGATCTTTAAACTCAACCCATTCTATGATTCTGTATTATTCCAGCATGTAATAACTGGGTTTGTTCCTTATGCTTCCTTTACCCTTCCACTTGACTATTACAGTGCACAATAAATATCTGGTCAAGACAACCAGGTCTTTAGAAAATCTAGCTATAGGTTCACAACACTGTACTTACACAGAACGCAGCCACTTTAGTAAGTTTCCAGCTAAGACCAGCATACAGTGCTGGTCCTTTTCTCCAAGTACTCAGTATTGTGAAACCAGGCTACCTCAGTGTCACCTAAGCTCTGGACATGTTTGAAGATTCTTCTGGCCAGTGAAACCTTCTACCAAGAGGCAGAGCTCATTTCTACAAAAGAGCAAACTTTCTCAGAAATAAATTTCAAACAAGAAATTAAAAATTAATCTTCAGTATTTTCTTCTCACATGTAACATCATGCTTTGCAGCAGCTGGGAAAAAAGTAAATCCTTAAGTAGCATAAAACGCATTAATCCAGAAATAATAACCAACCTTCTGGGAAGATCATGATAGAAGGAACACATCACATAGAACACTTTGCTTTAAGAACTACCTTAAGGTGATCAGAACTTACTGTGATGATGGCACTACTACTAGAACTTAACCTGAATAAAAATGGAAGTCCTTTGGGATTGTTTTTAAGAAAACTTACTAAGATGTCTCTTAAGGATTCAACCTTTTAAAGTCTTTGTCTACTACAATGAGAAGCTTAAAACCTGTCCAGCAAGAAAAGAAATTAGGGGGGTAAAAAGCGGTTTTCTTCCTACCTCCTTTTTTTCCCCTTCTAAGAATCTCTTGAGCATTGGATTCTCTCTTCACATATTCCCTTCTATTAAGTAACAATCAATTCCCCTTAATCAAAGCCATTTTTCATTTCTTTTTCTCTCTTTTTTGAAAAAAACTTCCGTACAAGAGCCTACAGCAGTAGATATTTCAAGCAGCTGCAGTGTGGCATTGCCACTATTCCTATCATTTTCAGAATTATATGAACACCTACAGTGAAACCAGCTCAGGTCTTGCTCATTTCTAGCCCCCAAAATTCAGAAAAGTTATGAGTGAAAAAACTTTCTAGTTCTGCTTATTTGAAGACTCAGGAATACAGAATTTGAGTTACATTTTTAACTCCTTTCATGAAAATCAAATTCTGAAGAAACTAATTTCCTTTTGTTTCCCCTCTGTTCCAGGGGTTAACAACAGTGCCTGTACATATAAGAACAGAACACTTCAAAGTGAAATGCACAGGACTTGTGATTAAATCAATACAGGTATTTTAGCTTTTCATTAATACAAAAATTGCTTCAAGATAACTAAGATCAAGATTTGACATCATATTTACACACACAAAAGAATGGCCCTTTTTATAGTGATTTATGGTCATAATACAATTATCTGCTTTTATTTCAGATTATGTAAAGGAAGAAAAAACATGTAATTTGTATTTTAAATATCTAAAATACCTAACACATGCTGAGGTGCACTCAGATATCTTACAAATTAAAAAGTGACACAACATAGGAACTCATGTGTTCTCAACAACTTTGACTACAAAATTTCTAGTGGAAGTAAGGACTGAACACATTAATTGCCTGTTAACGACAGGTTTCCTTTTCTTTGACATCTTCTGCAAGTTCCAAAGAAGTAAACCACGAGTTAAACACCATCATACTCGATCTTATATAACAACAGGTTCTCAACTCCCTATTTATACTGTTTTGTAATAAAATAATACTACTATTATTTCAATACACTAGTACCCTTTGCCTGTTTTGAAGCACACAATCATCTTTTTCAGGGTGAGTAGAAGTGGCAAGGAAATAAGCACTATACAAAAATTACTAAGCTCTAAAATGACAGGTTTGAAACTTAGGTTAGTTAT
>VYZV01002884.1:17360-29782 GCA_013401275.1 Pandion haliaetus | reverse complement strand
ACAGCATGTGGGAAGAGCAATTGAAGTCAAGATCCCACCTTGAAGAGCGTGTTGCTCAGCTTGACAGAGAAAAGGCTGAGCTCCTGGAACAGGTGAGCCCAGAAAATTCTCCAGACGCCTAGCCAATACCCAGGAGAACTGTGTCCACTTTTGTTGAGTTCTTACATAGTCAGCTTTTTCTGTTATCCTTGCCGTTCAGGCTATGAGTGTCTTGTGATTTGGGTATCATCCAGGAAGCAAATGGAAGCTAGCTGGGTATCTTCTTGTAAATTCTGGAGGGGTTCTGTTGGGAAGAGTTCCCAGTGTGGTTTGCTATCACTTGAGCACATTGAGCAAGGCTACAGTTCCCCAGTTATTTCTTGGATTCCTTCTGGTCATCTTCTAATGCCTTTGCTTCTGGGCAGGGTTAAAATGTTTCATGTTTCCAGTGCAATGTGTGGAGGAGCTGCTGCATGTTTTCAGGGTAGTGGGAGCTTAAAAGCCTTGCAGAAAAAGGTACTGAAGGAATTTGGGGCAAATGAACTACCACTTGGGAAACAAGAAATGGCTGCCAGTTTCCAAGGGGCAGTCTTTCCCTTTTCTCCTTTTCCGTAGAGGAAAAATGGAAGTACAAAGTCAAAACAGCTGCCAGCTCCCTTCTGGTTTGGCTGAGAAAACAGCAAGAGGAAGAACAACATGTGAATAAGTAAATACCCACAGAGAAGAGATGGAAGTAATAGCAGAGGGAAATGAAACATTGAAGAATTGCAAAAGATCAAATTCCTCTGCAAGCCCTTGCCTGCTGGTCATTGAAGATCCCCTGAAAGCTTTAGATTGTACGTTATGGGAGAATATAGATCATACTTACATAATCCCTGTTATGAGTAGAGGAACTGCAAAAGTGTCCTCCAGCATCTTTTCTGCCTTTTTGCCTTGAAGCATTAGAAGAGCTTTTGCCTCAGTGGGGGTGTCTGTTTCTGTTGTTAGGTATTGGCCTGTTCAATGTGAAACCTGAAGTGATTAAATGTTCTCGGGAACTCTGTCCCTTGGCTTTATGTGGAACTTGGCTAACAAATAGGGAGCTTCTCTGTAGAGAATGTTAGATGCATATACTGCGTGTAGATACTGTTCCTACGCAATGTGTCGTGTATCTTTTCTCTTTTGAAAGTGTGAGACTGAAAGAAAGAAAGTGAAGAAACTGGTAGAGTTGAAACGCCCAGTCGAACTGCGTCTGGACCAAGAAATGAAAAGAAACATTGAACTGCAGAAAGACTGTAAGAGGTATGGCTTTTTAGTATGGTGAAGAGGTATCCCTGAGTAGAAGTCAAGCTTTATTGAACTTCAGTGTAAAAATAGGTGTACGTAACTGTGAAAAAATTCAAGCCTCGTGTTAGTTCTTGCAAGGTGCTTCTGTGCATGAGCCTATAGTTTTCAATAGTTGCCAAAAGAAGGGAAAATGTAGGTTGCCCTGCAGTTCTGCTAGGAGGGAAGGAAATCTTTTATTCCTCTTTTCAGGTGAAATTTGGACCTTTCAAGGGATTTGTGGCACAGTAATGCTGTTTTTTCTCAGTAATTGCTGGTGTGTAAAGCATGTTAAAGATGAAGCAAGCTGTGTCTGCACTGTTTACGTAAGAGTATGTGAAAAAGGCTGGTTGCTGCTTTGCTTCATTGTGTTCTTGACTGATTTGCTGTGCAGGTTGAAGAGGCTTCTGAACAGAGCTGCGAAGAACCTAAGAGTGTATGAGGGGAGAGAGAGAGAGTCCCAGCTTAATTTGCAGGGAGAAATGAAGAACAGGTATTCTGAAATGGTCAATGAAGTTGGTAGATTGAGAACAAAGGTGAGCCCTGGTTTGTTTGGGTTTTTTTGGTGGTGGTGTTTTTTCTTTTGAAACCTGTGTTATTCTTTCCCTATACTTCTTTTCATGTTGTTGATTTTTTTTTTTTTCTTGGCTGTGTTTTGGAAGTGACTGCCTTTTCTTGATGCTCCTTCTACTGTTACAGTAGTAGATGTCTATAATACTGATGTAGTTATCACTATGGGTAAAGATGAAAACATAATGTAGAAAGCAGGATCTGCAAGGGCACATCAAGGGCAGGCTGTTCTGTAGAGGAAGGGGGAACAGAGAGTCACAGCAAGGCTGGCAGGGTCCGTGACCTCGTGGGCAGTCCCACAGGCCCTCACCAAGAAGAGCAGAATAGGTCCGGTGACAGTAAGTGGGGTCAGCCAAGAGTGCAGATCGCTAGGCCAGTCCATAGGGACAGGCAGGTCTGCAGTCCTACCAGGACATCACGTCCATGGGTGAGGGTCAGGGCTGAGAGCAGTGAGGCTCGGCACAGGCCTGGCTGCAGCTTGAGGCCATGGCAGCATCTTCTAGGTCTGACGGATGAATTCCTTCTCTGGAAGAGAGGGAATTAACACTGCCATTACTTGGAACAACTGTATGAAGTTGGCTTTCCCCAAGGTCACTCCTTGAGCCCTGCCTTTAGGCACAAGTTGAGCAGGAGGTAGTTCAGATTTTCTTTCCTAAACAGTGTCATTTTTTCCCAGGGCACGATGTGGTGAGGCGATGCAGAAAACATTCTGTAATTTATTGCTCACTAGTAGCTGTCTCGGCCCATCTTTCCCTTGTCACGGGCACCCAGAAGTAGAGTTCCCAGAAGTGCTTTTGAGGTTGCTCTGGCAGTTCAGTAGCACGTAACCTTTTATCTACTTCTCTGCTCATTGCTCAGATTTGTTGCTAAAGCAGCCATGTTTCAGAGCTACGTTCATATTTGGAAGGTATTGCAGAATGAGTCAACTGCCTTTGCAGTGGCTAATTTTTAGTCCAGAAGTTAGCAGTGGTTTTGTGTTTGTTGGAAGAGTTGTTTTGAATGACAGGGAAGGACATTACATTTAGGCGGTTTTAGATAAGTCTAAAGTTTCTACTTTCTCTTAGAGACTCTTTCAAGTGTTTAGTATGCTGGTTTCCTCCACTTTTTTTAAATAAAAGACAGGATATTATTTTTTATGTTCAATACGTATAGAAAACATATATTTCTGGAGAGGGTAAGAGGACAGAGCTGTAGTTGACCATTGGGACTTACTGAAAGTCTGATTTCCTGCAAATTTTTGAAAATAAACTGCAGCTTTGACCTAAAGAGAATATGTCTTCTTCTACCACTGCTGTAAAAGCTGTGTTCTGAACCACTATTTACAAATCTTTCACTGTAATGGAAAAAAAAGAGCATCTATTTCTTGCCTTGTCAGTTCTGTAATGAAGCCTTGATTGTGTTGACACCATGTAAAAATTCCTCTAAAGCATGATACATGTCGTTTCTGATGAAACCAGGAAGTGGCTAGGTGTAGGTGTGTTTGATTTCCCATGAGCATATGAGCATCTCGTGGAAGAATAGCCTTAGTGCTTTTCAACTTAGCCCTTTGTGTGAAACGCTGCTAGTTTGGTACCTCTTGGTCCTCTTGATTCCTACTGCAGAAGAAGTGAGAAAGGATTCCTCAGGTTCCCATCCTATCAGAAATGTTGTGAAAGCTGTTCTTGTTTTAAAAGAAGAGCCTGGTTTCACTTTGGTGTTAATACTGAGTCAGCAGATGGTAAATACAGCCTCAATGGCCAACCACTTTACTGATTTTCACAGAACTGACTAATTTTAGATCTGAGTTCTTTTTGCTGTCTACAGGTTGGTGAACTTTCCCAGCAGCTGGAGATAGAGTCTAAAAAATGCATACAGCTAGAAGCACAAAATCAGGATTTGCGAGAAGAGTTGTCCACCATGCGTGGGAACCATGAAAAACTGGAAAAGAGCAAATGCCAGCTGAAAGAAGAGGTGGCTAACCTCAAACATCGTTTGGAGACTAACATGGTGGATCACAGCAAAATAGAACAATATAAAAGAGAGATGGAAGAACGAGCTGGACAAGAAATAAGACAAAAACTACAAGAAGTCAATCTATTTTTGCAGGCAAGTGAATTTCTCACGTGTGTCTGTAGTCTTTATTACATACTTTTGTTGTGGTTGTCATTTTTTAGTATTTTATTTTTGGTGCCTGATTCTGTGTGTTAGTGCTATACTTCTGTCTTTCCTAAAGGGCAGTGGGAGAAGGGAATATGGTTGGGCAAGGGTGCTTTCATATATCTGTAATGTGCCTGCAGGTCCCTGAATCAAAAGCTTGCCCAAGGTAGATTTCTGTTTTNGCCAGACATACAGGTCCTCCTTTGTCATTGCACGGGGTAAAGTGCTCAGAAAAGAAGTCACCAAAGTTGCAGGGTGGGGGGTGGAGATGAGGGATCTTTATAATTTCTTTGAGGAATCCTTTTCCATATGCCCTGTCCTACAGCGATGGTGTTCTCTCATTAGTAGCTTTGATGAACAATAGTGCTAAGAGGAGGGCTCTTTCTGATTGAAAAGAATGATTTAATGTGGTAGTTCCAGGGTTCTGCCTCAATTGCTGATGGTAGTGAGGAGGCACAGTTGCTTCACTGGGTAAAGCTGGGCCCCTTGAAATTGGATACATGCAACTGACTGGTGGGGAGAGTTCTCTTCTTCTTTGCAGTGGTTGAAAGTGCATTATCTGCTTCAGACGCAGGCAGCTTCCCAGGACAGATTAGAACAAATCAGAGCCAGTCATCATGCTTCACTGAGAAACCAGCTAAAACACAGAATTAGAGATCTTGAATGTGAATTGGACAGGATAAAAAATACCCAACAAGACAGTATTTTTCAAAAAGAATCCACGCAGGCAGAAGTGGAAAGGTACAAAGAGCTGTACTTGGAGGAAGTAAAAATTAGAAGATGCCTAGCAAATAAACTGGAAAGGTAAGTTTATGCTTTTCTGGAGTGGTAATAAGATACTACTTTTTCCGCATGCATTTTCCTCCTAAAATCCCTCTTCTACATCTGGCAGCATAATGTATGTAAGCACAAGATGGCATATTTCTGAGGAAAGTACCTGAAGACCCTTCTTCTTCCTTAGAACTGTCTTCATTTCTCTTTAGTGTTCCAGCAGTAACACCACTGATCATGGCATTAATAGGGTATTTTTTTAAGTTGATTTTGTTTTAACAGGCAGACTTTTTGCCAATCTGTAATAATTTCCTCCTCTTATTCTGTGTATGGCAGAAAAGATAAATTTCATGTCCTTTACTGCTTGAATAAGGATAGACACTTCAGAGAACAGAATTTGATTCTGTGAAGCAAAAAAGAAAATAATTTTTTTTTGGCTTCCATTTCAGCAGCATGTCTGAGGTTTGAGCTTTCCTTAAGAAAGGAAGGCTAGCCCAGAGTTCTTATGCAGGTGACATACCTTTCAGAAGAAGCTATGTAAAGACAAGGCATTCACAGATTGCTTTGAAGCCCTAATGCTGAGAAGTCCTAAGCATTGGTAACTCTTGCTGCTCCTTGCAGGTAGTGTGACTTCTTAGAAGCAGGCTCTCCGAAAAACTTCAGATCAAATTATATTCTTGTTTTAGATGCTATTATTCCCTTCCACTTTCAGAAGTCGAATAATAGTCAAAGACCTGGGGGGTAACTTTGCAAAAGTGTTATTACCAAAGATAATTCTTTGTATGTTTCTGAATGTTTCAGAGCTAATGAGAGACTAGCAGAAGCCAATGCTAAGCTCCTTCAGGAGCGCCATAGAAGCAAATCTTTAATTGCAAGTAGCATTGTCAGTGGAGGTCTGGCTGCAAGTCCAGTTCTGTACTCAACTGAACTGGGACATCTTGGCAACAGTTTGGCACTGAACAGAACTTTAAGTCTAGGAGGAAGCTTCCTAAGCCCAAACGGGAATGCGTTATCGTCCAGAAACAGGGTTGAAGCCTATGTGGCTAAGGTAAGCATTTTGAAATACTGTTCTCAACTACTGCTAAAGAGTATCCGTAAGCAAGGTTATGCTTTTTAGCCTAAAGTTAGAATCCATTTATAGTTCCAAACCGTATGGTCTAATATGCCAAAACAATTGCTAATCATCAAAACAGTACACAACTATATATGTGGTAGGGGTGAAAACTTTTGCTCCTCAGGGTTATACAAATTTCTAAGAGTGCTCAAAGACCAAAAAATACTGAAATCTAAATAATGAACTGTGTAACTACATTCTTTTACAAGAGAAACTGCGATAAGAATACTGTGGCATAGGATGTTCCCACCTAAGCTATTCATTAAAATTTAATGTATAGTATGTGTGACCTGTTAAAAATGGCTAACTTTGAATGCAATATCCCATCAGACATCTTTGTTTGAGACACCTTTTCCTTCTTCACTGATCTTCATTCTAGCAGTTTCTTCACTGGAACTTGTTTTAGTACATTAATACCAGTAAAGGGATGCTTCAAAAATAGGATGATATGAACGGGATCACTTAACTTCTCACTTTATACTTAAGTGTGGGATGTATACTATGCGTAGGAGGCATTTGTTTTTGTAGCTCCTGCTATGTGTTATTACATGAAAAGGTAAAATTAACTACTCTTCAGGAAGTCTTCACAGCTTTCTAATAGTGCAGCAATGCTGCAACCTCTGCAATACTTCTGGTCAAAGTATGCCCTGTCATTAGCAGTCAGTGTGATAGCCCATCCCTCACAGAATGGTGAACATTACATCATGAGACTTGGAAACCAGATGTCAATAGTTGTAGTCAGTTTCCCACCCAGCATAGGATTGAGGCATGGACAAGCTTCTGTATTTAGTTGGTGTTCTGTCCCTCGTGTATTCTGTTGCTGAATGAATGTGAGAAATAGTCACTTTTAAGTCCATCTCAGTTCAGTGGTCCCACCCACATTGGAAAGAACCCATGTAAACAATGTGACTATATACTGCACCTGGTTTAAGAAAAAAAAAACCCACAAAAACGAACAAAACAAAAACGGACAAAGCAGTGTAGGTAATGCATAGCAGTGACAGTTAGAGATTAACTTTTCTGTATCACTGTGAATGTGTTTTTCAGGTCAGAGGGTGGATGTACATTAAGGAAAGGACTCAGGAGGCAATTGGTACTGCACCATCTGCAGGGGCTATTCTGCATGCAAGCAGTAGAAAAGAGGCAAAATTCAGGAACCCACTGCAAAAGTGAAATAAGGAGAAGGCCAGGACAAGGGAACAAGAAGGGTAGGGAGCAGGGAACAAGTGAGGAAAAGAAAGGACAGAGCGATGGGAGCAAGATGTTGAAGAAAAACGCAAAGGAAGAAACCATTGCATTTCTAGGAAAAACGCTGCCCTATTTTGAAAAATAAAAAAGGGTTAACAGTTGTGCCTTTTTTGAAGAAGGAACAGGAAAAAAAGACAGTAAAGGGAAAGAAAATGGGAGTACTCAGTGCTTTTTAACTGAATTACAGTGACATTCTTCAGGTAGTCCTTTCCATTTTAATTTTCCAGAAGAAGTTGGAACTCCCTGGGCATCTCAAAGTTTTGTCTATGTCAGGATAGATACCTTTACTGGTTTATTAGCTTCCCTTAAGTATATTACAGAAATTAAATATTTTAAAAGGCTATTTCATAGCTCATTGGTTTTTATACCATTGCTAATATATGCAGATATATATTTCAAATCATTACATAGGCTGCTTCAACGTCTTATGAAAAATGGTTCCCAAATATACTTGTGACAAACATTTGAGCTAATTCCAAGAAAAGTGTGCATTAGATCTGAGGATGGTGATGCTGTTCTCACTGAGTGTCCTGACTTCAACAACACCCATAAAGTTTCTTTTCAGAGCATATGTCTTGCATTTTGTGATGGATTGCTGTGCTGGGTGTCATGGTTTAGGTTTCAGCCCAGCCGGTAACAAAGCACCACGAAGCCTCTCGCTCATCCCCCACCCCCTCCCCTGGCCACGTTGGGATGAGGAGAAAATACAAAGGCAGGCTCGTGGGTCGAGACAAGGACTGGGAGGGATCACTCCCCACTTATGGTCACGGGCAAAAGGCAGGCTCAACTTGGGGAAGAAACAAAATCAATTTAATTTACTACAAATCAAATCAAAACCAAGGATATTAGGAAGGAAAACCAAACCTCAGAACCCCTTCCCCCCACCCCTCCCGCCTTCCCGGCTCAGCTCCATTCCCGGTTCTCTCTCCCTCCTCCCCCCGGCGGCACAGGGGAACAGGGGATGGGGGTTGAGTCAGCTCGCCACACATCGTCTCTGCCGCTCCTTTCCTCAGGGGGAAGATTCCTCACTCGTCCCCTGCTCCACCGTGGGGTCCCTCCCACGGGAGACAGTCCTTCACCAACTTCTCCAACGTGGGTCTTTTCCGCGGGCTGCAGTTCCTCACAAACTTCCCTGGCGTGGGTTCTCTCCGCGGGCTTCAGTTCTTCCCGAACTTCCCTGGCGCGGGTCCTTTCCGCGGGCTGCTCTCCAGTCACACGCTGCTTCTGTGCGGTTTTTACCACGGAGGCACGGCCATCTTCGGGAGCCTCTGCTCCACCGTTCACCCCCATGGGCTGCAGGGGGACAGCCTGCCTTCTCACCACAGGCTGCAGAGCCATCAGCCTCCTCAGGTGCCCCTCCTCCCCCTCCTTCTTCACTGACCTCGGTATCAGCAGAGGTGTTCCTCTCACGTTGCAGTCCCCCCACACACTGCAGGTTCCCCTTCTTAAATATGTTCTCCCAGAGGCGCTCCCACCGTCACTGATGGGATTGGTCTGGGCCAGAGGCAGGTCCAACTTTTTGGAGCCGGGGGAGCTTCTAGCAGCTTCTCACAGGAGCCACCTCTGCAGCCCCCTCCCCCAATACCAAAGAAAACCATGCCACACAAACCCATAACACTGGGGAATACTTTTAAGTTTTGGTACTGTTTTTTGAGACTTCACTTTTATGGTTTAAAAAAAAAAAAGAGAACAAAAAAATACCCATCAGCCTTGAGCAGACTCTCAAGTTGAAGAATGATTATGTATGGCATTTCCCCAGTCTCCAATTACTGATGTGAGGTGGGGTTTTGTTTGTTAGTTCAGGGGCTTTCTTAGAGACCTAAATTTCTCCATCCTATTGCAGTTTTGTTAGTAGGACTTAATCCCTGATGTCCTCTCTGATCTTGTTTACAACCTACGGAGACTTTTAGTTCATATCAAAAGAGGAACTGAGGATAATTTGCTCTTACTAGACACAGTTTGCCTTCTCAGGATTAGCTTCTAATTCTAATATAGTATTAAATTCTAAAGTTTTCTTCCCTGAATGAAGGTGAGTAAAACTATGGCTAAATCCTCAGAACTTACCTATTTCTTACCATTTCTACCAAGTTCTCTCAAGAAGAAAGCTGGAATTCTCAGCATGCCTGTTTTCCCTCAAAGCAGAAGGCTGGTCTCTGGGACTCAGAATTATCAGTGTGAATTTATCCTCCCTGTTACTAAATCCAGCTGCACGTCCTTTCATGATATTTCTTCCTGTAATCACCAGTTAGGGAACAACTGGGACTGATTGTAATGGCACTGTCTGTAGCCTCAAGTCACTCAACGTTCAATGTATTCAGCAAAGTCTTAAAACCTGATCTTCTCTTTCAGAGTCCTTCAAAAAAAAGAAATAGGGTTCTCGGAGGTGCAGTAGTTGCTAGAGGACATGCATCTAAGTGGGTATTTAACTTAGAATTGCTTGTTTAAGCTTCCTCAACTGGGTGCAGTATGTCAGTAACAGTGTTTGAAGCCATACCATATCCCTGAGGAACTGAAAGTACAGAATTCCTGACACATGCGTCTACAAAAAGAGGATTGAACTGGAAAATAGGGCTTTAAGTCAGGAAGTAACAAAAGGGAAAAACTGCATGTATCCCTCTGCATAAAATAATGGGTGGTGAATCTTCATCAGTTTCCAAATGCTAAATTACCAGATGCACAGTCTGTGCTGTCATTTCTGTAGGAGTCCTGTGCCATTCAGGAGACAAGTTGGAACATGAGGAAAGAATTCAGAGATTACAGTTTTAGTCTATTTTGAAGTGCTTTGCCAGTTGTGCTGCTTAGTACTCTGCCTGTTCACCAGATTATTTAAAGACAGAAGAGTTTCTCTGAGACTAAGCCTTTTCTTCACTTCACTTCAGTTTGCTTCAATTATGCCTCATTTTTTTTCCAGTAACCTGGTTCCCTTCTACAGAATTTGTCTTGCCTTTAAATTCAAGCTGAGCAGTGCTTTTTTGGCTGGAGATTACGAATGCTCCTGCCACTAAAGCTCGTAATGACAGGGAGTTAAGGAGCTTAAATTGCAGTGTGCCTCAGGTAGTCATCTTGCACTTCTTTTTTTAGTCAAAGCTCTCTGTGCAGATTTAGTGTTTCTCGCAGTAGCTTCCTCAAGGTGAGAAAGGCCATTTGAAGTACAGGGCATCTGTAGGAGGACGTTTATGTAAATATGGTTTGTGTAAAAGCTTTGGTATAGCTTCAGGGCAAGGAGGTGAACATACTTCACACTGCTGTTATTCAAAATGCTGGTATTAATTCTTTGTCTATACAACTGTTGGAAAAAACATTGGTAAATGATGCTGATTGCAAACAAGAGGAAGAAGTGCTCCTCTGGCAAGTGGGCACAGTTGCTTCTTTTAGACATAACTAAGGAATTTGGAGTTTAAAGGCTTGAATGATTTCACGGTTTTCCTAAACCACTACTTAACATGAGAGGCAAATGTTGGTGATCATGCATATAGCCTTACACTTTGAAGATGGTCATGTTGCAAGCTCAGCAAAAAGTGAGCATTTTATTCTTAAAAATAACATGAAGAAATGTGTTCCATTACAGCATAGACCCTTCCCCCTTATCAAATATATATGCTACAGAAATTAATAACCTTGAAATGGAAGTGCAAAAGTATCCTGAAAAATACAAAAAAGTTCATATTGATGCAAGCTCATTAACCAGTAAAATCCCAACTGCATGCAGATGTCTGGGTTTTTTTGGTTGGTTTTATTTTTTATTAGAGCTTCAGTAATGAAAAATTCTGTGCATGTAGTTACAAACAGTAACTGTAGCGACTAGCAGCTCATTATGTTCTGGAAGGAGGTTGGCTGAAATTTATTTCATAGTAGGGCTTGTGTCATAAGTAGGATGTACATTTGTATTGCCTGTCCTTTACAGGAGCAGAGAGACCCTTGATGGGGTCTTTTTGTCTTTTGTGATCTGCTGTACTGACTCCCAACCTGCTCATGAATTGGCATGTCACCATCCAGAACTAAATTCAATCAAGCAGATGAAACACAAATATGATGTTAGTGGTCTGTGTACCATAATTTGGGAACTGCTGCAAGGAATGTCTGCTACAAGTGCTGCAAGGAGAGTCTGGGACTGGAGTCTTGTTGTTGGTTTAAAAAATGTGAAGCTTAAATCCTAACAGCTGTGCCAAAGGCTGGTGAAAATGAATGTGGGTGTCTTGACATGGAAAATAATAGTGAACTCTCTTAGCTGCAACCAGTGTGAATTAATGGATTTGAAGCCAGTTTTCCTACATAATGTGAGAAAGGGAATTAATGTCTGCTTCCTACTCTCTCAATTTCTGTTCCTTTTCTGATTTCATTTTCCATCTGCACTCTTATATTGTAGCAGTCTTTGTATTGTTAGCTTTTTTACTTGCTTCATTTACATGTAGTCCATGTTCTTATTTCTCATTGAAGACCTTTGTACTTAAGGCCATTTTTCTGTCTTCTTCAGCTCCTTAACCAAAAATCTGTTGTTCTCTCTCTTCTCTGCAGCGAGATACATGACAAGGTCTGTAGCCAGTATTGTTTAATGTTGGGTGGTATTTTATACTGGAAATGTTTTGTCTATTTATGCTGTTAGGTTTTGATTGACACTTACTGATGTGTTCACACTTTCCTAATACTGCAAATATTTTAAACTTGTTAGTTTGTCCGAGTGAAAGAATGACTGCTGCAGAGTACTTCCATACTTTATATATTTGTAATGTTGTGGCTTCAGATGTTTAACTACCCCAGTAAGATGACAGTGTATGGATTTCATCTGTTACAATGGAACTTTTTTAAACTATAGGAGTAGGCTGGTTTACCTTCCTTGCCAGTTCTGATATTTAAAAAGTTCTTGGTAGTAACAGTGGTTGTGTCTGGAGTACCAGTACCGTTCTGAAGTTTAGTTCCTAGTAGACTCTGATTATCATCTCATGGAGTCTTATAGGATCCAACTTACTCCGTGCTAAAACAATCCATGTGGGTAAGTATAAGTCAACACTGCTTTCTGAAAAAAAATTATTGAGAAGGGAACCCAGTATGTTACTGCCTGAAGAGATGTGCAGTGAGAAGTACCTGCTCAGGAGGTTTGGGATAGTCAGCTGTGATGCCTTTTCCAGGGGCTTGGGGGAAAGAACAGTGGAGGAAAGTTACAGTCCTCAAAGGTGTATTTTGCCTGGCTTTCATTCCCTATTCGGAAATCAGTGTGTTGGCTTTATTTCTACCTATTTCTCTTTCCTCAGGCATGGATGAGAATCACAAAGATGTAATTGGAATGAATAAGAGGAAAACAAGA
>VYZV01002884.1:0-17334 GCA_013401275.1 Pandion haliaetus | reverse complement strand
TTTTTTTTTTTTTTTTTTTTTTTTTTCTTGATTCATCCACGCATGTCCTGTGGACCTTCTGGTCATTGTGAAGGCTCCAGAAACCAGCGAAAGTGGTTTCTAACACCTCAACTACTACTGCTTTGCTTAGGATAGGTCCTGGTTTTGGGTTGTCTTTTGGTCTAAGCATTAGTTTTCCTGCTTTTTTTCTGTTACCTATGTCTCATTTCATGACTTAGGGGGGTCCTTCTCCCCAGGATTTTGCTGCTGCTTGTACCTGCTTGAAAACAATTAAAGGTTTGGGGATTTGTGGGGTCCTTTTTATGTTGTTCTTTCAGCTCTGTGCTCCCTTCTTGTAGCTGTGAAGGCACAGACTATTCCAAGGAAGTACCAGTGAGTGGTGGTTCTCCTAGAGGAGCTGATGAATTTGGTCATAGCTATTGCTGTAGTCCTAGAGAGAGGGCCCTTCCCTCCACTTTGCTGGTTTACAGCCCCACTTTGGCCTTTGGAGTTACTGCCTGTTACTGTTCCTCTTGTGAGAGTATGCAGAGTGCTTCCCTGCCTGAGGCTCTTGCATGTTGACTACATGGCCTATGGCCTGTTGAGTATATTATACAGTGTTTCAGTTCATTTTGTGTTTGTTTTTTCCTGGTATGTTGCTAGGTGAGCCTGCTCATGTCACAAAATAAATACTTATTCCCTCAGGGATTCAGTACTAAAATCAGAGAATCGCAGAAGGGATGAGGGTGGAAGGGGCCTCTGAAGATCATCTAGTCCAACCCCACCCCTGCTCAAAGCAGGGTCAGCCATAGCAGGTTGTTCAGGGTTATGTCAGCTAGGTTTGTACATCTCCAAGGACGGACACTCCACAACCTTTTCTGGGCAACTTGTTCCAGGGTTTGACCATGCTTACAATTAAAAAAAAAAAAAAAAAAATCCTTATGTTAAAATGAAGTTTGCTTTATTTTGATTTGTGACCATTCCTCTTGTTCTTTTACTTGGCACCACTGAGAAGAGTTTGGCTCCATCTTCTTTACTCACCCCACCAGGTACTTACACACATAGATAAGGTCCCCCTGAGCTTTCTCTATTCCAGTAAAGAAACAGTCACAGCTCTCAGCCTCTCCACATAGGTCACGTGGTCCAAGCCCTTCAGCATTTTCGTGGCCTTCATAGGCCTGGAAACTGTATGGTATCTATTTTGAAATTCATTTCTGTGTGGCACAGACTTAATGGAAAAAATGTAGGAGCCACAGGTATCATCAAATGTAAACAACAGCATATAGCACTTGGACTATGACTCTTTAAAAGATCTGATTTCTTCTTATTGAAGACTTTGAAGTCAGAATCGTGAGAATAACTTAATTGGTAGCAATAACCACCTTCTAGGGGAGAAAGGAGTAAGTGTTCCTTTCTAGTGATCCAAGCTGATTTTGGTTACATAATAAAACACACAGCACTTGCTGTGTAGAGCTGTAGCTGTTGCTATCTTTTCTCAGTACAAAGCTTGCAAGAAGAAATTGTGTGTGTTTTTTATATTTTTATATGAGTGTCATGGTATTTGCAATAACAATAAAGAAAAATCTTGGCATGATCTGTAGGAGCTCTTTCAATTTTCCATCTTTAAGTGGAGAAAAGAAGAATATTGGCTTTTTTCTATACGATGGTATATTTCAATCCTGCAGCAGCTGTTGTTGTACTACTTCTCTTATGAAGTTGCAGAAGCCAGCCTGAGCTCATTTGTCCATATGGATGGCATTTGTGCATATCTTGCATTTAGCTGACATTCTGCTCATGTAGCTGATGATAGACTTTAGCCATATCTTCATTGCAATAATGCCACTGTGCTGTTTTCCTGTATATTTTTTAAATGCCCAGTTATAATCCAGCTGGTCAGTTACAGGTTGTTTTGTGCTACAGTTAATGTTGCTCAGCAATGAGAGTGCTACAGCCTGTCTGACCACAAGTTTCTCTTCATTAAAAAAATCAAACTCCAAACCAAGATGTCTCTATTTGGGATTATATTTGTAGTTTTTATCGCGTTACATGTGGGTTTTAAGAATGTTTTAGAAGTTTAATATTACAAAAATGTAACTTTTAAAATACTAACTGTATGTTTTCTATATAATTCTAGGTACGTCAGGAACTGGATGAAAAAATCACTAAAGAACTTGAACAGGGTAATGTGTCATTATGTTAGGAGTGTTTTTAAGGAAACAGATGACTGTTCCTAACTCTTGAAACTAATGGCTTGAAAGCTGTCGAGTTCTTGTGCTAAGCACAGGGTTTTTTTCTGCTAGCTTTCCAGTTTAGACTTGAATGTGAAAACTTCCTGCTTACCAACATATTGTGTAGAATGTCATGCAGTTGCCTGAAAAAAAACCAAGCACAAAGCTAACCCATTTCCCCCACACAGATACACTTGGCTTAAGCTGAAGTCACCTTTCACTAGAGTTAATCCTCAAGCACAAATATCAAATGTAAAAAGCCCTGAGATAAGATTTTTATAGATGTCAGCTGTTACTTCTCCTTCCATGTACATCAATTGCATTCAGCACTAAACCATACCATACACATTCTCTGCTGTTAGTTCTTGATTTTTGCTGTGTGTCTTATTTGTTGCTTGTATTTGTGGCTTATATGTTGCAGACTTTTTTGAATAAGCAAGAATAATGTAATCAGTGACAAAAGATATCCTTCCTTTAGGAAAAGATCATTCAGTAGTGTTTGGGCAAACATGAGTTGAATGCTTGTAATACATAGCATAAAACATGCTCTATAATATCAAGCCAGGTGTCCAAAGAGGAATTCTACCTATTTCATAATTGTTCCTCCAGAGTCACTGCTTTGCAGTGACTGGTGCCATTTCAAAGCAGGTAGCACCAGAGAGCATTTCCTTCTGTTCCTGTATGCTTTTAATCATATAGAGAGTGTTCACCTGTAGCTTCGTAGCTCTTTCTATGTGTCTGAATGGGCACGAAGCCATTGCATTGCATCTGTGTGCATTTTGAACATAATTGTACATCTGCTAGGAGTCATAGAGTATGTTTGGTTTGGGGACCTTGTCTGAAAAAGGTGGCTGGAGAAAGACAGCGAAGGTGGGTTTACTTTCACTGAGTATGTGTTTTCATGGAGGAAAGAGGGTTTTGCCAGGGCAAGTTACAAAGATGCCCCTCAGAGAAGGTGCCAGGCTGGGAGACCTGTCCTGGCCTGACTGCAGTGCAAAGATGTTTGCATTTTTGCAGGCAGATTCTTCTAAAGTTTGTCACAGCAAATGCAGCAGCTGATTTTTGGGAGTAGTGCTGTGATAAATCACTGGTTTGAACATTTAAGGAAAACAGACACTTGAGGTTGAAGAGGTCTGCAGGGGGCTAAATTTAGCACTGGTGTAACCAAGAGTTGTTTGTGGATTCCCTGAAGAGGTTCAGTGTGAGGCCTCTGGAATTTCTTTCACTAGCTTTAAAAATACTCCTGACTGATAAGCAAATGTGGAAAAAATGTGTTTCTTCCTTTGTGCCTAACCCTTTCATTGTTATGTTCCCTTGAAAGTTTTTAAATCTTTCTGGATTGTAGACTCTCCAGTTACCCTTAATGTTTTTACAGTGACTTACTTGGCCCTGTCTACTATAAAAGTAACACCAGCAATCTTGTCTCTTTTCTCCCTAGCCACTGCTGAACTTGAAACTGGATCTGCTGGAGCTTCTCCCATGGTATCTACTGATGGATCTTCAAAAAATGCCCACGTTGACCAGGATCCCCTTTGCAGGGCAATACAGGAGTACCGTGATGTTTTAACCAAAAATTATCTGCTTTGAACAAAATGTTAGGGAAAGGCTCTGGAAATAATTTTGTTTACATAGTGCATCTGTGGTTTCCCATCCCACAGTTCAGATGTGAAAACATGTTAATTGCAGTCTGAATATAAATTCTAAGTCTATTAAATGGATGTGAAGCACATTGCACTTACCTGATGGTTTATTGATGCATAGTTGTTTTATTTTGCACTCACAATAAGAACCATATCTATTTTTTCTGACTGGCAAGATTGACCGATCTTGATTCTAGAGCTTGACAGAATTGTCAAAATGTTTCTTATTAAGGTAGATGCTTTATTTTGCTACACTCATGTTCTGTGTTTTAACAAAAGCATTCCCTTTGTTCTGTTTAATCCCTTCACTCTGTGGTTTTAATGTTTCCAGTGTTATTTTAATGCTTAGGACATTATTTGATGTGCTTTGAGCCCACTGCTTCAGTCCGGATACAGTGAAAGTTTTACCAGTGTTCAAGCTGGAGGATAGGGCACTTTACGTTGCTGTCACTTTGTGCGCCTTAGGTTTAAAATTACTGTGAGTGTATAGTAGTGCCAAGAAAGTTATGTGGTGTTTTTGGTACGTTCGTTTTGTATCGCAGAACCACAGAATGGCTGAGATTGGAAAGGACCTCTGGAGGTCATCTGGTCCAGCCTCCCTGGTCAAGGAGGACCACCTAGAGATGGTTGCCCAGGACCATGTTGGCTTTTGAGTATCTCCAAGGATGGAGACTCCACAAACTCCCTGGACAACCTGTGCCAATGCTGAGTCACCCTCACAGTGAAAAAGTGGTTCCTGATGTTCAGACAGAACCTTCTGTGTTTCAGTTTATGCCCATTGCCTCGCATGGTATTCATGCTGATTTTTGTGTTAAAAATTGCTGCAGCTTTAGGCATTTGCTGTTCCTACATCAACACCTGTGGTGCACCTGAAACACTTCATATGGAGGGGAAAAAAGGAATACTAATATATCAACTTTCAGTCTCCTCAGTACTTTCCAAAACTTGTGTGATAGGATAGGTGATCTTTTTGTTGCTGGTAGCTGCTGGTGTTCTGGGGCATTTATGTTGACAAAACAAGCAGTTTTACTTATTTCAGGGAGTTACCTGTTGTTACTGAAGATCTGCAGTTGTCATTTCCTGTCTGCAAAAGTCACTAGTGATCAGAAGATTATACAACAAAGTCCCACTTCAGGAAAAGTAAGAATGGTTGTACTGAGATGAATTAAGACTGGAAAAATTTTGGGGTTTTACCCACTAATTCAAGGACTTGAGTTAACAGGCAGTGAGGAAACGAATGCTGCTGTGACACTGTTCCTTTTTATATGAATACATTTTTGTGACGCTAAATACACTGTATTTAATTCCAGATATTCTAACTTGATATTTAATAAACTTTGTAATCTAGTATATGTCTTTTGTTTTATTGTTCCCCTTCTTGACTTTGCTTTCCACCCCCTTCCCTGCCCATATAACTCTCCAGATTCCTCTTCTGCTCACTTCAGCATCTTCAGCCTGCCCTGGAGGCCAGGCAAATGGCCAGCATGTGTCTGTGTTCTTTTCTTCTGGGGAGGCTTGAAGCACAATTCTGTTAAGATCATGGACTAGAGTTAAGGTCTTGCTAATAATCAGTTCCCAGACTCTTCCTATATTTTAGAGCAGTCCTTCTTGTGGTCTGGGTGGAAGGTAGTGGGTGAGCTTCTGGTAACCATGAAACACTGGCAAATTCCACAGGTTTTGGTCCCGTGGGAAGCTGACCAATTCATAATCTGCAAAGGGAAAAGGTGTTAAATTTCCCCAGCCTGCACCAGCGTGATTAAAGAAGTTCAGCTTTTCGTACTTTCTAGCGTCTCTCCACAGAGAAAGCAGGTACCGAAAATCTTGGCCTTTGCTTTGTGTTGTCATTGTGATAAACTGGGATGTGACCTGTGTTTCAAGTTTGTTCCTAATCTGCTCTGTGCTGCCGATTGTCAGAAAGAGGGGAAAGTTCTTGCCTGGTGGAACAGCAGATTGGAGATTCAGTGTTGGCATCTGGCATAACAGGAGTTGATAGCAGTTACTTTGGGGGGGGGAGTGGGGGGGTAAAGAGAAGTCCAGTGAATTGCTTCACTTGAAAGTTCATCTCCAGTGTCACTGTGGGGACAGTCTTGATGATCTTGGAGAGGCCGTGGTAGTCAGGGGAGGCTCCTGAGGCCTGGAAGACAGGAAACGTGCACCCTGTCTTCAGGAAGGACAAGACAGAGGATCTGGGGAACTACGAGCCAGTCAGCTTCATCTCGCTGCCTGGGAAGGTGATGGAGCACATCCTCCTGGAAGCCATTCCCAAAGATGTTAGGGACAAGGTGACAGGGAGGAGTCAGCATGGGTTTGCAAAGGGGGAAATCATGGCATACCAATCTGATAGCCGCCCAAGATAATACGAGTAATTCAGTGGACAGACGGAGAGCGCTGCACGTTGCTTACTTTGACTTTACCAAGGCTTGCTCTGGCTTGCACTGTAACAGTCAAGTTCAGTTTTTTGGAATTTCCTGGTGTCTTTCCAATGAGAAAGCAAGTGTGTTTCTTAATTTCTTCACTAAGGTCTGTTAGAAACCCTTTCAGGTCAACAGCTGCAAGAGGATTGCTAGATTTTTAAAATCAGTTGTACCAAGTATAAAATTCTCTTTCAGAAAATCTCATTACGCCAGTTGCTTTTTCCTCAAGAGCAAGTGGCATAAGAAGTTGTCCAGGTTTTGCTTTCTTCAAAATGTGGCATTGAATTGTGGCCACAAAACATGATTAGTTTTTCATTGTTGTTCATTGGCAGGGTAGTGGCTTGAGAGAGTGATTAAAGGCTGTTTGAGTAGTGCTACCATAGCACTAATATGTCCACCCAGTGAGTCTTGACTTCTGAAATATCCATGCATCTGCTTATAATTCATTGCTGACCTCTGCCACTCTGCTTCACTGATGCTTCGCAGAGGAAATATAAATCTGGTGTCCTGTAAGCATACCGACCAATTTTTGTCCTGCTTTCATCTCCCCTTTACCTTAGAGGTACCTCTCACCACCCTTATCTGGATATTGAGATAAACCACCTGTTATTAAAAACAAAGCTAAAAGTTTTATTTGCTAGGAAAGCTAATGGTAAATGCTGCTTTACTGCTGGCTCTCAGTGACAAGTGAAGGTTGACTGCTGGACAAACTGAACTGAAAGCCAGTGTTAACATCTAGTGTAACAATTGTTCCTAACTGTTACCTTAAGGGTAGTGGGTTAAGGAAAGTCTAGTCGATTCAAATGTTGATGTGTTTCTTGTTCACTAGTGAAAAACCTATTCTCGGAAGTGGGTGGCTGGTTCTTGCTGCTTGTTGGAAACAGCCCCAGCTACCCTGAAGGAGGTGCTGCTACCCCATTACATGACAATACATGAGGTCACTATTTATCCTGAAACAGCTCTATCCTGTTCCATAAAACAGGGAATCGATCTTCAGTGTAGGTGTCTATCTTGCATAATTTCTGTCTAAGCATCTGGACCAGTTACCTAAAGTCTTAGTGTTTGATCATGTATACTGGCACATAGTGGGTGCATGTTGAGGGTTTTTTTCCATTTTGTTTGTACAATGCAAGCAATATAGGCAAATTGCACGTGAATGCAGAAATTTCAGCTTGTTCCTGCACCCCACTGCCATTGTTCTTTGCCTCCAGAACAAGATGGTTTTGGCTCAGACAAAGAATGCCTTTCTTAAGCAAGGCTGAAATGAGACTTTGAAGAAGCAAATGCAGCTAGTGAAGAGATGTTTCCCACTACTAAGCCATGTCTCTTCAACTATGCCTATTTAGGGAGCTGTTTCTCTAATACAAGCTTTGGTTTCTATGATATCCATCACACCTTCAGCTCCAGAGCAGTGTCCAGATGAGGTGCAGCTTCATTTTCCATGCTTTGGGAAGTAACATCCAACTATTTGTTTATGGTATGCCAGTCTACCTGTGCATTGGCAGTGTCTTTTTCTTTCAGCATTTTCCTTTGTAATGCAACATGCAGCCACCAGTCGTTTCTCTCCAACCCTTTTGGCTCCAGCCATTATCTGCTTTTTGGCATATTTATATAATTTTATTCATATTATGGTTCCTGTGTTCCCATCCTTCTAAATTAAGCAATTTCTTTCCATGCCTGATGTCTTACATGGTATTAGTAAGTAGAAACAGATTCACAGTCTTGATTCAGTCCTGAAAGATCAAATCAGGTGGTGGGAGAAATTGGAGCCTGATGCCATTCCAGGTACACAGGGCAAAAACCTTTCCTGAGTCTGCCACCACCAGAGAAAGCCTCAAAGCTGGACAGTTATGGCTTATATACCAGAATTGTGGCATAAGGTTTCATAACAGGAGCGAATCCTAGTTCTGTAGTTTATACCACTGTACCACCACAGCTGCTCTGGAGCATCACAGGTACAAAAAAAGGGAAAGACCACATGAAAAGTGCAGTCTGTAAAGCCCTGAATGCACCAATACATGTCGTGTGTAGCCTTCTGTGCTCTCCAATGATATTAAAACTAGGGCTCTTGTTTCAGTAACAGATAATACGGTTTATTTTTTTTATAGCAAGTTATTTTTCATGCTATGTTCTTCAGTTTATACAGGGGCAGAATAATATTTGCATGTCTTGCAGCCAGCCAGCCACTGGTATGGTCTCAAGAGCTTTGGTGTCTTCAGATTCATCATGGCAGAAATCAACTAAGTGGATTCTTGAAAACAGACTGGAGAGGTCTGATTTTAATGGGCATGCTGAACTGCTCACCAGTTTTCAGCAGTGATATGCTATCAATAGGAAGCCAAGGGTAAGATGTCCATTGAAAAACTAGCCACCCATGGGGATCTTTGGGGTACTTCCTTGCAGAAGGCTGGCCATCCCTCCATGAGGCCACCTCTGTCTGCTGAAAGGGTCTGTGCAGACATAATCTGTTTTGCAGGTCTGCATAGCTGTCTCCTTGGCATAGACGCCACTTCCTTTGAACATGTGGTTGTGCACCTAAAGTCTTGTGAAGCGAAAGAAACCCTACTGAGGCCACAGCTTCAGCTCCTGAAACCTGGAAGATGTCGTACTTGGCAGCTGCTGGGACTGGGACCATCCAGGTCTGGCCTGGAGGTACCTGCCAAGCACTGAGATACAGCTGCAGCCATGAGCAGTGATGGAGCTGTGGGAGCAGGAGCATTGCCAGCTGGAGCCCAGTCCCACCACTCTGGAGCAAGGCAAGCAGGGTGGACCCGAAGATTGTGGACAAGTCCAGCCAGGAGTGCAGACTACCAGGCAAGTTCCTAATAATGAGTCAAGTGGGAAGTCTGTCCCCAGATTAGGGTCAGCATCAGGATGAGGCTTTGTGAGGGTGACCAGGGTCAGACACAGCCCCAGGATTGGCTGGGCAGGGCCATGGAGATGGGCCGGGCTGGGACATCAGCCTGCAGGTCCTCAGCACTTGTGAGGCACAGGCTTGGTACAATGCCAAACCAACAGTGAGTCAATCAGCTTTTCTCCTCAGCTGCACCAACTCATCCAGTTGCCCAGGATTTCTGTCACAAACCTCATTTCTTATTGCCTTGAACTCTTGATTTAGGTATGCTATCCTACAAGAGGATCAAGCACATCTGCAGCCCCGTTAGGGGCACTTGTTCTTTAACCTGGAAGATCATTTACTTGTTCATCCTAACAGGGCAATCTGGCTACTCGGTACTTACTGTGAGCAAGTTGCCAAATCCAGTAGCCTGATGCGGATGGGATAGTACAAAGATATGTATATGCATATAGATTTGTCTGTAGACATAGATACCCAGATGATATAGGTATGTACAATGGGGATTGCTCCAGCAGCCAAGCACAGACACTCAGTCTGCCCTGTAGCTGAGCTCATCTTGATGGTTTCATACCTTGACCATTTTGAGGCTCTCCTGGGACAGCCCTGGGAGGGGCCTGGACAACATGTCCCTTCCTCTGAGTTCCTAATTTGGGTTCCCACCCCCCCCTTGGGCCTCTCTGTTCCCCTAGGCTGGTGCAGGTGGGCCTTTGAAGGGCTGATGGCTCCTATGATGGGCTGGGGTGCAGCTGGAGCAGGGTATTATTCCTGTGTCCCTCCCCACCACCACTACCAGGGTCTCTCTGCCTCCTTTGTGGGGGGCAAGCACAAGAGCTTTTATCACATAACCCAACCTGTAACTCCTCAGTGCCTCAACACCTTCCAGCATGCACATGGGTCAGGTTTCTCACCACTATGTCACTTGTACCCATTACTTACCCATAAAACCTCAAGTAATTGGCAAGAAGACTTTTGGCTGGTGTCAATTTACACTCTGTGGCTGTCCCAATCTTTTCTCATATTAGTGTCTGTTATCATTGCTGTTTGCCCACTGATTTCTTTTAACTTCTAAAACAGATTGTGCTAGTTTGGGCTGGGCTAGTTAATTTTCTTCATAGTAGCTAGCACAGGCCTATGGTTTGGGATTTGTGCTGAAAACAGTGTTGATAACACAGGGATGTTTTCCTTACTGCTGAGCAGTGCTTACGCAGAGTCAAGGCCTTTTGGGCCTCTCCCACCACCCCACCAGCAAGTAGGCTGAGGGTGCACAAGGAGTTGGGAAGGGACACAGCTGACCCCAAATGACCCAAGGGATATCCCAGACCATATGACATCATGCTCAGCATACAAAGCTGGGGGAAGAAGAAGGTAGGGGAGGACAGTCGGAGTGATGGCGTTTGTCTTCCCAAGTCACCATTACATATGATGGAGCCCTGCTTTCCTGGAGATGGCTGATCACCTGCCTGCCCGTGGGAAGTAGTGAATGAATTCCTTGGTTTGCTTTGCTTGTGCGAGTGGCTTTTGCTTTACCTATTAAACTGTCAACTTATTTGTTTTCTCACTTTTACTCTTCTGATTCTCATCTTCTGATTCTTCCTCTCACCCTTTGGTTACATATTGCCAGTAGCAGATGGTGTTCACTGTTGGCACCTGCAAATCAAGTGGACAACTGTATTTCTTGACACTGTCAACTTTGAAGAAGCAAACTGCTTTTCATTGATAGCACCACCTTTCCCTAAGCTTAAGCACTCTTCTAGCTGAAGTTACTGTAACAGGTGACCATTCTACTACCTATTAACTATGATGAATTACTAATCAGTAATAATTACTATTAAATTAATCACTGCTATAACCACACCAAGGACAGTGACTGTTACACAGGCAACCAGCACAGTCCATGTTTTATTCAGGACAATTGGGACCAGATACTACTTAGGCCTTATGAGCACAGCTGTGTATTGTGAATGACAAGAACAATTTTCACTTTTTATCTTTTCTTGCTGTTTCTGTTTTAACCATAGAAACAGAGTACAGATTCCACTCCCACCTCATAGGCCCATCCCCAGACATCTACAGCAGTACCTCTATGTAAACTGGAGCTCTAGGCATCTTTGTCCATGAAACAAAATGCCTCCTTTGCATTTATAAACACTCACGGCATCTACACAAACACTACTGCCAGTCACCTTCTTGAGCTGCCAATTGCCATAGCCTTAGAGAAAAGTCATTTTTTATGCTCAGTTCTATTCTCAAAATCCTGTGCATACAACTACATTCCCAGGTGAAATCATGAATAGACAGTTGTTATCCAACTCAAATGCTCCTCTTTAATGGCTTTTCTTGAAACAGGATTATGCTTACATATTTCCAGAGCATCAAGGCAAAAATAACCCAGTACAAAGCTAACAGTACTTTCACAGCAGCTAGGTAGCCACAGCAGATATTATTTCCCAAGGAATCCTGAATCACACAGGCCCATTCCAGCTCCCTTTTCCACACAATTCTTCAGACCAACCTAATCAACAACATGTCTTTGTATTTACTGTTAATAAATTCAGATTGTTTTATGTTGTCCTTTAGTCTTCAAGAGTTGCAGCTCTATCCTGGAAATACACCAATATTTTGGAGAAGCTGGACTTTAAAATGTGGTTTGTTTGTTTCTTGGCATCCATAATGGAGCTGAGCCTTCTCCATCAAGAAAAGGACATATTTGGGTTCTTTTTTTAACCCATCTCTTTTGGGGCAAGGAAGAAGTTACTGTGAACATGGGCTGAATTTAATCTCCTCTCTGTAAATGACTGGCTGTATTACTTTGCAACTTTATTCATGAAACAAAATCCTGCACCTGCATTTTGCCATCTGTCATATGAGAGGCCCAAGTCACTGTGAGAAAAATCAGCTTTCATTTTGGACATGAAGACAAGACGTGTAGATGTTCTGGGCATGCAGACAGGAGCAAACAGAGAAAAATATGTACCAGAAGTGCAGGGAAAAATGACAGATCACTGGCTTTTGCAATTTACCTGTATTTCCTTAGGTCTAGATTATCTTCACTGATTAAGCCTTTCTTGGTGCTCCAGTAGAACCTTTGTCACCTTAGAAGTTCCTCTCTTCATTAAGTTACTAAGGCTCAGGTGGTCCATGGCAGGGTGCATGGAAACTTCAGTGTTTTCATGAATAATGCTCAGCTGCTTAATGGCCCAAGTGATGAAGGGCATTGCTCTGGGTACATCTGTGTGTTTTAAGCATGGCATTAGCAGTAGGGGAGCCTGGCACTTCCCTCTCAGCTAAAGGCAAGTCTGCTAGCATCTGCGCTTTGCTGTTGAACCTCAGAAAAAGCATCATTAGAACCAAACCCAAAACTACTAACATGCACAATGTGGGTGTAGAGCATCGGACATGTCTTATCCACAAATAAAACGGTATGACTCCCAAACTGAAGTTTGTCTGTCTTACCGCTTTCTGCACTAGCTGGACTTCTGAAAAATGGTGGAATCAGAAGTTGGAGCATAAAACTCAGAATCACTTGATGGATGTTATAAACTATGCAAGATGTTAAACTAGTCTCTAGATAAAACAGGGAGCTGTCCCCTTCACCCACATAACAATCATCACTTAAATTATAACAATAGCTAACTCTACCAAATATTTGAATTCTGTTCCATTTCTAAGAGACTGTTTCCAGTCAGATCCTGACAATTTTAATTGAATGTGAGCTGACGACTTTTAAGGGAAACAGTCTTGAAAATCAGAACTGCAATTCCAGAGAGCAATCCTACCCCATTATAGTTACACAAAAGAATCTTAACCCTGCCTTTTCAAAGACCTTGAGCACTTGCACTTCCTAGATTTAAGCTACACTTACGCCTAACTCTGGTACACAGAATGAGTTAGGACAGGCAGTAGAAAAAACACAGCAAAAAGCAAGAAGGCTGCTTCCGTTTGGCATTGATGAGACACACTTTCACGCATTTTGCACCTGCAGTTTAATCATGGAAATCATTCTGCACACTCCTACTGCTAATGATCTGATTGTTAGGAGAAAGGCGGGCCCCAGTCCTATTGACTGTTTACATCTTAATGTGCCCTGTTTTTTAAATCTATTTCCAAACTAACTGAGGTTCTATTGTGTGATATTTCCTCTGCAGCATCACACATTTTCAATCAGCATCAGCTCCTCAGCCATAATCACTTCCTGCCTTGGCTTCTGTTCAGCACTGCAACTCACTGCAAAACAGAACTCCCGTAAATCCGGTCTGTATACGTGAAATGGTATAGATTAAGTGGTATTGAGGTGGCAGTTGGCAACAACTGTTTTTATTCATTGGAAATGCTATAAACTGAGTTTGAGATGGTTGGAAATCACTAGGGTTTTTATTGCTATGTGTTTTTTCCTGGTCTTTTGCATGCATGTTGCTTTGAATACAATTTTGACAATCTGTCCCCTGTATCTGAGGATATTACGTCAGCTGTGCGTTCCATCAGTGCAAATGCTGCAGATCCTTGCCATACATTACCAGCAACTCTGGCCAGTTTGCAGAAACACTCCAGCATTCATCTGCACACAGGTTTCATCTGCATCATAAGCAGAGTTGAAGTCTGAAATTATACAAGTGAGAATTCCCAAAGATTTAAGCACAAAAATCCAAAGAACCATAATTAAAGAATAACATTTTAGGATAGGAAGCTTCCATATGAATTTCTAGTGCCTTAAAATATTTCTGAGTAGAGAACGTTTTCTCACAATTTCTCAGTATTTCTCATAATATGGATGACATGCACAATAACCATATCTGTGTCAAAGAGGACTTCGCTACAATGAGCACTACTACTGGTTTCTATCCTGCTTACTTCTATTTGTTATGGATTTCACTACTTCAAATCCAGCTTCTTTGATTTCTCCACCTGTGTAATTCCCACTCCAGTTTCTATGCAGAGCACTGTAACCATCACTGCTGGAAAAACTGACACTAAATTAAAGGTAAGATAAATCTAGCCTTTAAAACAAAAAGATGGCGAGACAACCATTAAAGATGTTTTAGTGGACAAAACCAGTACACGCACATGCCTTTGTGCTCCCTCAAGCAATGAGCCCCTTTTATCTAAAAGCGCAAGTGGCAGGCAAGAAGTTCAGCATTGAGTGAAATTTCTTGGCATTCGGTGGCACCGTTGCTGATGTAAGGCTAAACGGCAGCAGCATGTTGTTCAACGCAGGTTCCAGAGTTCCTGGAACATGCTGCAAGGCTCCAGGAAGGAAGATATTACCGCCTAGATAAGGTCAGGCTTTTAGTGCTAGGAAGTAGTTCTTGGCAAAAAGTCTGAATGCTATTGTGTTTTCAGCTTTGATTTCCACCTTTGTCAGTGGAGCTTTTTTTTTCTTCAGGGAAAATGCTGCTACTGGAAGAAGTGTCAGCATTTCTGCCATTACTGTAAAAATTACTGTAAATAAACCCCCCCAAAACCAACAAAAGGACCCTGAAAAGGACCCCAAAGACAGAATATAGCACACTGGAAGAGGCAATCAGGAACAGGATTTCCATGACAAATGCCTGGCTCTTTACTAACTTTTGTGATGTTTTTAACCTAAGTCTGGTACAATTCCTCTCCCTCACCTCAAGTCTTGGTCTGTACAGATAGCACATTCTGACACATCTGGGTTTTGTGAGGTTTTGTCTATGAATACCTGATACATGAAGTATGCCTTATTATTTAAGCAACAGGGAAGCTAAGACTAAACGATACGACACAGCTTTTCTGGATCTTTACTGCGACTGAAGGACTCTCTTCCACTTAGAAAGAAAAATCCACAGACTTATTTTCATTATTCTAATCAATAAACTGCAGTTTCCCCAACTAGAAAGCAGAAATAAGAACAGAATTAGTAAAAATTAGTAGAGCTGCATACACAGGTGCCAAAACGTACCATAGACCAAATACAACTAGCAAGCACAAACCATCCTGATGTTTCACTGGCATGACTCACATTCATAGCTTCCAAATCTCTTCAGCTGAGGCTTGTACCTTCTTGAGAAGTGCCTTCATGGTTGTCGTCATTTAATTCCTAAAGGAACAACAGCTCATGGCTTGGTATTTGTCACGTTAACTGTGGAATAAATTAAATCCCTTTTTACCAATGCATGGAGAACACAACCCTGGTATTTAGGATCATTTCAGTATGAATTTGCAGAATAAAATTCTTAGAGTGCAGCTTCATGCAGCACAAGCTGAGAGGTAGAATTATGTTACCACAGGTACAAAGCACCTATTCAAGCATACAGATCTGGTACATTTGCTATGAAAGCAGTATGACAGTGGCCATGAGGTAAATCTATCATGCAAACCATCCATACTTTATCTTCAGCTCTAGCACAGTGTGTTTGATATGTCTCTCAGCTGCTTTACTTCTAAAATGGATTGGAGAATAAACACTAACTCCAGAGACTAAGGATAACAGGCTATAGCTGATAACAAAGGTTGAATTGTACAGAAATTCTCCACTGTCAAAGTCCTCAAAACAGAATTCATGTTCTTTCAATCAACTAACCTGCCTATAGGCCATGTAATATTTGAAGAACATTGATTGCAAGTATGTGAAGTGGACATGGAGGCACTTCATGTAGATTCCAATTAGGCAAGTTGCCCTTGGACCACAGAAGATGGCTCCTGTGCAGCTTCATGCACACCAAATGAATTTAATTAATCTCTTTTTAACCCAGCTCAGTCATTTCACTGGAGGCATCCTTTTCCAGTACTAGTCAAGACTTGTCCTTTCACTCCAAGATCTCTATTAAACAAACAAAAGGAGGAAGTGACCAACCTAAGGCAATGCAGGAAACTTAATGGAATATGACGATTACCTCCAATTCAGCGTTACTTCCTTTTGTCCTTAGCATCACCTTTCTCTGCCCTGTTCATTTTTGTAACATTGGTTTATTACTCTGCAAGGACTCATTGGATTTTACTGAACATCACCTGTTATTTATTGGATCTTTAAACTAGGCTTTTTACAAGAAAATAGTTTCCAAGAACACTGCACTATGACCCCTTTTTCCTATCTCAGCAGGGTTCTTCATGTACCCCAAGGAAGACGCTGACAGTCATGACCACAGCAGTCAGAACTCACTGGGGGTGTCTTCAAACCTGAAAAGGGAGTTACTCTTTTTTTTGTTGAGAATAATTTTCCCTCCAGCAGAAATAAAGCAAAGGCTTTTTGCAGACAATACTACTCCTCATCTGCTAAGAGACATTTGCTTTGCTACCGCTCTACGATCAGTAGGAAACAGCAAGAACCTTTGCCCCAGCCAGCTGGCACACACCGACTGGCATACCCCTGTTCAACACAGAGTAACGATCTGTGGTGCTCTTTTTCCATGCTGAGGAGGTAACGTTTCCTCTCAAAAATTCAGCTCTACTTAATTTCCTTTATGTTTTACCTCTTTACTACTTTCAACACTTTTGCTACACTGGCTGCAGTGGGGGTTCACCTAGAGTCAAGATACATACACAACCTTCACACTTTCTGAGCTTCCACCCTAGACTCTTCCTCCTCCTCCAGGGACTAACATTCTCTAGCTTTCTCCTTTAGAACAACTAATACAAGGCCATCAGTCCATGGACACTTTCTGATTTCAATCCCATTTATTTTTCCTGCTTTTGTTCATTTTATGAAAGTAAATTGATATAAAAAAATTATTAACTTTCATTGGTGACCTGTTTTTCAGCTGGACTGCACTACAGGTTTGATTCAATTAAAATACTGTTTCAGACTGGTTATAATTCAACTTCCTGCATGAAATACTCTTTTCCTGAGTGCTTTCTCTCCACCATACACTTGCAGGGACCTAGTTATCCACTATAGATTAGAGCTCCTGTAAGTTCACAAGGCTGTAATTTCATCTTACCATTTTTAAAAGCATATCGGGCCCCAGACTCAATTTCAAGAAAGCCCCTTCTGATGGGATCTCCTGGCTTTGATCCCTTCATCAGTACATCCAGAAGAGCCTTTGGTCAAAACCAGGCCAAAATCAATGGCATCAAACTGAAGCAAAATTTGGTGCAGAAATTGAAACAAAATTTGAGTGTAAGCCAAAAATCAGATCTGAAAAGCTTTACATTGCCACTGTCTAAGCATGAGGGTAAGCAAACTCCACAGCTGCCAGTTTTAAGGTTTTAGATAGAACTTTGCTTCCAAGTAGGCTGCGTCTCAGCAAGGATGAGTT